>JANFCV010000272.1:0-434408 GCA_024500475.1 Phthorimaea operculella
AACTGGACAACCATTTCCCAACTCGTAACCTCCTGAACCCATGATCGCGATCAAACTCGTCGCGTAGAATTAGCGCATATCCACGCCATCAGCACGTGCAGATATCGTCCACGTAGACGTCGCGATCCAGTACTGCTGCGGCTCGAGGTATCTTTTTTCCTGTGCGGCCAACTCTCGCAGCGTACGTACTGCCAAATACGGACTTGGCTTAAGTCCATACGTCACCGTGTTAAGTTCAGTATGACCATCGGCTCATCTGGGCTCACGCCACAAAATCAGCTGATACCGACGGTCATCCGGATGTATCATGGTTTGGCGAAACATCATTTTGACGTTTGCGACGAACGCTACCTGGTGCAAACGAAAGTCTGTGAGAATGTCCACAATGTCCCGGTTCAATTTAGGACCCGCGTGCAAACATTGGTTCTGAGACTCACCATTCGAGTTAGTAGCAGATCCGTCAAAAACCACCCGTATTTTCGCCTCTGGTGTCTTCAAGACAGCCAGGTGTGGAATGTAATAATGCTCGACACACTCAATCCAGGCTGGACACCGACATGTGGCCCAATTGAATATATTCCCGCATGAATTCTATATACTTCTGCCGAAGTGCCCCCCCCCCCCCCCACCACCGCTCCATTCCGAGTAGTCTCCGTTCCGCGAGCTGTCGCGAACTACCTAAAGCGGGGCGGTTTGGGAGAAAAGGTAGCCTGGTCACGAATCTGCCTGACGAGGCATCTCGCAGTGTTGTATTGATAGAACAACTCGCACTCGTCATCCTCTGGCTTTCGTCTGTCCGCCGTGGGTGCTCTTCAGACTCCCAAAACCTCTGCAGCACCTCTGACAGCACACTACCATAGAGGACCGTATCCCCTTCTGGTAGGTCCTGAGGTCTCCAAACTGGGCCGAAAACAACATACCCCTGTGGTATCTACGGCCACCAAACCAGTTTCCTGGAGTACCTTCTTCCTACCGCACCATAATCTCCGAGGACGTCTGACCCGAGAAGTACGTCCACCGTACCAGGAGTATCAAAATCAGGATCAGCTAACTCCAACCCTGTGGTTAACCTCGTACCGTTGGTGGTAACCTAACCTGAGGAGTTTCCCAACCTTCATCCAGCACCACGGCTGAGACTTGATAGCTGACCCCTGTACATGTGCTACCTAATGTGAACTCAAAGTTCGTCTGACCCCGAATGTCAGGCACATTTAGGCCCCGATGCCTACAGCTTCATCCTCACTTGGTCGTACATTTAGGCCTAGCCTACTCACCAGCTTACTCGATACAATACATCCCTGAGCCCCTGTATCCAGTAGGGTCTTACTTGAATGGTCCGGCCACCGTATCCCCATACCCAAATCTTAGCCGTTGGCAAAAGTACCGTGATTGGACGGGGCCGAAGCTGATGAGTAGGCGGCGATTACCTAGCGGGAATCTAAACGCGGTGAGGCGCGTCCCGCGGGGTATCCTCGCCACCCAAACCTGTGTATGGGTCCTCCTGCTGGTAGGAGGTCTGCCCATAAAGGCCATGACTGGAGCTCCATAGTACCCCAACGGCAAACGTCCGTACCGAGGTTGCGCCTGTAGCCGCGGGTACTCAGGCATAGGCGGAGGCATGCGCGGTCTTGAGACCCAACCAGGTGGCTCAAGCCCGCAGAATACTGCATGTACCCTGGTGGCTGCCTAGTGCTCCTGACACCCGCCCGTTGGATCCCGTACCTGGGATGGGTGTCCTGGCCACGTTCCTGTGCCGCTCCTCCCAATCCGGCACCTGCTGCCGTGGTGGGGATCGTCCCCACGTCCTTGGTAAGTGGGCTCCGTCTGTTGACGTCCCCTGCCTGTCCCTGTGACCGATGCGGAGGTGGGCTCCTTGGAGGGGTGGGAGCGTTGCTCCTCCCTGGTGGGCAGGCTCCTTCGCTGATCCGATCCAGCGCTGCCCCGGCGCCTCCGGAGCGATTCATGCAGGGCAGCGGATGGTGTGCACCCTGGCAGTACCTACAGTTGGTGCTTGAAGGGCACTCGCACCTGATGCGGCCCCAGGCACCGAAAACACCAACGCCTCTGCTGTGCCACACCCGTCTCCTCTGAACCCGCTGCGCAGCAAACTCCTGACACGCTGTCACCCCGTGGCCTGTCTCCTGCAGTAGGCACACCCTGATTCCAATGCGGTGTTGTACCGCCTGGGTTGCCTACTGTTGCCTCCGCGCCGGTGCACCCGGCCGTTCCGGGTGGCGAGGGGCAGAGGTCTCTTGCGTGGGGCTTCGCCAGCCTGGACGTCCACTCGCCTGCTTTCGGCCTCGAGGAACGACTTCAGATCCTCGTAGGTCGGGAGGTGGTCCGAGACTTGCCCCATGGAGCTGCTCGAATCGAGCGACCATTTCGCTCGGCAGGCGGCGAAGCACTGTGTGACCAAGATATAACCGTAGCCCGCCACTGGCAAACCCTGTCGCTCCAGTGCGCTGACCGCGACGCTGACTGGGTGGAAGATTTTCTCGCGGTCGCATTATGGTTGGTATTGACAGCCACTGGTCTAACAGCCTGTCTACAATCAGGCGCTTGTTCCGATACCGGTCGGTAAGGATCTTCCACGCCACCTCATAATTGCTATCCGAGACCGCCAAATGCGTCAGCAATTCATGAGGCTCTCCTTGTAGCCTGGACATCAGCTGAGCCATCTTGTACGCTGGCATTATGTCCGTCCGTGTGTGGACCACGCTGCTATACAGGTCCTCAAACGCCGGCCAGTCGGCGTAATCGCCTGCAAAGACTGGAACCGTAACAGGCGGAAGAGGCACCTGTAATCCTTGTCCCACTTTACCACGGAATGGCTTTTCCTTTCCGTCACGTCGCCTAGATATGTCCGCAGCTGCCTGCTCAATGTCCTGTGCCAGCTCCAAGCACTGGCTTACATCGCCCTCGACCAGCTCCTTATCTTCAGGGTTAGGAGCTTCCTCAAGGAGCATGAGGCACTCTGTGAGGTGTTCCGACACAACCCGAACCCGTTCATCTACCTGTAGTGCACTTTTCAAGAGCGCGTCCTCCCGGTCCTCTCGGCCGATCATTGCCGCTGTGGTAGTAAACTACCTTAATTCTGTCTTTATAGCAGCCTTATACCTGGCGGTCGAGGGAGCCATGGTACCAACTTTTACACACTCGACTTAATAAAAACGAAAAACCAATAAACAAATGTAGTGGCCGCATAGGCGCACGAAGCGTATTGCTTGTCTCAGCATTATGTTAGTATTAGGCAATCACGCGTGTACGCTCTGTTTAGTGTAAGTATTGAAAATATAAGTTAGTTCACGTCTGACTACCAACTAAGTCGTATCATTTACCACCTCACTCCCTTGGGCGCTCATCTTATATTAGATGGCGACCTAGGCCAGGGCTGCCCCTTAAGGGCAGCACTGGGTATCATGTAGTTCTTTTAAATTAAATTAGTGTTGTTAAAGCTACGTGTACCTAGTGAAAGAACCTGAGTGTATCTAAACGAACAATATAAAATTACAAATAATTCGAAAGACAATGCAAACAGTGAAATATGAACTTAATATACGTGGTGCAAAACGAGAAATTAAACTTTGAATACACATATTAACAAGTATTTATGAATAGACAATAAATAAAACAAAACATAAGTGTAGAAAAATATAATAAATCATAGAACTTAAATTATAAATAAAAAATATAACTTATTACTAATACCGGCACTACGTCCACTCAGTGTCATCGCGTCTAGTTGGCGGCACCACACACACCTTAGGGCCAGTGGATAATAAGGCCCGGCGGCTCAACTCCACCCTCCGCAGGAGCCCCAAACCAAGACATGTGACGTATAACGACCGTCGAGTGCCGTCGACGAGGAACACAGCGTGGAACCGTCGTCGTCGTCGTCGATCCGTTTCGGCAGCCTCCAGAAGACGTGACACGGCACTGTAGGGGAACGCGAAGGGGTAACCGTCCAGATAGTCCTGGACGTTAAAGTGTGGAATGCCCCCCACGCGATGGACACGAATGGAAAAAACGTCACCAGTTCTCCAGCCACGGAAGGTAGCTGCCGGCAGCCCCGGACAGGAATCCTTCGGGAATTCGGGCAGGATGGTAACATCGTTTGTGAACATTTCGCAAAGGAATTATCGTTTGTGAAGAAAGAGCAAATAAGCGACAGTGTTAGACAGGAAGGTGAGCAACACTGACAAAATACCGAATATGGGAAATACATAAAAATAAAAAACACTACCTACTGAATTAAGACACCTACGAACAGGATACTATGGGAAATAAGAGCTACCGACAAACAATAAATTCAAACGAAATAGTTGAGCGCAGGGAGTACCTAAACAACTACTAACAAACTATCGACATAATAAGACTGAGTGAAGATACCATTATGAAGAAAGAAGATATATCACTATAGAAGCTATGAAGAAAGAAGATAAACCATTACAGAAGATATCAAGAAAGAAGAGCAACCAAATCTAAGAAGAACAAGAAGATAAGTAATTACAGAAGAAGATGACAGCCCTATGAAGAGGATACATACAGACGAGGCGATAAATCATAAGAAGAATCAAGAGGTTGTAGCTGCTGGGCGCTCGCAGTATTATCAAGCCTAGTTGATGCGAGGATTATGTTGCTGGGCGCTGGGAGATTACATAGTACGGGTCCGATGAGGAGCAGCCAAGCAGAGTTACATGGACACAATCGAACATGTGACCCATATTGCGAGCCCGGGTAGCTAACCGCTGTGCCATGCACGCGCGCCGCGTTCCACGCGCCGCAGCCTGAACGGCGAGTCAGCGATGTCTCCACGACCTAGAAACGGTATCGTACCTACTAGCTAATAATGTAAGTTTTTACAAAATTTCAATTATTTATGATTTTATGCTAGTTTTATTTGTTTACATCGCATTGGACATATATTTCTTATGTACAGCCTATTTTTAAAAATTAAAGATATTTGGAAAGATAATTATACCTACTAAATTTCATTAATCTATTTTTTTTCCTAAACAAATGGCAAGGAAAATATGTCTAATGTCGATTGATTATAGGTACCTAACCTACGTTATTAGTAGTCATACTATACTATACGCCGTCGGTATGTCTATTTGTTAGTGACAACTTATATATTATACAGAACGAACAGGAATATGGCATAAATATTATTATGAATATGCACAAATGGGCATGTATAGGTATTTCTTCAGTTTACTTACTTTTACTTTACTTCCTTACAACAATTTTTTTTAGAATATTTGCATCAGAGTATAGCAATCATATTAGTAATTTGAAATAAAAATAAAACATGTCAAAGAACATGCTATATACAATACACACATATTAATTTTTAAAAATATGCAAAGATAGTGATGTGATGACTCATTCATGGCATGGCAAGATAATCCATGTTGCAATTTAATGGGAGAATAGAAAATTTTAATACGTAAAAATGTGCAAATAATAAAACGAGAATGTAATTTAGTGTCATCATCATTACTCATGTATATTATATTGCTTTTTAGGGATTTAAGTGCGCTGGTAGTAACATACACCGCGTGCAAATTGAGTGAGATTAGTTATTTATTCTAAATGTCTTAAATGTACTTTACAGACAAACACCTAGACGATATACAGGGTGTTAGGGACGGTGTACCGAAAACTTTGCAGGCATGATCAGTCCATCAAACTGAACAACTTTTACTATGGAGCCAATGGTGGGAAATGAAAAAAAATTTCCGAGCTCCCATACAAAATTCACGATCAGCTGACTGACTTTGTATGGGAGGTCGGTTTTTTTTTTTCGTTTCCCACCATTGGCTCCATAGTAAAAGTTGTTCAGTTTCATGGTCTGAGCACGCCTGCAAAGTTTTCGTTACACCGTCCCTAACACCCCGTAGAATATTTATTATCAATCCTCATATAATTATAAAAATTACCAAATAGCAAAGATACATTTTAGTATAAATATCCTTATAACATTTATTAAAAACAATCAAATAAAGTTTAAATGACTAGAAATAGCTATCAAGAGGTTATTAGCCTTATCATCACCTTATAATGTGCGCATGACTAACAACCGTATGACGCAATCAGAATGCTTCATCAGCAGTTCTGGCAGTGTACAGATACCTAATGTCGACGCGCAAAGGTATGATTAATGTACACGATGATCTTCACGCTAAGTTCTTTACAGGTAAAACAATGAAGAAAGTATCTTTAAAACTTTAAATTGCAGTCAAAAATTAACGAGAAAAATTATGACTGCTAGCTTACATCATTATTAGCAATTGTAGATACTTATCATATTATCCACTTTTAAATAGCTATAAGCATTCCAAACAGTGTCATTTTCAGTTATTTCGATCATTGAATCAATAGTAAATCGTTGTTTAGTAAAATGGTATCAATTTCAGAAATTAGTTTTCTTTTAAGATAAAACTTATAGTTTCCAGTCAATTAATGATAAAAGATTGTATAAAACTAAAAAAAAAACAGACACAGTTTGTAAGAATTTCCTTTTATTTACGGTTTGTATTGTAGGGAATATATGAGAATAATAATGACACATTTTAACAACAGAAATACACCATATTAACAGATGACTAAAAGTAGTCAAAGAAGCAAAAACCAATAAGTATCTAATTGGTTTATCAAATTAATATCTACTTTGGTTGTGACGCGACACAATTTAGAGTTAACAATTAACGTATTATTTACACATCGTTACGTTTGTTATCAACTACAGTCTTGAGGAAAGGAATTTACTGTTCGTACTTATAAGAAAAATATGATAAAACCAATATGATGGTTATCCAAGAAATGGTAGCTGCAATAACTGTTGAACTAAGTTTGTATAAGATATAGTCCGTCAACCGTGACGTAGACAAAAGTCTAGCAAGGCTAATGTAATGAATAGATATATATATGTATTTAACTAATCAGAGATGGGAAATAGATTGGTTTATTAGTTCTGAAATTATTGGAAATGTATTAAATGTCTTTTTATACCATCGGAGTGTAATTAGATACATTTCACAAGGACCGCTAACAGTTAGTAAAAGTAGACTACGGTTTACTAGGAAGAAGGATTAGTAAGGAGCAAAAATATTTTATTTTTGATAGGTCCGAATGACTAAGGGTTTTGATTAAAAATCATAACATAGGATTGTGTGTGACTATCTGAAGAGTAAGAACATTTGGTTCCAATTTCATTTTGAAAAATGGTAATAATTGCAAATAGTAACCTAATAGAATTTTATTATAAAAATGTAATATGCAATATTGTAGAGGCGTGCATAGGTAATTACAACGCCATGACGAAACAGTGATACAGTTCACTCACCTAAGTTGACACTTATCGAGGTAATTTTGTAATAGGTAGTTATGTCCATCATGCTATTTTTATGATTGACACATACAAAGGAATTTAAAGGAAATGTATTATACGATTTCATACATGTTGCGAAACTGATATTGGTTCGCTACCTATTGTCGTTTAAAATAAAGACAATTACATAATGTTAATGGTTGATTGTGATTGGTAAATAGCAGGAATTTATTTGAACGTATTAAATATCTTTTACTACTCGGAAGTAGAATTAGTTGCGTTCAAAGAAAGGTATTCGAAACAGTAAAGTATCGTTAAATGCAACGAATTAAAGATTCGTTGGTTAAATGTATGAAAAATCTTTTTGTTACCAAGAGTACAATTAGTTACATTTTCCGGTAAAGGAATAGAAGCTGGAAAGTCATTTGCTAAAGGCATGACTGCTTGAAAGAAAGTGTATGCATATTGAATGTAAGGTTTGCAATGAAAAGCTAAGTAAGGCAAATGGGAATAATTTGGTAGAAATATTTGTAATACTAATTGGACTGATCACCCAAAAGGTAATACTAAATGTTAATGCCAAAGGATTCAATTTGGTAGAGGAAAAAGTTGGTTTTAGAATGTTCTATGAAAGATGATGTATAAATGTACCCTTATGAAAGTAGGTACAAAAAGTTGAAAGGGATGGTCCTTCAGACAATAGTGTGACCCAACGTCCTCTATGTAGAAAACTGTTGGAGGTTTTAAGATGCCTTAAATCATTACCCCAACTAGATATTATATTAAAATATAATATCAATATGGTACATAGAAGGTCAGAGCTTTCCAATCGACCATGGTGTTTGACGCACAGTCCTCTGTGGGAAAGGTTAGCGCTGAATATTACGGCTTAAAATTTATGACCTCTATTACCAATGCAAAGGTGTTCGTGCAGACACGACAACCCATAGGTAGGCACAAAGATGCCACCAGTAGAAAACGTCGACGTTAGTTATGAAATAAAAGGTAACATGCATAAGTTAGCCTTATAAGGGACCGGCCGGCCCAAATAAAATAAAATAAGTAGCAATTGCAGTATACATGACATATACTAATACTTATAGAAACTTACCACTGAAATAGTAGGTAATAAACGAAAGCATTAATGAGCCTGAAAAATGGCCATATACGTAACATCTCGATCGTAATCTACCGTAAGTGTGTTAGCGAGAGATTTATGTTATTTATGCAAGAAAAGAAATAAAATTATTAATCAAGTTTAATGAAAATATAATATAAGTTTTTGTTATTTGTGTAGAACTCTAAATACGAAAATATATTGTATGAAAAATGTAATGTAAAAGTACAGGATATGATATGACAAATATTTAACCGGACATGTCTCAAATTTTTTTTTCTCAAAGATTGGTAAAAGAAAAACACGGACTATGAAATAATTATTACATTGATGGCATTTTGCCCATTTTAAGTAATGTATCATTAATATATTTAAACAATATTTCGATCATAGAATTAAGTAATGAAGGCCCACTATGTCTAGGTAAAAGGTATAAATTTAAGAGTTATTCACTTAATTTAAAATGATTCAATCGTTTATTTGCCCTAAGTTTTGTTAGTCAATAAGTTTTCATAAATTAGTATTAAAAAAAAAAATGTTTTGCTTAGAAGTTGGAAACAAGTAATATGCTTCAACATTTTTTTTTTTCTACTGACCCCGGGGGTGAATCGGGACTTCGGGGGAGGTGTAGTGGCCGCATAGGCGCACGAAGCGTATTGCTTGTCTCAGCATTATGTTAGTATTAGGCAATCACGCGTGTACGCTCTGTTTAGTGTAAGTATTGAAAATATAAGTTAGTTCACGTCTGACTACCAACTAAGTCGTATCATTTACCACCTCACTCCCTTGGGCGCTCATCTTATATTAGACAAATACCACAAAATAAATGTTAGTTGACTGGCCTAGACCTTACCGATAAGGTACCGTTCACTAGGCAAACAATACAGTCACAAAAAAAAAACCGAAACAATATTTTCCAAAATTAATAAAATATGTGGGTAATATAAAAAACACGCTTAATACCAAATTACGGCTAACTATGTTGCAATAAAGCAACCACGCTCTGCTACCAAAAAATGTTTGATTCCGAAGCTGATCTTAGCGCAGTGGAAGCAAATTAAAGTTATCTTAAAATCTAAACTAAATGGTCGATCAGCCTCGGAACAACATTTGACTACGATTCGTAGTGCTCTTTACTATAGCTAAATAAAATAAATTTAATGAGAAAATTTTCGTTCCGGAAAGTTTCCGGCCGAGAAATTCTGGGATCCGTCTGCAACGGCCCTTAATTTCCTACAATATGACTAATAGTCTACCGCACTATCGCAGCTCATGTCTAAAGTATATGTACCAAGTTCCGGTTGTACCAAAGGTCATCAGGGTGGTGACCTCCACGTAATGTTGCTAAATCACTGCAATACAGAACCTAACAGCGAATTGCTTACCGTGCGAATTATGACGCCGTTTCTTTGTGAGTCTAAGTATGACAGGAATCAGGTATTCAGGATATTTGAGGAGCACAGGAATAGGGAATAACCTAAACTCACTGCACTGGAACATCCGCTCGTTCTCGAAATCCTTTCCTTGGTATTCACTATAGTTCACAGTTCGACATCACATAATGTTTTTAACACAAAATAACTAAAAGATTTCTCTCCGAATGAGAAATCGGCCCCGTTGGCCCCCAATCAAGAGAACAATTAAAAATATGTGGCTATCGGCAGCCGCGACGCGAGCGACGAAAAGTGAGGTTATATTTTGCCGGCGGCCGCGTGATTCTCAATCAAAGCGCCGGAACCAAATCCACTTGGTTCACTTCCCCACCGAACAGGGAAAACCACACGAGAAAACCGAAAGCACACTAAATTACACCATTTATAATTAAAATTCGCGTCAACGATGCGAGCGCACGGCCACAGGACGGGACCATAGTCTAATAAAACATGGTCTTTCCTTCCCAGAGAAACACAAGTCAACGTCACTTAGTATTGCCACTTTATTTCAATAAAATACGTTATGGGGTAAATTCAATCTCAGAACAATGGGTTAAAATATTTCTTAATAATTTTATAATTAAATTTACGTGTGTATTAACTTTAACTTTACAGCAACACCTTAATTTTATTTATTAGTTAACAGTATCTTATATGATTTACAAAAAACATCATAAGAGTGGGTAATTCTGGTAACCCACAAGCATGATGACGTAGTCTTGTGTTGGTCACGTGGTTCACGAGTCTCGGAAAGAAATACCAGGCGGAGTATCTTATTATACCATGGACGGGACAAGGACAAACAGTGTTGCCAGCGCCGTCCGCTCAAAAAGAAGTGGCTCGAGACGCAAATCGCACCGCGCGTATTTGATACGAAACTAAACAATGCATGTTAAAATTTTGAAAAAGTTATGGAATATAGTTCTTAATATGAAATTACCATGAAAACTATAACGCATACTGTACCACTAAAGATTAAGGAAATATTAAAGTTTTTAAATTTGCGGTTGGTAACCATACAGCTGCAAACAAACCAGCAGCATAATTAACTTTGTAATGCTGAAAGACCTGATATTTAAACGTTGACTACGAAACCCTGTTTGTGAGCGTGTCTGACACGCTCTTGGCAGCTTTTTTAAAACAAAACAGTCCATTTAACTTACATTAAGTACCATCTACATACTTATATGCTCTACAATAGCAAACAAATGACAAGAGTAAACTATTTGTATGTACCTAAACTATGTAGGTACCTCCAACTGCGCGTAGCAAATTACGAACAAAGCCAGTGACAAAAGTAGATACCTATATGACGGAAGATCTAAAATGGTATCTGTCAAACGAGTGATCGTAGCAGACGTGAGACGTCCGACATACCGACGCTTGAAACAGTTTCCATATAAAATGTGTGAAACAGAAGAGACAAAGCTAAACCCGTGAGACGCGCGTCGCATCGATAACGGATGACGATCACTTGTCTGACAGATGTCGTGTTGCGTGTCGCGTTGCACGTCTTCTCTGTGGAGCTTGTCCCTTAGATATAGTTATAGTCTAAGCTCCCGTCGACCAAGTCTTACCTCATAGGTCTACCGCACGGACGTATACTGTAGCGATAGATACCACTTAGGAGGTCAGGAAAATACTGGGTTGCCATCTCCTAACCTGGAGGAAACTTTTTTATTCGAGTTGGAAAATGCAAAAAAAGTCCAAAAATTACCTCACATTTCTACCGCTCCAAACGTTTACCTACCTAAAGAGACTCCTTTTGAGATGAGAATGCGCTAGGGTTGCCAGCTCCAATCCTGGCAGGTTCCAAGGTCAGCCACATTTTATGAGGGCCAAAAATGGGGTTTTTTACCTCATCTTTCTACCGCACGAAATTAGTGTCAATCGATAGCTCTAAGCATGCCATTGACAAATATATAGGGTTGCCTGCTATCAGCCTGGCAGGAACTCTGGTAAACCCCCTCAAAGAAACGACGGTAAAATCTTCAAACAAAGAAAAAGTCGTGAAAACCACTAAGATTCCAGCAAAACTTAATGTAAACTGCGCCATAGAGTTACATTCTGTTGTGTGGGACACTGCGTCGACGAACGACCCGACGGAACCTGGTGTTTTCAAAGCATCTAGGGTGTAACGGAAGGGGTATTACAAGCCAAAAGGGGCAGAACGTACTGGTGATATTAAACCTTTAGCGAGGACTGTAATCGCCAATTCAATCATTTTAAAAAGTAACATGATCAAAAAAAAGGGTAACAGTTCCCGATACGAGTTACTTGCCCATCACTAAAGTGGGTCCTCCTAAACCTCACCTTCAAAGAGTGCTATCAAGTCATACCACCTCCTGACAGATATGCTTCCTCGGCGATGCATTACATTGCAGTTTATCAAAAGCATTGGCAACAAACGCAACACTAAAAAGTAGCAATGTAGGTACACAGTCTTACCACTCTTTGTTTATGTTTTCCTGGTATTCTCCCACTATGAAATGGCAATGTAAATGACGTCAACAACGATTTTTTTTGTTTTTTATGTACTTTTTACCATTTTACAAGCTCTTCTTATTCTAAGTAAAAATCTAAGGTAAAATAGCATAGCATACATTTTCAATGGATTCAACAACAGATCTACGAGTATGTTTGACTTTACACAACATGACAAACGTTGTCAAACAGCTATCTTCTTCTTATCAAACCAAAAAAAAACAGTTATTTCAGAGTTGTCATGTCATATCAGAGTCTACGTAGATTGGCAGTCAAACTAAAAAGATCCAAGGTCTTTTTGACCTAATGTTGAATGCTTCCTTGGGATTTATGCTTTCCTATTCCATATTCCATCTTATCTTTAGGTGTTTTTTTTCTACGATATTAGTCGGAAACAAAGTTGGCAACAAACCGTGAAAATCTCGGGTGAAAATGTACTAGGATTCCATATTCTTAAAAAGTTCAGCCAAAGTTCCTTTTCAGCAAAAAGTATGGATGATGTATGCCAATTTTAGCAAAGAGATGACAGCTGAGAATAAAAATAAACAATACCCATTGATAGGTAATTGTCACTGCCACGTTTGACTTTTTTGTCAGGGGGGTGTCAGCCGTTGCTCCGAATAGTCCTTGGTGTCGCTGCTATCACTTCATTTGACTGTGGCGGCGGAATTTAAATTTGGAATGAAAAACAATATTGTCGGAATTAATTGATCTGTGACAATGACACTCTTATGACAAGACTTTTCAAATCTCGACGTGGTATTTGTTGTTGATTTCACCAAAACTAATTTTTGGTGAAATTTGCAGAATTTCTTGAGTTGTCCTCGCATTAATGAATGTTTGAATTGATTGCATTAAGTAGTTGATTTATCCGCGCATCATTTATTTCTCAAATTGTTGATAAGGAGGCTTCCTTCGCAAAGTCTTCGGATGCGTGGACCTAAGGCGTGGACCATGACCTGAGACGTGGTAAGCTGTACCTTCCCTTTAGATTACGGGCTGATTACCTAAATATGACGATTCTTCATTTGCTCGTGTTTCCTTGTGAGTGGTTCCTTGTAATTATTTATTTAACTTGAACGGTTTTTCTTTCAGATCAAAAGCTTTGAGTGACCATATTTACTTCAAGATTCAATCTGATGATAATGATGATGATGATTCTGCCCTCACCTTATTTGCGGGAAAAGCAGGTATGTAATGTAATTAAAGATTAATAGGTATTGTGCACTTTGTACTTATGTTAGGCGCAAAACTGCCTCAGAAGAAGGGTTATGTTTTTCGAGAGTATGTTTAAGGTCAGTTTAACGAAATCTTTGTAGGCGTGCTCAGACTATGAAACCGAACAACTTTCCCCATGGAACATATGGTAGTAAACGAAATATTTTTGGCCTCCCATAAAAATAGGGTAAAGTACGGATAGATGCGCACCTTTTGGAAAATGCTCTATAACTCAATAATTAAGAACTTATTTACAAAATTATCTTTATAGATTAGAGGGTTGATCTTTAATCTTTCATTAAAGCCCTAATTCATGAATTTAATTTTTATTGTTTAGTTGTAAATCCAGTTTTATTTGACCTCTTGAAAAAGGGATAGTCGCGCACCCGCACGGATAGTTGCGCAGCACTAAAAAATCATGAGGGGATACTTGCGCTTTGAAGATTACCTAGGTGACTTACTATGAAATTTGTACTTTATTTAAATCAAACCAATTTGAAATTAATTTGATTAAATACTTATTTTAAAAATCGAATAGGCCTCGAACCTAATATTATTACTATTTCTAAAGTTATTGAGTGCTAAGACATTATTTCAGTAAAAAAATGGTATCAACGCGTAGGTAGCATAAAAATGTATGTTGAACAACGCCCATATCTAGACTGTAATTTAGAAGCATTTTATCCATCTGCAACATACTAAAATAAACAAAAAATATCAATCTGCGCAACTATCCCCCAAAGTGCAACTATCCGTCCAAAAACCTGCGCATATATCCTTTTGGTACGGATAGTTGCACATTTAATAAAAAAAAAAAAAAGATGTGATATTTTTGAATAATTAATAAATGGGCACATACTTTATAAAGTAGTGCATATGAGGAAACAAAATGTGAGCGATTCTACAATCGTGAGAAAAGATACCCGAAAAACAAAATGTGCTAAAATAATTTCGACGCCCGGTTTGACCACGCTACCGAAGATTTTTGCTTAAACTGGCGTAAATTGTGCAATTACTCCAATAATTAACGTGATACTTGGGCTTTCAGGAGGAAGACTACTATGTTTTAATAAGCAATAGTGCTGAAATTCACTAGAACATAGTGTTTTCGAAACCTGCGCAACTATCCCAACGGCGCATCTATCCGTACTTTACCCTATATGATCTAACATATATTTTGTATAATAGGTGAATAAAATATTCTTTTTTACTAGAAAGGTATACATTTTCTTTAAAATTAACTGCCTAACCTCTATCTTATTTATTTACTGTAAAAAGGATCATCAACATCATAACCTATTTTACATTTTTAAGATATTATAAGTACTTATAGAACTAGTTTCTAATATGCAATAAAGATGAACACAGCATTCTTAAATTATAACTTATGAGCTAGGAAGGTGTGTGCTTATAGCAACACTATCTTATTTTAATGTTTATTAAAATAATCAAATTTCAGATCTTCATTTGCAACCTTCGCCCCCCTTCTTGTGAACATTGTACAAGCTTCTACATCTACCTAAAACGCCAGGCCGAATTCACGTTGAATTAATTAATATCAAACATCGCAATGGAAATTTCCGATAAAACTCTTTGTAAGTGGTAATGTGGTACCTAAGTTTGTTGAACTACCTTGAATAAATGTATTTTGAAAATTTAATAAACTGACAATTTAATCCTGTTTTCTGAAGTAAAAAGTTCCTGTTTTCACAATTTCTAATTAATTTAATCAAAATCAATACAGTATACCCTACAGTAGTATGTCGCAGTTTTATCGATAACAACCGCACAGCACTAATATCGATAGCGATAAATGTTTCGATGGACAGCACTATCAATAAACATAATACCTACTTGGATGTACTATCTCCTTAAGGTCTATATTTACCATCTATGCTTTTTGCGTGATCTACTATAGTTAACATCTATGGTTAATGTGCGACGCTAGCGACACGGTGGTCCTCGTTTGGTTTGCGGTTTCAGTAACTGTCTTATCTGTAGCTAGTCTACATATTTAAGTTCATCTGTGGTTTTTGTAAAACTTATGAAAACTAATAAGTAATAACTAAACGAGAAATTGAACTTAATTAATTTATTTCGCTGAAGACTACAATTGTTTTATCTAAAATGACAATTAAAAAACTAATACAGTATGTGGTAGTCAAATAACATGTATCTACGTGCAATAACATTTGACTAGGACAAAAATAGTCAACAATAAGTAGGTCATCGGGTCGTTGAACGACTTGGTGTCCCACACGAAAAGAAGAAGTAGGTACCTAGGCCAAGAACTAATTCAGCTGCTTTTTCTGGACCAAGACAGGGCACGCAAAAATTGAAGAGATCACCATTGATTTTTGCAGAAGAATAAGCTGCTTTGTCTTGTGGTTTTTTCCACACAAGAAGAAAATCAAGACTTCGAAAAACAAAGAAGTATGGCGAAACTGTTCTGAAGGTCTGACTGTGCATTTTTTAAAATCCCTGGACATGGACAGTGTAGTGCAGTGACGTCGAAGGCATCTAAAGGAGGCAGCTCTGTGAACTTAAATTTTGAATAAAATATTAAGGTTCATAGCTTATTTTTTTCATTTACTTAAAATTTGTAGGAATAACTGTGCTTTCTTGTGTAGTTAAGGTGCAAGTTCGTTCATCGCGACTGATCACGGTCGACGACATGCGACAAACACGCGCTTTTGATGCGACAATAAGTCGTAATCTCTGATTTCATACTTCCTGTGCACGTTAGACGTTTGTCGTCGGCGGCAATGCCATAACCAAAAAAAGAAGAAGAACTGTGGCATCAAACAAACTTTCACCCTAAAGGTTGTTGTTTGTTCATCCCGCACTGTCACATAGCCTTGCACACAGCACATCTCTGAATTGCCACGAACTTCGACCACGCGAGTTTTTCGCATGTTGTCGACCACTTGCGGTGATAGGCTGCAATGAACGAATCTGTACCTTAAGTACGACAAACACGTCCGCGACTTTCAATGCGCGGCATCGGAGATTAATTTTTTGACAGTTTGTGTTGAGACCTACCAGGTTAGCATAAAATGAAGAAAACTTGTAAACATTTTGTTTGATGGTTTTGAGGACGACATCGTGAGGGCCTCGGAGCTTTGTTTATTGACAGTTTGTGTTGCGACCTACCAGGTTAGCATAAAATGAAAAAAGCTTATCTAAAAATTTTGTTTGAGGGCTTTGAGGACATCGTGAGGGCCTCAATTTCGTTAGTGATGGGAACGATGAAATTTGTACTACCTTAACATACTAGGTTACAAATGTTATTTTTTCATTTCCAAAAATTTGCGTTTCCCGGTGTGATACTTCACACAAATGTTCCATACCACCAGTACGTTTTGCCACTTTCGGCTTGTAAGGGTTTTTCCGTTACACGCTGTATATAGGAAGTACAAAGCAGGCCACTGACAGGCCTTACCTTTCTTGCAACCAAACAAAATTTATGCCAATCGATAGCCCTAGGTATGCCATTTATAAATATATAGGGTTGAGTGCTATCAGCTTGGTAGCATCCCTGGTAGACCCCGTCAAATGAACGCAGGTAAAATGTTCAAACGCATAAAAACTTGTGTTACACTGCTAAGATGTCTTGCTACCAAACTAAATTAGTGCTAATCGATAACCCTAGACATGACATTGATGAATATATAGGGTTGCCTGCTATCAGCCTGGCAGAATCCCTGGTATACCTCCTCAAACAAACGTTGGTTTAATCTTCAAACCAAGAAAAACTTACGTAAAACTGCCAAGATATTTTGCTACCGAACAAAATTAGTGTCAATCGATAGCTCTAGGCATGCCACTGGTGAAAATATAGGGTTGCCTGCTATCAGCTTGGAAGTTTTCCTGGTATATCCCCTCAAACAAACGCTGGTAAAATCTTCAAACCAAGAAAAACATATGTAAAACTGCTAAGTTATCTTGCTACCGAACAAAATTAGTGCCAATCGATAGCCCTAGGTATGCCGTTTATGAATTTATAGGGTTGCCTGCTAACAGCCTGGCAGTTTCCCTGGTAGACCCCGTCAAATGAACGCAGGTAAAATGTTCAAACCCAGAAAAACTTGTGTAAGACTGCTAAGATGTCTTGCTACCAAACAAAATTAGTGCTAATCGATAGTCCTAGACATATCATTGATGAATACATAGGGTTGCCTGCTATCAGCTTGGCAGTATCCCTGGTATACCCCCTGGTATCCCCTCAAACGAACGTTGGTTAAATCTTGAGTTCGTTTGAGGGGGTATACCAAGGATACTGCCAAGCTGATAGCAGGCAACCCTATGTATTCATCAATGATATGTCTAGGACTATCGATTAGCACTAATTTTGTTTGGTAGCAAGACATCTTAGCAGTCTTACACAAGTTTTTCTGGGTTTGAACATTTTACCTGCGTTCATTTGACGGGGTCTACCAGGGAAACTGCCAGGCTGTTAGCAGGCAACCCTATAAATTCATAAACGGCATACCTAGGGCTATCGATTGGCACTAATTTTGTTCGGTAGCAAGATAACTTAGCAGTTTTACATATGTTTTTCTTGGTTTGAAGATTTTACCAGCGTTTGTTTGAGGGGATATACCAGGAAAACTTCCAAGCTGATAGCAGGCAACCCTATATTTTCACCAGTGGCATGCCTAGAGCTATCGATTGACACTAATTTTGTTCGGTAGCAAAATATCTTGGCAGTTTTACGTAAGTTTTTCTTGGTTTGAAGATTAAACCAACGTTTGTTTGAGGAGGTATACCAGGGATTCTGCCAGGCTGATAGCAGGCAACCCTATATATTCATCAATGTCATGTCTAGGGTTATCGATTAGCACTAATTTAGTTTGGTAGCAAGACATCTTAGCAGTGTAACACAAGTTTTTATGCGTTTGAACATTTTACCTGCGTTCCTGATAGCACTCAACCCTATATATTTATAAATGGCATACCTAGGGCTATCGATTGGCATAAATTTTGTTTGGTTGCAAGAAAGGTAAGGCCTGTCAGTGGCCTGCTTTGTACTTCCTAGTTATAGATGCTTTGAAAACACCAGGTTCCGTCGGGTCGTTCGTCGACGCAGTGTCCCACACAACAGAATGTAACTCTATGGCGCAGTTTACATTAAGTTTTGCTGGAATCTTAGTGGTTTTCATGACTTTTTCTTTGTTTGAAGATTTTACCGTCGTTTCTTTGAGGGGGTTTACCAGAGTTCCTGCCAGGCTGATAGCAGGCAACCCTATATATTTGTCAATGGCATGCTTAGAGCTATCGATTGACATTAATTTCGTCCGGTAGAAAGATGAGGTAAAAAACTCCATTTTTGGGCCTCATAAAATGTGGCTGACCTTGGAACCTGCCAGGATTGGAGCTGGCAACCCTAGCGCATTCTCATCTCAAAAGGAGTCTCTTTAGGTAGGTAAACGTTTGGAGCGGTAGAAATGTGAGGTAATTTTTGGACTTTTTTTGCATTTTCCAACTCGAATAAAAAAGTTTCCTCCAGGTTAGGAGATGGCAACCCAGTATTTTCCTGACCTCCTAAGGGGTATCTATCGCTACAGTATACGTCCGTGCGGTAGACCTATGAGGTAAGACTTGGTCGACGGGAGCTTAGTCTATTATGGCCACCCACGAGGTAGATCCTAATTATGTTATTTAATTTTCAAATTCATATCTAGGTAAAGTACATAAGAATAAATTTGATGAAAACAAAATAACATTTTTAACCTGAAGTAAGTGTTGGCTGTCTGTTTACATATCTTTATGTATAGTCATTCCCCGCACAATCTGATAATAACATTCAAAAACGAAGACAATAATGACATGTGGCTGCCATCAGATCGCGCGCGGGTAGTACGTACAACGGGTAGTAATACAGTAGCTGATTTAATTTAGAAGTTGCTAATCGCAGGCAATTAATCATTACCTACTAGATATTTAATTAGGCACCTAATTATTCCATTGTATTATGCATGTGGCCGTGTGATGCCGGCTTAGAATAGCATCACCCCATTTCTTTCCTGTGGGTGTCGTAAGAAGCGACTAAAGGACTCGAGGGTATCATGTGTATTGCAATTTTAGGCGACAGGCTGACAACCTGTCACTATAGCGATACACGACAATAGCTAAAACGGCCCTCAAATATGTGTCAGACGTGGCGATAACGACCGTACTTTTACGGTCGTTGACGCTCTGCCTACCCCGCAAGGGATAAAGGCGTGATGTATGTATGTATGTATGTATTATGCATGTGTCAAAGCATCAATTATTTCTGATTCCTAATTAATAAATACTTACCTCCATTATACCTATACCTACTAGTCTAATAGATACCTACATACATGTAGCTATACTAAAAAGTGAACTTTCTTAAACCTAGATCAAACAAAATTTTCTCACGACACATAAAATTTGCAATAATGTGATAATGATTAACTCATTTATTAAAAAGAATACATAATGCATTTTTTTCACAGTTAGTTGTATTAATTGAAATAAGAGCTAGAAAAAGTAAAGGTGACAGCACCATTGACAGCACCATCATCTGTGGTCAGTTTCAGATATTTTTTACTTCAGGTAATTTATCATAGTAAGAAAACAAATAACCATTTTCAAAACATTTTTTGATTTGTACCTCTCAGGTACATTTTTTTTTACTTCAGGTACAAAATAGTACAAATTAGGTACTACATCGGACAATATTTTAATTTAATATTTGAGATATGGTCCCGCCATCTTCACGCTAATTTAGAATTCTACATCTAAATCGTGAGAACAAGAAAAAAAAGTGTGAAAATCAAAGCAGCTCAGTATAATGCCACAATGATATTATGGTGCGGGTGGATGCGGGTGGCACGCGCGGTTAATGCACCCCCTTGTCATTAACCGACCTGGGTTCGACACCCCGGCGAGACCATTATTATGACAATTATGTTCGGCGTGCGAGATTTTTTACTGAGAACTCTATGTTTTCGTGAGGGATACCGAGTAGTGTAATGGCGGTGATGAATCCTGGTGTCAACCGCCTACTTGTACCTATCTATTAGGCCTCTGAGATCATGGTTAACTGAGACCTAATAGGTATTTAATGGTTTTTAATCTATTAGCAGTAACCCGTAGCGGCCAGTCGACTTTTTCCTATACAACTTTTAAAAGTTGAATAACTCGTTAATTAAATCAAAATCGCGAAACTTACATGGGGATGATTAAGGCTTATAAATTATACCGGGAGTAACGGAAAGGGTATAACAAGCCGAAAGGAGGTCAAGGTACTCATGAAACTGAACAACTTTCCCCATGGAACATGGGTCGAAATATGAAAAAAAATAATTGGACCTCCCATACAAAATCGTCGATCAGCTAATTGATTTACTATGGGAGGTCCAAATATTTTTTTCATATTTCGACCCATGTTCCATGGGGAAAGTTGTTCAGTTTCATGAGTACCTTGACCTCCTTTCGGCTTGTTATACCCTTTCTGTTACTCCCTGTATATTTAGATGTAACTGTACGAGCCACCTGTATAAACCTTCCTATGGAATCATTATCTATTTTAAAATTCGCTGAATATCTGTTGCGGACTTTGAATGATCTATGCACTGGCATGGAAAATGAATGCAGAAACGTTTTTTCTTACTATCAGAGTGCTATTTTTTCCCTACTAAAATATTAGTAAAAGTTTGTGAGTATTTCTAACTAAAAGTATAAGGCCCAAAATTAAAGTCATTAATACAATTGTAAGTAAATTAAACGAAGGTAACTTAACTGTTAAACTCTGTTAACGACTTTTAAGGACTTGACGTTAAGTTAAAATTAAGTAGGTAATTCTTTTAGCATAAAGTATTTTCATTCCATTATTCTTCTTTATACCGGAAGTAACAAAAAGGCAAGCCGGAAGGAGGTCACTCATGCAACTGAACAGCTTTCCCTTTAGAACATGGGTCAAAATATGAAAAAAGATTTGGATCTGCCATAGTAAATCAGTCAGCTGATCGGCAATTTTGTATAGGAATTTTTCATATTTCGACCCATGTTCCATGGGGAAAGTTGTTGTTTCTTGAATACCTTGACCTCCTTTCGGATTGTTACACCCTTTTTGTAACTCACTGTATACTTCAATAGTTCAAAATAATGAAGTTTATAAGTTTTTATGTACGTTTTCCGACTACCTAGTCAATAGGGCCGATTTACCTAAATAATTATATTTAACCTACAAAAAAAAAACGGTGAACTTGGTCACATTGTCTCTAGTTTTATGTACGGAGATTTCACTAGTTGCATGGATCATGATCGATCACGGAACAACCTTAGGGTCATTTAAAAAAAGGTTTCTCACTGTCAATATAATTCACAAGGATTTTTTTCTTCTTCAGACCCTTGATCGTCATTATGGGGTCATCTTCTCAAATTTGCCATCATTATAGAACCATCATTTCTATGTCATTAGCTTTTGGAAACCGAGATCGGGTCAGTAACGACGTCGTCACTGTTCACAATCTTCGGGTCATAGATACTTGGGTCATAGATACCCGGGTCATAAATACCCGAGTTCATTGAGACCCGAAACAGTTTGCTGCAACCGCTTGTGATAGACAGGGAATAATAGGTATTCCACAGCAGCCACGACTGACATATTGCCTCCCAAAGCCCGCCCAGAAGACTTATCTTTGAACCAGTAGAACTCAGATTTCCGTATGCTGTAAATGGTGTTACTGCTGCTCGTATCCATTGATCTACAACAACCCTAGATTTAGCGCCTCATACAAAATTACGCTAAGATTTTGTCACCTACTCAACTATACATTCATACATAGCGATATATAGATTCATTGCGTCCGCCCGATTCAAAATATCACAACGAACCTCACCATAATTTATTGAACTCAGCTTTATTCGTCCACTATTACGGTCGAAATTCAATTGTGTACGCTCCGAACTTACGACCATTCGCAAATACTTTTCTAATATAAGCAGCAATTAGGCTAATCTTTAACTATACTTCATACACTGCTGCTTATATTGAGTAGTTCACTTCAAGTAAAACCAGCGCAGCAGCAATGTATATTAAATCGGAGCCTACTTTAAGAGTTTTACTCTGTCCTTTTCACACGCAACGCTGAGTTGTCGTGTAAGAGAAGGACAGCTGCGAAGTAGTTGTTTTAGATAATTTATGATTAAAATTATTACTTTAATCAGTATTACCGCATAAATTGCAATAATTATACCACAACAAGATGAATAATGTATATACTTACTTAAAATACGACACACCGTCCTGTTTTTTGTGCTTTGTACTGACATTTTTGCAGTTTTTTAGCGCGCACTTGGTCATGTTAACGGCTTCGCGGCCAGCCACGCACTGTGGAAAAGGAGTGCTCGCTTGCAAATTGTGCACCCCTTTACCGGCCCACTTTTTGAGCGTACGCGCGTAATCTAGGGTTGTTGTAGATCAATGATAAATACACTCGTATCACACCTTCTACTACTCGAATCTATTCACATATGAATGGTTTCGACTAGACGAACCACAGCAGAACGCACGAAACGAGTGTTTGCCACTCGTTGAAGTCTGTCTCCAGATAGTGATAAAGGTATGAATCCTAGCATAGATAGGTAACTGATTCAAAAGAAAGTGTGTAAAACTTATATTATGTTAAATTTTTATTTAAATGAGATGCCACTTGACGTTAAAATAATTTCTCTGGTGAAGTGGAAGAAATGACAACAACAAATTTACAATGTTCAAAACTTCAGATTGTATAAGTAAAAGTGCAATTGAAACAGCCATTTCGAGCGCAAAATCTCATTCCACCGAATCAAAAATACGGTTCCTTATCCCCCACATTTATATTCCGGTGTCGAACCCCCGATCCCAGATAATGCTTTTACAATAACGATCTGGAGACGACGAATTCCAGTATGCCGCTCGTTTATTATGGAGATTTTATTTCCAGAAATTGTCTTCCTTATAGGAAACTAATCCGAATAACAATGGGGAATTAATTATGAAACAGTTGACCTTCCCGATACGGGGCGATAATGCGCATAGATAAATAGGGAGAAAGGAAGTAGACAAAAATCTACATTTGCTTCCTTCGAAAGGGACGGCATAATTTGAAAAGCAAATCTAAGGTGCATTTCGGAAGTTCTTCAATGTAACCTTTAGCCTCTAGTTAGAAAAAAAATACGTTTTAGGGTAAAATCGAATTTTATTTTCTGAGATCTTATTACGTCATATTTGTAACAATATTTATGACCCGTTTCGCTGTAGGTTTTTCTGATCTACTCATAGCATTCGCAATGATTTTTTGCTTTGAACTCTTTAAGTAATTCGGGCTCTAACAAATTATTCACAACATTAGCGACTCTACAATCATGAGGTGCCAAAGCTACATCTGAATTTATATCAAACACTTTTACAGGATTCTCAGCATATTTAGACAAACCATAATCGTCGTCCAATTTTGTAGCGTTGGGGTGTGATATACCTTTCAGTAGTACTATGTCGGATTTCAATTTAAACTTTGGTTTGTAGGTCTTTGCTAAACCTATCCTTTCATAAAATGTTTCGATAATATCTCTCATATATTCGTGAGATAATGATACTTGTTGTTTTAAATTCTGGATGCAAAGTGCCACTTTTCCACTCCAGTCATCGATATTTTCTATTTGCGTTTCTAAGCTAGCACTCGTGATACCGCTCATTAAGTGAAACATGTGTTTGATGACTGCATTTTGCAGTTGGTCTTCAGATAATTTGCCTATGTATGCGTCCAGTTGGACACGCAGAGCATCTGGACTGCTGTCAAGGCAGAAGACTGTTCCAACTAGACCTGTAAGTGAGAATTTTTGATTAGTGTTCGAACCTTACTCAACACGTACTAATTAACTTAAAACTTAGTTTGTTAGAAAAACTAACTCAGTATTCAAAAACAATACGAAGATTCTACAAAATTCCGTAGATAATTTCAAATTCGAGAAATAGATATTTTTTTCTATGTACACCGAGTCACCAAGCGACCTGAAGAACTCTGTCGTCAGTTTTTTAACCGCCTTAACTTTATTGGTGCGCCACTTTTTACAATCAGTAACTTTATGCTTCGTACGTTCGCTGATAAAACACTAATTCTTAATTAAATGGTAATCTCCTACTCTTATAGCCACAAAAGAAAACTGCTGGACATGACCTTCTCCAATTGGGGATGTTGCTACACTCATCTCATCACTCTTAGCATGCGGATTGGCGAGCCCAGTGTGAGGTGTTATACATATTCGCAGGGAATGCTCCTGACCATTCCCTGGATTCCCTTAGTTGCCTTTTACGATACCCACAGGTAATAAATAAGGTACTCACCATCTTTTTCAAGTAAAGCTGCCAACTCCAGGGACACATTAACTCCAAATGAGTAACCCAGCAAATAGAACTTCGGTTCTAATATGAATCTGTTCATCAACCGCTGCAGTGAAAAAAAGAATATTCAACATG
Source organism: Phthorimaea operculella (assembly GCA_024500475.1). Lineage (NCBI taxonomy): Eukaryota > Metazoa > Arthropoda > Insecta > Lepidoptera > Gelechiidae > Phthorimaea > Phthorimaea operculella. Next base: position 25,077 of record JANFCV010000272.1, read on the forward strand.
AGAAAAAAAGGAAGGATTTTACTTATTATTTTTATGCACACTATCTTTGTGCAAGTAATAATAATCTAAAAACCATCTTCTAACTATAAAAAAATCAATAAAATGTGAATTCATCTAATCTTATGAAGAAAACTTACTTGTTTCAGGTTTAGAGCAATTTTCTGTATGCTTTCATTAGCTATATCAGGACCGAGTTGTAAAGCACTTGCTCCAATTTTAAGTCTTTTACCCAAAGAAGTGAAAATTCGGTGACCCCCTTCAAATCCGGGTAACAGCAATATATTTCTTGCTTTTGCATGTAAATTTTTTATTCCCTAAAAACAATTTATTGTATTTTATAGAGAATTTAAGTTTATACTTATTATTATGCTGACCGGTAGAGTTAGTTGTATAGGATATTTTTACAACGTATTTTTTTTGCCAGATCTGGAATTAATTAAAGAGTGCCTATCCTTTAATGTTGTTTGATATAAACACATACGGACTCTTACCTCTGCATTACTGATGAATGTTGGTATAGGAATAAATATTTCTGTAGCTTCCACTGCATCACTGTTAAATATTTTGTAGAATGCATCAAACCCAACATTGAAGTTTGTGTTATTTTTAAATTTTGTGGTGCTCATAGTTTTTATGCTATAAAAGACATGAACATGGTCAAATTTTTTTCACAGTCCTTCATCACTAATATAAGTTTCTTATATTGTTTGTTTATTATTCTCTAGTAATCGACAAAGAACATTTTCAGTCACAAGCAAAAGACATTGGTAGCTAAGATATAAAGGCCTCATATATGTATGTATGTAGGTAAGGTATTAGTAACTAGAATTGAACATTCTTACGTGTGGATGGTCATTTCTCCAATTTCTTCCGTTGAGTAATCAGTATTGTAATTCTCCTTGAAGAAAAACTTTAACTCTTCCAAATTGACATGGTTAAAAACCAAATCCTTTAAATAAACTTCCTCATCTATCGTGTTTATGGATTTAATTCCTGTAAAATTATGATGTTAATCAAATTGTAAAAGAGAACATGACAAATAAGGCATGTAAAAGATACACACGCCGATAACTTTAAATTTTTTCATACCAAGAAATTCACATATTCGTACAAAAAAGATTTTTTCTCGGATAGCTTTATTGTTTGCATCAAAATTGCTGTTGTATTGCTTTAAACTTCCTTCTAGTTCTTCAAAGGCTGTGTTTCCTGTTATTGGTTGTATTTCCGGATGTTTTTGTATCAGCACATGGCAATCATCTTCTTCAACTTGTACTAAAAGAGCTGGTAGACCTATTTCGGCTCTTGTATTCATGACATTATTCAAGTGTTTTGTTGAAACAGCATAATCTTCAGGATTGCGTGCAAGTATCACAAAATGTCTGAAATTATTTTGTTAAAATATTTAAGTGCTTGCTTTGTATTCGTAACAATAAGTAGCACATTCAATAATAGAACTTACTCTAATTCAGGGTGATTGTTTCTAGATACGTTATCCAAATTTGCAACTACTGTACAAAACATGTTATCACAGCGTTTGGGTTTGATTATAAATATCCCTTGTATCATTTCCTCGAAATTCATAACTTTCACACAACCAACAATTTGTCTTAGATCACATGTCGATATTCTTACTTGAACACCCATCTTTCTCCATTTCCTGTAGTTTACAATATAAAATTGTCCAATATTTAGTCGCAGTTACACAAAATTTTTAATAATCTATAACTATCAAAAAAAACTTACGCTAATCGAATTTGTATGAATCTCGCAATCTTCTCAGATTTTAAGCATAGTGTGAGATTCTTTGCTCCACGTTTTACTAAATGGTCTGCCAATTTGAGTCCTACTTCCGTTTCATCGTAAAAGATTAAAATATTGCTTTTTGTGGAACATGTTTTCCTGTGAAAGGTAATTGAATATGTACTTCACAACGTGTCACAAATAGGTAACAAGTCGGAAAAACGGTCAATATGCACATGAAACCGAACAATGTTTCGTATTGAACATTTTGCTGAAATATGTCCAAAAATCCGCTTATTTCATGCTGTAGTTGTACCTCTATTAACTTTTATACTTTTCAACCATAGAGGGCATCTAAATTATTACTGACTTATTCTTGGAGTGCGCAGGATTTTTTATTTAAATACTGATATTATATATACCTAGGTAAGTTTAAGTTACATCACGCCATGAAAAAGGACCCGTATCAATGTACCATTCGTCCTTGACTTCTTGAAAAAAACCATTACTAACCTTGGTATAACGCTCGGGGGAATCAGAGGTGCATCCGAATCTCTCATCTTTATCAGAACCCTTCCTCTGTGATTGCTGTTTGATATCAGTCTGAATGCTTTTGTCACATCTTTGGCAGAATACACCACGTTACTGAGAGGTTTAATGGTACCTTTTGCAATACCTTCACTAACTGCTGCATGAAGTAACTGTTAACACAAAATCATTACTACAATCTTTTTAATATTATCGTGTTTAATTTTTATTATACTAAACAAAATGTCACTTACTTTTCGTTCTTCAGTTTTGTCTGGTTTGAACAAATAAGACAAGTCAACTGTTACGTATGCTCTGTCTTCGTCTAGATGATCCATACCCATGTCTATATTATTCTTAATGTCGTAGTCGGTAACGTCTAAAAATATTCCCGTAAATCCAACACATTTCATTGCGAGCTGAAAATTTAATATTGTTATTACCTATTTATTATTTTCTTATTTGATGCCCAAATAGTCCTTAAAATGTTAAAACTTACCTCTCTAACAAATCCAGTAGCACAATTAATTACAAAATGGCATCGTTTATTTTTTGAATGGCATACAACGTTGTTATAGAACTCGGTGTCTCGCGAGGAACCGATATGATTTTCTGAAAATAAAAGTTGGCTTCGTAATTTAGATATAGTCAGGGACTTTATTCAGCAGAAAACAGATATTTATGACAATATTTACCATTCAAACTTGGGAATAGCCTTTTCAAGAATCGTTTCTTTTTTATATCACGTACAGATGTATATAATATGCAATTCAATGATAGGCAAATTGATATAACCGCTTGGCCCAAAGCTCCCGCCCCACCAGTAATAAACACTGTTTGGCCCGCCCGAAGACATCCTCTTACAACCTGAAAAGTTAAAAATTTAATTTATAGTGATAAGATAATAATACAGGAATCAAAACTTTCAGAAAAACAAGCAATCTAATCTTACCAGACAGTAATAAGCGTGAACGTAAGGAAGAGGGACTGTAGCAGCTTCTTCAAAAGACCAGTGTTCAGGAACTGGCCACAGTAGATCTGCATCTGGCTCTACAGAGCTGGCTACTGCTCCTTTAGCTACCAAACCCATCACACGGTTGCCACTTTAAAAAATATAAAATGGTTTTCATATTTAACATAATCCTATGGCACTTAAAAAGTTATTTTCAAAAATATAGTTTTTTTTTTGCATTGTAAAATACGGGGTGTTAGGGACGGTGTAACGAAAACTTTGCAGGCGTGCTCAGACCATGAAATTGAACAACTTTTACCATGGAGCCAATGGTGGGAAACGAAAAAAAAAATTCCGACCTCCCATACAAAGTCAGTCAGCTGATCGTGAATTTTGTATGGGAGGTCGGAATTTTTTTCGTTTCTCACCATTGGCTCCATAGTAAAAGTTGTTCAGTTTGATGGTCTGATCATGCCTGCAAATTTTTCGGTACACCGTCCGTAACACCCTATATTGTACCGATTGACGATGGCGTAAGTGATTTTTCGAATGCAGGCCAAGCATAGCGTTAGGCGCCCTCCGGCCAGCCACATAGACCCATGACAAAACAGGAGATCGTGCTTTATGACATAATGTGGGTGGTGGAATCTACGTCCAGCAGTAAACTGATATAGGCTCACGTGCGTGATGATGATAGAAAGTATAATGTATGTAGGTACTTGCTCACTTGATATCGATACCACTGAAGTCCATTCCTAAAGTCCTCGTTGTATGACCTATCCCAACAGCATTTTGCACATCTTTCATTGATAGAGCAGCAAAACAGACCTAGTAAATTATTATTTTAAAAATATCACTTCATTATTATCCTATACATTATTAGGTATGTTTAGCACTTTTAGAATATAGTCGCGTACCTTTACTAAACTTTTCGAATTCATCTCTGCTAGTTCTTCCCATTGCATTCCGGTTATATCACCGGGTTTGGCATTGATAAGCTTAAATTCTTGAATTGGCTCTTCAATGTGATCAAATCTCATAGTCTCTAATACATCTGGTATGAATTCTGCTACTGGTTTGTCATTGAAAATAATGTGATCAATTTTAACACCACCGGATCTGTATAATTAGATTTTAGTGTACGTTTTACTTCACAACAGACATAATTTGATTCTGGTAGCTCGTTTAATAATATTACTTACGTAATTGCTCCCGAAAATTTATTGAACTGTGCAGCCATTAATGTTTTTTGATCTTTTATATTATTCGAAACTTTGTAGAAATGCTCCGTTGTATCAATTTTCAGGCTCTTGATTATCTTTGGCACAGACACACCGTCGTAATCTCGTACTAATATACTACATTGGATCAGAGCGTCAATAAAAGTGACCCAACTACCAGTCATTTTTATTGAGGCGTGACTAAGTTGGTGAGAAGAAGAATATAACCTTTGGAAATCATCCCTAAGAACAAAAAGATGTATTTAATTTGAATTCTTAAAATCGATCAGGCAGAAACGTATAGATTGAACTTGTACAAAAACACAATTAAAGTTTTCTTACCGATAAAAGTACCCCTTCAATTTAAATATTTGGTAAATATCTTCCGAGCATAAATCTAGTAATCTGTCCGTTTCGTTTTCTTCAACAGAAATACTGTTTACAATTGTAGGCTTCTTTGTATTGCGTGCGAATGTATTTACAAACCCACTTGCAACAATAACGTCGCGATTTGTCACCTAAAACATATAAGAACACTTTTTTCCATCTGAGTTAATGAATAATGGCTTAATTGATAACTTTTTTTTGTTCGGATGTAGGTACGAGTATCTACCAGTGGCCGGCCTGATACACTGATGTGATATAATGTAGTAATGTGGTCAACTTACCTCAAAATAATCTGTTCCTTTACTTATTGCGATTTTAAGATTTGTAGAATCTTCTAAACCCAAAAATACTTCTGTATGAAAACGAACATCATCAAAAGTTATGGGTAATACTGTATAATCAACCTTTTTGTACATTGCTAAAGTTTCCCAAACGTAGACCAAAACGGCTGCTTCTGGCAATACATTTTTTCCTACAAAAATTATTTGTTACTGTATGCCGTAGAGGATTAATTTTGATACAAATGATTTCTGAATGCTACCTACCTTCTCTTATATGCCCTTTTAGGAATGTGAAGTCATCGTCTTCTATTGAGATTGCTAACTTACGTGAACATGCTATGTTCTTCTTATCTTTTCTGGTATAAGATGAAGTGTGTAACGGCCTGCAAATTGATATTGTGCTTATTTGTTTAAAACGGTAGACTTTTATAGGTATAATTTATTTTTATTTTTTACAGGTTTAATCATATAATAATTTAATTAAAAGCTTACCAATCGTCTTCATGATACCATTCTACTAAATGGGATAGCGGAGAAGTTTCTGTTGACACTGGATATTGAATTTTTGGATACAGTTCACTTATCTTAATGTTATATCCCATTTCATAAAGTCTGAAACATATTTTGGTTACAAAAATATATTTTTGATATATGTGCAAGTAATACAGGGTTATTTTTTGTCCGTACAAAAACATGCACCCTGATCTTGGCACTTTTAAGCATATCTCTTTAGTCTTTATTGGGGTTTTAATACACAGTGCTATATTATTCTCATAAATGAAAATAAGTAATTGAAAAAAAAAATTGCGTCGATAGCTCATCGACACCGCTGGGTTTGATGCCCCGTCGACGCTTAACATGTTTTTTCAATTTCTTATTCTCATTTATGTATTTTGTATTCTTTGCTTTTAAGTTTTGTCATCTACTTATATGAAAATAGAAGTTTACCTTCCAAAGGCTTTGAATAAGTATTGCAAAGGATTGTTATCATCACGTCGTGTGAGAGGAATGTGCGTGCATTTCGTATGAGACCTCTTCAGAATTGCTTGCATTATACCATGAGGAGCCACTTCTACCACCACAGCATTCTCGGGTATTAGTTTGGCTGCCTCCTCAAAATAGACTGGACTCTGTACAAAATAATGGGTATCAAGATTCAAGATATAAGATTCGTCTACTAGATTCTTTAATTCAAGCTGGCACAGGATACAAAAATGGAAAGAGAAAGAAGGGAATGGAGACCTTTGCCCAGTCAGTGGAATCCTGACGGCTAGGTAAGATAGCAGAAACTGAGCAAAATGGCTACAAATTACAGAAGATAATAACAACCTAAAAAGACTTCAATGGGTCCAAAAGGCGTTCAACTTTGATTTAAAAAAAAAACTAGATGTACCTATATCGAAAGATATAAATGCCAAAACATCAAGAGAGTTAAACTTTTTCAAATATAAATTAGCATTGAACATCATCTCTTAAGATGATGATGAAGACAATTACTTTGAAAATTTAAGTAGGTACATACCAGTAAGTTATTATTGTGATATTCAGCTGAACACATCTTGGCACTTTCACTATTGTATGTATCACCAGGATGGCAAGAAGTGGATATCCAATTTTCGCTTCGCTTGATTGGACTTTTTATAATTTTCTTCAATTCCTTCAAGAGTGGTGGACCTTAAAGTGAATTGAATAATCATTCAAAGAAATAACTTCATTTCCAAGCATTCAGTCTTTTAGAAAAAAATGTTTAGGCATATGTAAACACAACTGCAAAATTTTAACAACTGCAACTGTACATCGAAAAAATGTAACTTTTACAATAGAAAGATTTAGTGGGACCAGATGTTTTCAGGATATTTAATGAAGTATCCGCAATTACATATCCATTCTCAATTTAAGAAGAAGGTCTTGTATGTGTTACAATTGTTGAAGCCTTCCTTACCCATTTCCTCTATATACTTAGAATGATAGGCAATATTTCCACATGGCACATCTTTTGCAAATATTCCCTTTGTCGTCAAATCAGCAACGAATGATTTTACGTCATCTGCTGGTCCAGATATAGTACAAACTTCTGAACTGTTACGGCAAGCAATATCGATGCTTGGTGGACAAAGTGGTAGCATCTGAAAATAATATTGCATGTGTTTTTTTGAGTTTATTGCTAGTATTGTACAATACGTACAAGACAGGCTTTTCATGAACTCTGTGGCCAAAGCACGCTTCGCCTTTTGGACGTCCCATACAAAATTGCCCATAAGCTGATTTGAGTTACTAACTATGGGTGGGAAGTCCAAACTATTTCTACAACGTGTTACAAAACAACCAATAAATCTGAAAGGGTGTGGAAAAGTCCGTTGCAAAGAGTCAATTAACAAAAAATTAGAGCCATAGTATCGTTTTTGAAAACTACGAAAAAAATATTTTTTTATTAAATTACACTTATTTTTAATCGTGGCATCGCAGTACTAATTTTGACAGCTCAGAGTTCAAATGAAGTTACCGACGCGGCGAAGCGTAGTTCGGTCTACATTGCTGGCTATTACATGAGTGTCATCAATACAAGAAACTAAGTCAACCAGCAATGTATGCCGAAGCGGACTTTGTTCGCCAGGTAGTGTAGCACCTGACTTAGACTAGTGATGTGATTATTTTATCGACTGATGATAATGAAAAATATTCTTTTTTTTGGTTAGTTATGTAACAGGTTGTATATCGGGCAAATGTTTCTATAAAAGTTGCTCCTTCTTGCACCAGCTTGTCCTGCCTTTTCGTTATTGATCACTTGTAAAATTTGTCCTATTGTGAGACTAAGTAAAGTAGTTTACAAAACTGTACTCACATCTGCATATCCTAAACCAACTGCTGCCATGGAACCTTTGATGAGTTTAGTCTGAATGGAAGCCAATCCTCTGGCGTGTGCAGCCAGCATCATCTCCTCATCGGTAAAGCAGTCATCATAATACGCGCAGCCTAGTTCTCCAACGCTATGACCTATTTCACACAACATCACCATTATGTATGTTCGTTTGAAAATATTTGAGATTGGTCTATTACCTTAAGACTTATTGGAATTTTGAAAAATCCTTCTTCGTTAAAAATACACATTTTTTAATTTTCTTTGCTGTGTTGTGTATGAGCGTAATATATATGAGGATAGGTTTTTGATGCAATCTGTTCAAATGACAAGATTTATATAAATTATATAATTTAATGCAGATGAGGAAAATAAAATAATTGCTCGAGTCACCTCCACCAGCCCCTCTAGCAATCCAGATTAAAAAGAAACTTTTTATTACCAATAATATTGTCTGCAACAAGGCCTAATGCTTTCAACATATTTGTGAGACCAATCTGCACTGCTGCGATGCCAATGAAGCAGTTGAGTACATTATCGAATATAGTTGCGTCCGATGTAGTTATGATTTCTATGACATCAACACCTTTAGGCTCGAGAATTTTGTGACACCTAATAAAAGCAAAGGTATTTCAAAACACCTTATATTCTTATTCATTTTGTGTCATTGTTTGAAAATAGTTTATACTTAGATAAACAAAAAAAAATTTAGAAGTCTATCTAACCCTCTAAGAGAGAGGCGTGATTTATGTATTAAAATGTATCTTCGGAGATCTTATGAAAACAAATACTTACTTTTTAACAGCAGTAGCAAACATAGGAATCTTCATAAGTTCTTTTCCCATTCCAGCCCATTGAGACCCCATGCCACTGTATAAAAACCACAAAGGCGGTGCAGCTTCTCGATTTAAATGTGTTGATTGGTACAAAGTTTTTGTCTTCTTGAGATCAGTGTCTATAAAGTCTATAAATAATCATTTATTTATAAAGCTTAGCGACAGGTGGGCCAAATAAGTAACACACTGGGTGCCACAAGATGGTCGCCATAGTTGTGGCCGATCTCGGAGAAGATGGCGAGATGAGCAGTTGGAGGCCAATGATCGAGACAGGTAGTGCAAAAGCCTTTTCTGTGCAGTGCGACATAAAATGACTTTATATCACTAAACACCTCGTTGATTTGCTTACCGAGAATAGTATAACCACGACACGTGAAGCCAGGTGTTTCCACTTGATAAATATCATTCAACATCCCAATAAACTCAGCATCCAAAGGCTGTTTCCTCAAGTTGTCAAACACTGCTTGTACTGCTTCCTCAGTTCTACCAGAAACTAAGACCAGACGAGGTATAATGCCAATTTTGCTGAGGTCCAAATTCTGAAACATCATTTTGTTTTATTGCAGCAAAAATTCGGTTGCCAGCCTCATTAAATAACATGTAGATTTCCTTACCTTTGGTATCCTATGCCCTTTTAGTACAAGATGAGAATCAACGCCAGTATGAGAAAAACTATTGATTGCTGCAAGTCCTCTATTGAAACACTTGTTGTTAGTCAAAATTTCGACTTTCTTACTTTTAACAGCTAAAGTGTCGAGAGGATCATCATAATGTAAATTTCCTGGCAACTGACCTTTGTTGTATGCTAGACACAACTAGAAAGTAAAGACAAAGTAAGAATTTTGTACCATGCAATATTAATCACTGATTCTGCAGACAAACTGTGCAAGAGTGAGTAAGAGTTTTGTGGATGTTTAGAAGTGAAGTTGTGTCCAATAAATAAAATAGTAACAAATTATAAGTACGACTATTACTAACTTTTGTTATCGAACAAATGGAAGAGGCGGGTAGACTGTTGCCCATATTCGATTTGACACATCCAACCATTACTGGTTCCTGTTTTGCAAACACTTGAGCAATGGCCTCAAGCTCATTGGCATCTGCTTCTGGGTGTGCTGAAAACAATAAAATTTCGACAAATAAGTGAAGTTGTATAGCAAATTATTAAAACACTCTGTAGATAACTTGCAAATTTCATTTCCTTCGGAAGGGCAGGATATTTGAGCCTGCGACTATCCTTATCAGTACAAGTGAAACCTCTACAAACAGGCTCCCGTGGATTAACTATTTCTTGCAGGTCAGAAATTGGCAAGATATCGTGCAGGACAGGGACCACGAGATAGAGAGAGCTTGTTTTAGAGGCCAAGATCCTCTATGGGTCGCTGAGTCGGCGGAGTTATTTAGTTATGTATAAAGGTAGGTTTAGTCCATATAGGACATTTATTTCATGTGCTGTTACGGAGCCCTCTTCTGATGAAAACAACGAACCTGCTCCATGTGCCTCTACGTATTCCACGTTGATTGGTAGCAATCCTGATTCACTGTACACATTATTCAGGAACTCGACAATACGTTTTTGATCACGAACTTGGCTTATATTATCACCATTGGGACCAAATTTCACAGCGGAACTGCATACTTCAGCATATATTCTGCAATTTGTGGTTGATTTTAATTACCTATTTTTTAATTCATTAATAGGTCATATTTGCCTCTAAATTTTTAGTTTTATTCATCCCTACTTATTTTGAAACTAGACTTCTGTCCTGTGGTTTCACCGTCTATTATTCGTTCTCACCTTTTAGCGTCCTTGGCTTTCTGCAAAAAGAGAAGTCCAATAGCAGATGATAGCACGCTTCCATCACCTTTCTTGTCAAAACACCTTGTTTTTGAATCTAAACATGAAATACCAGCCCTGAAATAAAATTTAATACAATTTATTTCCACCTTGCAAAGAGTGATGTGGCGTACTAGGGAACGCGAAAGCATGAACATGTTCTGCTTCTAGCGAAGCAGAGCTGTACACGATATTCTTTAATGTGCCTACTACTTACTACGGTACTTTATAAATTATTTAAAGAAAATTATACATAGTTGCTTGTTCTCTCCATCCTGGGTGGCCCAAGGAGTGACGTCCAAAGACGAAATTCGAATAATTAGGAAACTACGAAAACTCGGGGAAATAACACGGGGCGACACTTTTTCGGCCTGCATGTATGAAATACTAAACATAGTAAGAGCTATTACTTACTGTCTCATATTGATATTAAAAACGGGATCAAGAGCGAGTTCTCCACTACCGACTATGGCGGCCTCACATTCACCAGCCTTGATGCACCTCACGGCATGTTGCACGGCCAGGACTGACCCAGCAGGGTCATCGAAGGTGAATGATGGCCCTTTTGCGTCCAGCCAATACGATATCCGGTTAGCGTGCATCGCTTTCGATAATCTGATAAAATGATATACGACATTAAAACATTGATTAAAGCAAATTACATACATAAAACATCTAATTAGTAGCTTTTTTAATTTTTAGCTTATTGATTTGGTTCTGTTAAGGGTAAATCTTCAAACGCTTTTAACAAATATTTTAAGTTACATCCCTTGTTATATCCCTTGCAGTGTAGGTAGAGCGTAATAAACGGCTGTAAAAACGGCCATTTAAACCACGTCTGACAAAAGTTTAAAAGTCAGTCAGAAGACTGTGTATCACTATAGTGACAGGTTGTCAGCCTAATTGCAATACACACCAACTCTCAAATCCCATAGTCGCTTCTTACGACACCCACGGGAAAGATATGGTGTGATGCTATTCTAAGCCGGCACTACACGGCAGAGGAAATCATCCAACACATTAAAAAAATTACACAGTTACTTAATGGATTACAAAGTATTTATTATACCGGGAGTAACGGAAAGGGTATAACAAGCCGAAAGGAGGTCAAGGTACTCATGAAGCTGAACAACTTAATTTCCCCATGGAACATGGGTCGAAATATGAAAAAAAAAATTGAACCTCCCATAGTAAATCAATCAGCTGATCGGCAATTTTGTATCCTTGGGAGGTCCAAATTTTTTTTTCATATTTCGACCCATGTTCCATGAAGAAAGTTGTTCAGTTTCATGAGTACCTTGACCTCCTTGCGGCTTGTTATACCCTTTCCGTTACTCCCGGTATAGTTACAAGATTTGAAATAGGTACATAGTTAATAGATTTTTGGCCTCAAATATTTGTATCGAGACTTTCACTTACCCGGACATCACAAAAGGGTTTTTTGTGTCTTCGGCCAGAAGTTTAAACGACTCGGTATTATAAACCGAAATGAATACTCCTATTTTCTTGCCTTTGCATAAAATTGGATTTATACCTGAAAAATAATGAAAATTACTTTAAAAGCACACGGCGATATCACCTCAAGGAAATTGGTACAAAATTTCCAATCAGCTGACGAACTTTCTATGGAAACTCGTTTTTTTTTTCGTTTTCCATCATAGGCTACATCTCTAGTAAAAGTTGTTCAGTTTCATGTTCTGATCATGCCCAAAAAAAATTCTTCAAATTAAAGTTCTAATCTCTCTGTATAATTGTTGTGGCTATACCGGGAGTAACGGAAAGGGTATAACAAGCCGAAAGGAGATCAAGGTACTTATGAAACTGAACAACTTTACCCATGGAACATAAGTAGAATAGAAATATGAAAAAAAAAATTTGGTCCTCCCATTCTAACGCAATTAGAGCAATTAGCTAGCTGATCGGCGATTTTGTATTGGAGGTCCAAATTTTTTTTCCTATTTTGATCCATGTTCCATAGGGAAAGTTGTTCAGTGTCATGAGTACCTTGACCTCCTTTCGGCTTGTAATACCTTTTCTGTTACTCCCTGTATAGATAGTAGTAGGCAGTTTTAGATTAACACTCACCTGCATCATACAATGCCCCGTATGCATGCTCCATTAGTTTTCTCCCTAAAGGATCTAATGAGTCAGCTTGGTCATGGGTCACTCGGAAAAAGTGCGCGTCGAACTTTTCAATTTCGGATATTTTCCCGGAATACATCGGCAAGTCAGCATGCTCGAACATGGCATCGTTTTTGGTAATCATATCCACCTGGTTTATGGAGAACAAATGTAAAACATTAAAGGCTGAGAATACCATTTCTAACCATGGATGTCGCAAAAGGAGGGATGAATCCAGACCAGGGAATGAGGAGCAGCGTTTTCTGCAAATAAGTAATAAATTGCAATGCGCTTACCAATCCGCCTGCCAAGCGTATGAGTATGGCAATAACCCCCAATTGGGAGAGGCCCATGTCCAGCAGAAGTAATAGTAAGTAGCTGTAGGTACTTACAAGCACTGTGGTTTGTACTTTATCGACTTCTGGTTAAAAAATAAAAACTATCAAGTTTGAAAATAAGATCAAATTACTGGCAGAATGGAGAGAAGATTGGAAATTACTACATTAACAAGAGTGCAACTTTTAAATTTGAAGAAGTAAAATAAATACAGCTTATAATTTTTCTTTATTAATAAATTAAAAAACTTACTTTATTGTATAAATTATCCATAAACTCCATCACATTTTTAGACTGAGGGAATTGGCCAGAAATTCCGCTGATTACAACTTCCTCACCAGTAAGAGCAATTCTTTGAGGATCTTTAATAGTGGGATCCTTTTTTTCCTGTGGTGAAGGAGCCATTTTGATTTTTGCACGAGAACAAATAATTCCAACAAAGTTCTCTGGATGGCAACCTGCTTTTAAATAACAAGAATGAAATACAGTGATTAAGTAATTGATTATGCACTTTTATACTTTCACCTTTTGTTTATTCACCATACCAAATGAGTGATTCTCGCGTTTGGTCCGGATTTCGTGTGCAAGCATAAAAATGGTATGAAATCAATTAAGTCAGAAGTAAGGTTTATGCAAAAAGGTCCTAAATAAAAATATATTAGACATGCATGTTCGATATTTGGTCTAAGTTTTAACATTTCATAGTTATTAAGTATTAACTAGTCAAAACGTGCGTTCGTTAAAAAGATATTCGAATTCTCTCCCTCAAATTACCGTTTTGTCACGGGTAAGAGCTCATTACCATCTCGTAATCAACTCACGAAGATTGCTACATTTAGCTTAGCTTTTTACATAATACAGCAGTACTTCATTGTGTTTTTATCTAATTTGCATCATGGCCTTGAAATACTTAATGATCACGAGTAATTGAACGATAACAGTCAAAACTTCATTTCCATCCAATTCATTTCCATCCTTTCCGTCCAAAAATCATGAGGACGGTAATGAAGTGTTATGGATGGAAATGTTCTTTTGTATGTAATGAAACATTTTAGGCACGAAAATTTAACAAGTTTCATAGTAAAGTTTATGGCTCGTGACGTGGCTAGCACAGTGCTTCCACGTCCTGAGAGGGCGAGGCGAGGGTGATGCTTCCCTCCTCTTCGTTTTCGGCTTTCGCTTCTTCGTCACTCCATTGGGGCCGTTGGCAGCCTGCCGCGTTGGTCTCTCACTAACACTTGTTCACCAGAGCGTTGGCTTTGCAGACGGCGATCGGAGCATCACCAGAGAGGCTCAACCCCGTAGGTAACTCTCCGACGGCTGCAAGCAGCTGAGGAGAAGATCTCCACGATCTTCCTGCGCCATCTCTTTGGTTGGCTGCGATGTCTCCTTGGCTGGATGCGTCGTCTCTGGTAGGCTTCGTAGCCTCCTTGGTAGGCTGTGTTGTCTGCTTGGCTAGCTGTGTTGTCTGCTTGGCTGGCTGTGTTGTCTTCTTGGCTGGCTGCGTCGTCCACCGGGCTGGCTACAACGTCTCCTTAGCTGGCTATGTCGTCTCACTGATTGGTTGCGTTGTTTTCTTGGCAGGCTGCGTCATATTTTTTGCTGGCTGCGTCGTCTCTCTGGTTGACTGCGCTGTCTCCTTGGGTGGCTGCGTCGTCTCTTGTTGGCTGCGTTGTCTTTTTGGCTGGCTACGTCGTCCACCGGGCTGGCTGCGCCGTCTCTTTAGCTGCCTGCGTTGTCTCTCTGGTTGGCTGCGTTGATTCTCTAGTTGACTGCGTTGTCTCCTTGGCTGGATGCGTCGTCTCTGGTAGGCTGCGTTGCCTGCTTGGTAGGCTGTGTTGTCTGCTTGGCTGGCTGTGTTGTCTGCTTGGCTGGCTGCGTCGTCCACCGGGCTGGCTACAACGTCTCCTTAGCTGGCTATGTCGTCTCACTGATTGGTTGCGTTGTTTTCTTGGCAGGCTGCGTCATATTTTTTGCTGGCTGCGACGTCTCTCTGGTTGACTGCGCTGTCTCCTTGGCTGGCTGTGTCGTCTCTTGTTGGCTGCGTTGTCTCTCTGGTTGGCTGCGTTGATTCTCTAGTTGACTGCGCTGTCTCCTTGGCTGGCTGCGTCATCTCTGGTTAGCTGCGTTGTCTCCTTGGCTGACTGCGTCGTCTCTGGTTGGCTGGGTTGTCACCTTGGCTGGCTGCATCGTTTCTGGTTCGCTGCGTTGTCTCCTAGGCTGGCTGTGTCGTCTCCGGTTGGCTGAGCTGTCTCCTTAGCTGACTGCTTCGTCTATGGTTGGCTGCATTTTCTCTTTGGCTGGCTGCGTCGTCTATGGTTGATTGCGTTGTATCCTTGGCTGGCTGCTTCGTCTCCTTGATTGGCTGTGTTTTTAAAAATTGTATATTAAAATTACATTTGTTTTTAGTAATATTTCATTGCCGTCCAATATATAACATTTCCATCCATGCAGTTTTCATTTCGGATCGGCTCAGTCACGCCACCTATTACAAAAATATTGGAAAATGCGTGATCCCGTGGGAATGAGACATTTTTCCGTGGTAAAAAATATCCTATGTGTTATTCCAGATGCCCTTTTATATTTCTGCAAAGTTTCATGTCAATCTAATCAGCCGTTTTTGCGTGATGTCGTAACAAACACACACACAAACATTCGCCTTTATAATATTAGTAGGATATAGTAGGATATAAAAATTGTAGAACTAACGGCAAAAAAATATTTTTTACTGAAAAACGCTCAAATCCGGACCAAATGCGAGAATGAGCCAAATATGCAAGAAATGGCCGGTTTATAAACGTTCAAGAATAACAATGAATGTATGTTTGTTTGTAAGCTATAATTCACTGAATATGCTTTATTGTGGTTGAATTGATCAATTGCAAATATTATTCGTCTTGGCTTCCATATCCAAATGGGTCCTTATGTACTATTGAGATTCGCTATCGGTCAGTGTGTCTGTCTGTATCTCAAAAAAATTACGAAAGCTAGCACCAAAGTGAACCAAAGTGCTAGGTATGGTGCTGGACTTGTTGCATGTTCGTTTCATCCAAGAAAGTTTCATCGTGGTTTCTTGTAGATATTAGACTGAAACGAAGGAGGTGCCGGCCATATTCATGTCCATAAAAAAAGGCGCGAACATTTGAACTGAGTTCGTCTTAGATTCGCGGACGGATAAAAGTATTTCTTAATAAAATTGTTGGATAAAATAAAAACCGGCCAAGAGCGTGTCAGACACGCCCACAAATAGGGTTTCGTAGTCAACGTTTAAATATCAGGTTTTTCAGCATTACAAACTTAATTTTGTTGCTGGTTTGTTAGCAGCAGTATGATGACCAACCGCAAATAGAAAAACTCATTTTTTTCTGAAGCCTTTAAGGGTACAATATCCGTTATAGTTTTCATTGTAACTTCAGATTGTAAGCTATATTCCATTTTTATTTCAAATTTTTAGCGTTTATACTTTAGAAGTTACAGCTGGAACAAGTTATGGGTCAAAAACACCCTTTTTAAAAGCAAATATCTCGTGACAGAAACATTTTAGTGACTTTGTTTCAAAGAAACCTCACCTTAGTTTTAAAAGACCTATTCAACGATACCCTACTCAATATTACAAAAGAAAAAAAATTTTTTGCCCCCCTTTCACTTGTATGGAAGGGGATCCAAAAAACATTTTAAAATCTTTTTTCTTAACATTTCTATATTTGGGTCAACACGATCTATCTTCTCACCAAATTTCATGTCGATAGTTCTAAAACTGACGAAGATATGAGGGCGCGGCATACAGACAGACAGACAGACATGACGAAACTATAAGGGTTTTTAGTAGACTACGAAACCCTAAAAATGGTGCGGTATTGTGCCGTGTACGGCTGTATGTCCACAAACAGAGACCCAGACAGGAGATTTTTTCGTTTTTCGCGGGAAGAAAAGAGGCAATCAAGAACCTACCTACCTAAGAAGTAATCGGTTCGTATTCTTAACTACTTTCGACTCACATTTAATCGTAATAGATCGATGTAGGCCCCAAACAATGTTAAATTAGCAGCAACTAGTCGGTACATTATTATATTTATTACATACTCTTTGGTAGGTACCTACTGTACGTAGTCATTAGTTGTATCAAAATCGAGATCAAAATTAACCCGAATGTCAACCCTGCACTCACACGCCTGTCGTCACGCACACAAACATAAATAAAAATGACAGTTGTCTATAACGAGCCCGTTGTATGGAAGTGTCCGAGGTGTGCTATAGTATAAAAATATATAGATTCATAATGACGGATTTTTAGAGCAAAATACTTCTGTAAAATTACCGCAGTCGGGCTTTTTGTCTTTTAACTCATCTACTTGTTATACCTACGTACGCGAACGAGTTCATGACCATGTTGAGGAATGCGGTAGTTCTGTGACTAAATTCATGTTGATGTCGATATCGAGAACTGTTGCCGAACAATTCAGTTCAGACTACTTATAGTTATTAGTTAATGGGTTGTTCCGGGTGAATCAATTATTTTTGAGTTTTTGTAACACTGTTGCAAGCATCATGATGATTGGTTAAGCGTTGGTCTACCAGAGGCAATTATATTAGGCAATTATATTATATCTTGGCCGATATTTTAGAAGACGAACGAAGATTGCCAATTTTTGCTTCTGTTTCAATTCTAGTCAATGTCTTTTTAGAAAGCCCAGTATAATGGACCGTTTAATTCGAAGCGTTGTTAACTGAAAAAGCATACTAATAATAAGTTTGTTTTCTACACAAAACACAACACAAATGACGACAAAATATCGATAACTTTGTGACGAACTTTTTTCCCATCACTCGACTGCGGGCGAATGCGGGTAGGTGGGTAAGCGCGGGGCGCGCCGCCCCCGCGCGCCTTCTCATTCCCCGATGGTCAAGAACTCGATCACGTACTGTACGTCCTTGGCTATGCGCACTATATCTTGGTGTTATCACAAAATAGAGAGTATACAGAAGGTTCACTCGACCCCATTTAGGATTTTCGCGACTGTCAATTGTTGTTGACTGCCAGGGTTGCTACTGTCAAAAATCATAATGTATAGAAGAATATCAAAACAGCAAAATCTGATTTAAGAACGTCATATGATTATGAGCCAACTCTATTACAAGAAATATGACGATAATGGCAACCATCTTCTTAGTTATCTTCAGTTCCAATAAAATTCCAGTTAAAGCCAATAAGCATCAAAATCGACGCTAGTACTGAGTGACCCATCTACTATTATATATTCTGTGCCATCTGTAAAGGTGCCCCGCGCGCCGTTTCCCTAATTTTTGGAATTTATTACGTGGATTTTGTTACTAAGTGGAGTGTGCGTAGTTATGTACAATATAATGCATATTCGATGACGATAACTCCCTTTTTTGCGGGGGTAGAGATAAAGCTGTCAAATCAAGCTAGCGTTGGGATCGACAATATCGATATTTAACCTTTCGATTAATTACAACAGTCTGTCTAGTCAAAATTGTGTTATATTATTTCATTTTCAAAAGCAAACATAGTTCACAAGAATAGGATTTTTTAGTAAATAGAAATATTCACGCAATAACTCACTTTTTATTTTTTTATTTTTTTATAAACAATGGGTAAGCACCTGATGTTAAGTGACGATGCAGACGATGATGGAACATGCTCGCCCAGATAATGCCTATTCACTCTTGCCTTGAAAAGGCTCAGGTTATAATGTTCCGGAAACAGATCCGCAGGCAGGGAGTTCCACTCCTTAGCAGTTAGCATTAAAAATGTAGAAGCGAAGCGCTTTGTGCGAATTTGCGGGATGTCTACGATATAAGGGTGGAATCCCAACCGGCGTCTCGTGCACCGGAGATGGAATGGTGACGGAGGTATAAGGTCATGGAGAGACTGTGCACACTCCCCGAAATGTATCCTGTAGAATACCGACAAGCAAGCTACTTTGCGACGGTGTTCGAGGCTCTGTAACTTTGCGTCAATGAGTGCCCTATCAGCGATTTTCTTGGCGCGCTTCTCAATCGAGTCCAGGGCTGCCAGCTGGTATTTGGCAGACCCGTCCCATAGGTGACAGCAATACTCCATGCAGGAACGGACTTGAGCTTGGTATAGTTGTAAAAGCTGTACTGGTGTGAAGTATCGCCTGACCTTTGAGAGAATTCCGAGTCTTTTTGCTGCAGTCGTGGCTAAAGACTCAATATATTGTCCAAAGTTCAGGTCAGATGAAAGGTTCATGCCAAGAAGCTCAAGATGGTCGGAAATCGGTACGGATACACCTCGGAAAGTCGGAGTCAGGCCGAAGGGACTCCGTTTAGCGGAGAATAGACATGCCTGTGTTTTAGATGCATTAAATTTGACAAGATTTGCATCACCCCATTCGGATATTGCTACAAGATTCAAGTTTAGGCGACTCACTAGGGCCTCTCGACAAGACTGAGTAGATTCATTGCTGGCCTTTGCACTGAACAGGTACCTATCAACAACCGTGCTGTCATCTGCATACCCAAAGGTGTCGGGCGTGAGCATATCGTTGATGTGCAGCAGAAATAGGGTTGCGGAAAGTACAGACCCTTGAGGGACGCCGGCATCAATAGCCTGATCATCTGAAGAGCGCCCTTCTAGGACCACTCGTATTGACCGTCCACTCAAGAAGTCTGCGATCCAGTTGCAAAGTCCAGCAGGTAGCCCGTAGGCGGGAAGCTTGTTAATAAGACTTGCGTGCCAGACCCTGTCAAATGCCTTTGAGACATCCAGAGATACCGCGAGGGCTTCGCCGTGCCTCTCGATAGCCTCGCTCCATGAGTGGGTGGCATGCACGAGGAGGTCCCCTGTCGACTGCCCGCGGCGGAAGCCGTATTGACGGTCGTGAAGGAGATCCTTGCTCTCGAGGTAAGCTAGGAGGCGATTGTTTAGTACACGCTCCATAGTCTTGCAGAGTATAGAGGTGACTGATATGGGTCTATAATTGGCAGGGTCAGCACGGCTGCCTTTTTTGGGCACAGGTTTCACGATTGGGGAACTACACCAGTCTCCAGTGAGAGGCGGAACAGGCGTGTCAATATCGGAGACAACTCAGGCGCACAGTTACGCAGAACAATTGCAGGGATACCATCAGGGCCGCTCGCTTTATTTACGTCTAGGTTTCGCAGGATTTTAAGTACCTCTTTCTGGCGAATACAGACAGCTGGCATGTTGCAACGCGAGTTTTCCGCAAAAAGGGAAGCAAACAGGTTCGCTTTCTCTTCCGCAGTGTGAGCAAGCGACTTATCAGGTTTCTGCAATGGCGGCAAAGAAGGCTGACAGAAATTGGTCTCAACTGCCTTTGCCAGAGACCAGAATGCCTTACTGCCAGCAGGATGGGAGGCAAGTTTGGCGCCTACAGTGCCGATGTGCTTGAAACGTGTTCTGCGTAATTCCTTATTGCAAGACTTAGAGGCCTTATTGTAGGTTTTCTTCAAATCCCGAGTATTCGGAGCTTTGCGCGATCGAGCGTCAGCCCAGGCTAGGTAAGCCGTCTGTTTTAGCGCTTCAGCGCGGTTACATTCAGCATTGAACCATGGGCGAGCTTTGCTACCAGAAGAAACATCATAGTACGGTATGAAATACTCCATATCCTGACGCAGGACTTCTGTTATGGCATCAGCGCAGCGCAACGATTCTCCTGAAGAAAAACAGGCCTGCCACGGATACGACGCAAAGAAATGGCGCATTTCGTCCCAATCTGCTGACTTGTATCGCCACACCCGTCTCGTACCACGAGGGCCCTGATTGGGTGGTGAGTACACGGATACAGATTTCACCAGACAATGGTCGGATGTGCTCAGAGCTGCTACAACCGACACTGAGCATCGGTCTGGATCAGTCGTCAGCAGAAGGTCCAAGCAGTTGGCTGTGTGAGACTCCACTTTGGGAACCCTTGTCGCACAGCTTACAAGCTGGGAGAGATTTAGCGACAGTGCCAATTTGCGCGCTTCTCTCCCAGCATGATCGGTCTCCTGGTATGGGAACAGGCACTCCTTGTGGTGGGCATTAAAGTCCCCCAGGATAACTAGCTGCGCCGAAGGGTACCACTGCAGAACCTCATCAGCAGCATCACTAAGTTGTTCAAATAATTTAGTTGTCTGTTTAGTTTTCGTATAAAATGGGCGCGCGGTGCTGGCTACACTGTTCTGTCATTGTCACGTCCTCTGCCGTCGCCCGTATCGTTGATGCGAATTTTAATTATAAATGGTGTAATTTAGTGCTTTCGGTTTTCTCGTGTGGTCTTCCCTGTTCGGTGGGGAAGTGAACCAAGTGATTTTGGTTCCGGCGCTTTGATTGAGAGTCACGCGACCGCCGGCAAAATATAACCTCACTTTTCGTTGGCTCGCGTCGTGGCTGCCGATAGCTACGTATTTTAATTATAAATGATTGGAGGCCAACGGGGCCGATTTCTCATTCGGAGAGAAATCTTTTAGTTATTTTGTGTTAAAAAACATTATGTGATGTCGAACTGTGAACTATAGTGCAGATTGGAGGAAAGGAGTTCGAGAACGAGCGGTTGTTCCAGTGCCGTGAGTTTAGGTTATTCCCTATTCCTGTGCTCCTCACAATATCCTGAATACCTGATTCCTGTCATACTTAAACTCACAAAGAAACGGCGTCATCGTTCGCTCGGTAAGCAATTCGTTGCTGGGCCCTGTTTAAGTAGATTTTGGAAACAAGAATTTCTCGGCCGGAAACTTTCCGGAACAAAATTCTCTCATTAAATTTATTTTATTTAGCTATAGTAAAGAGCACTACGAATCGTAGTCAAATGTTGTTCGAGGCTGATCGACCATTTAGTTTTAGATTTTAAGATAACTTTAATTTGCTTCCACTGCGCTAAGATCAGCTTCGGAATCAAACATTTTTGGTAGCAGAGCGTGGTTGCTTTATTGCAACATAGTTAGCCGTAATTTAGTATTAAGCGTGTTTTTATATTACCCACATATTTTATTAATTTTGGAAAATATTGTTTCGGTTTTTTTGTGACTGTATTGTTTGCCTAGTGAACGGTACCTTATCGGTAAGGTCTAGGCCAGTCAACTAACATTTATTTTGTGGTATTTGTTTATTGGTTTTCGTTTTTATTAAGTCGAGTGTGTAAAAGTTGGTACCATGGCTCCTCGATCGCCAGGTATAAGGCTGCTATAAAGACAGAATTAAGGTGGTTTACTACCACAGCGGCAATGATCGGCCGCGAGGACCGGGAGGACGCGCTCTTGAAAAGTGCACTACAGGCAGATGAACGGGTTCGGGTTGTGTCGGAACACCTCACAGAGTGCCTCATGCTCCTTGAGGAAGCTCCTAACCCTGAAGATAAGGAGCTGGTTGAGGGCGATGTAAGCCAGTGCTTGGAGCTGGCACAGGACATTGCGCAGGCAGCTGCGGACATATCTAGGCGACGTGACGGAAAGGAAAAGCCATTCCGTGGTAAAGTGGGACAAGGATTACAGGTGCCTCTTCCGCCTGTTACGGTTCCAGTCTTTGCAGGCGATTACGCCGACTGGCCGGCGTTTGAGGACCTGTATAGCAGTGTGGTCCACACACGGACGGACATAACGCCGGCGTACAAGATGGCTCAGCTGATGTCCAGGCTACATGGAGAGCCTCATGAATTGCTGACGCATTTGGCTGTCTCGGATAGCAATTATGAGGTGGCGTGGAAGATCCTTACCGACCGGTATCGAAACAAGCGCCTGATTGTAGACAGGCTGTTAGACCAGTGGCTGTCAATACCAACCATAACGCGAGGTACGGACCTCCGCGAGAAAATCTTCCACCCAGTCAGTGTCGCGGTCAGCGCACTAGAGCGACAGGGTTTGCCAGTGGCGGGCTACGGTTATATCTTGGTCCACACAGTGCTTCGCCGCCTGCCGAGCGAAATGGTCGCTCGATTCGAGCAGCTACATGGGGCAAGTCCTCGGACCACCTCCCGACCTACGAGGATCTGAAGTCGTTCCTCGAGGCCGAAAGCAGGCGAGTGGACGTCCAGGCTGGTGAAGCCCTCGCAAGGAGACCTCTGCCCTCGCCACCCGGAACGGCCGGGTGCACCGGCGCGAGGAGGCAACAGTGGGCAACCCAGGCGGTACAACACCGCATTGGAATCAGGGTGTGCCTACTGCAGGGAGACAGGCCACGGGGTGGCAGCGTGTCAGGAGTTTGCTGCGCAGCGGGTTCAGAGGAGACGGGGTGTGGCACAGCAGAGGCGTTGGTGTTTTCGGTGCCTGGGGCCGCATCAGGTGCGAGTGCCCTTCAAGCACCAACTGTAGGTACTGCCAGGGTGCACACCATCCGCTGCTTTGCATGAATCGCTCCGGAGACGCCGGGGGCAGCGCTGGATCGGATCAGCGAAGGGAGCCTGCCCACCAAGGGAGGGAGCAACGCTCCCCACCCCCTCCAAGGAGGAGCCCACCTCCTCATCGGTCACAGGGACAGGCAGGGGGACGTCAACAGACGGAGCCCACTTACCCAAGGACGTGGGGACGATCCCCACCACGGCAGCAGGTGCCGGATTGGGGAAGAACGGCACAGGAACATGGCCAGGACACCCATCCCAGGTACGGGATCAAACGGGCGGGTGTCAGGGGGCACTAGGCAGCCACCAGGGTACATGCAGTATTCTGCGGGCTTGAGCCACCTGGTTGGGTCTCAAGACCCACGCATGCCCCCGCCTATGCCTGAGTACCCGCGGCTACAGGCGCAACCTCGGTACGGACGTTTGCCGTCGGGGTACTATAGAACTCCAGCCATGGCCTTTATGGGCAGACCTCCCTACCAGCAGGAGTGGGACCCATACACAGGTTTGGGTAGTAGGGACGCGGCCTCACCGCGTTTAGATTCCCGCTAGGTAATCGCCGCCTACTCATCAGCTTCGGCTCCCCGTCCAATCACGGTACTTTTGCCAACGGCTAAGATTTGGGTATGGGGATACGGTGGCCGGACCATTCAAGTAAGAGCCCTACTGGATACAGGGGCTCAGGGATGTATTGTATCGAGTAAGCTGGTGAGTAGGCTAGGCCTAAATGTACGGCCAAGTGAGGATGAAGCTGTAGGCATCGGGGGCTAAATGTGCCTGACATTCGGGGTCAGACGAACTTTGAGTTCGCATTAGGTAGCACATGTACAGGGTCAGCTATCAAGTCTCAGCCGTGGTGCTGGATGAAGTGGTTGGGAAACTCCTCAGGTTAGGTTACCACCAACGGTACGAGGGTTAACCACAGGGTTGGAGTTAGCTGATCCTGATTTTGATACTCCTGGTACGGTGGACGTACTTCTCGGGTCAGACGTCCTCGGAGATTATGTAGGAAGAAGGTACTCCAGGAAACTGGTTTGGTGGCCGTAGATACCACAGGGGGGTATGTTGTTTTCGGCCCAGTTTGGAGACCTCAGGACCTACCAGAAGGGGATCCGGTCCTCTATGGTAGTGTGCTGTCAGAGGTGCTGCAGAGGTTTTGGGAGTTTGAAGAGCCGCCCACGGCGGACAGACGGAAGCCAGAGGATGACGAGTGCGAGTTGTTCTATCAATACAACACTGCGAGATGCTCGTCAGGCAGATTCGTGACCAGGCTACCTTTTCTCCCAAACCGCCCCGCTTTAGGTAGTTCGCGACAGCTCGCGGAACGGAGACTACTCGGAATGGAGCGGAAGATGAGGCGAGACCCAGCACTTCGGCAGAAGTATATAGAATTCATGCGGGAATATATTCAATTGGGCCACATGTCGGTGTCCAGCCTGGATTGGAGGTGTGTCGAGCATTATTACATTCCACACCTGGCTGTCTTGAAGTCACCTGAGGCGAAAATACGGGTGGTGTTTGACGGTTCTGCTCCTACCTCGAATGGTGTGTCTGTGAACCAATGTTTGCACGCGGGTCCTAAATTGAACCGGGACATTGTGGACATTCTCACAGACTTTCGGTTACACCAGGTAGCGTTCGTCGCAGACGTCAAAATGATGTTTCGCCAAACCATGATACATCCGGATGACCGTCGGTATCAGCTGATTTTGTGGCGTGAGAGCCCAGATGAGCCGATGGTCACATACGAACTTAACACGGTGACGTATGGACTTAAGCCAAGTCCGTATTTGGCAGTACGTACGCTGCGAGAGTTGGCCGCACAGGAAAGGGTAAGATATCCTCGAGCCGCAGCAGTACTGGATCGCGACGTCTACGTGGACGATATCTGCACGGGTGCTGATAGCGTGGAGCAGGCGCTAATTCTACGAGACGAGTTGATCGCGATCATGGGTTCAGGAGGTTACGAGTTGCGGAAATGGTTGTCCAGTTGCCCAGAGCTCCTGGCCGGTTTGCCAGGCGAGTTCCATCAGGACCCGCACCTCTTTGAGAACCCGGACAATCCAAACACGTTGGGCATCCTCGGGGTGCAATATAGGCCAACGCATGACGTATTCACGTACAAGATCGAGCCCGACCTTTGGGAGAAAACTTGGACTAAGCGGTCGGTACTGTCGACAATCGCTAGAACGTTCGATCCTAGCGGATGGATCGCCCCGGTTACGTTCATGGCGAAGTGCTTTTACAAAGGTTGTGGCTAGCCAACTTAGGATGGGACGACCAACTCTCCGGAGAGTTGTTGAAGGATTGGCTCAAGTTTGTGACCACCTTACCAGGGATTGTGCACATCGCGATACCCCGCAAGTTAGTCCCATCGGTGGGATGTAAGGCTACCCTACATGGGTTTTGTGACGCCTCGGAGCGAGGGTACGCGGCAGCTGTATACCTTCGGACAGCAAGTTCAACGGGAACTGTGCACGTGCGTCTGGTTATGGCCAAAAGTAAGGTGGCACCAGTCAGAACTAGATGGACCATCCCCAAATTGGAATTGGCAGGGCAGCTCTTCTAGCGCGCTTGCTAAATCATGTAACCTGCAATCTGCGTGGTACCATCAACTTGGA
This sequence comes from Phthorimaea operculella, assembly GCA_024500475.1. Lineage (NCBI taxonomy): Eukaryota > Metazoa > Arthropoda > Insecta > Lepidoptera > Gelechiidae > Phthorimaea > Phthorimaea operculella. Next base: position 51,112 of record JANFCV010000272.1, read on the forward strand.
TGAAACGGTGTACGCGTGGACTGACAGTCGGATAGTTCTGTGCTGGTTGCAGACGTCGGTACATACACTTGAGGTTTTCGTGGCAAATCGGGTGTCACAGATTACGGGGTCGGAAACTCCGTTAGTGTGGAGGCACGTACCGGGAGAATGGAACCCAGCGGACTGCGCTTCGCGCGGGTGCAGGGCACCTGATTTGGTGAGTCACCCACTGTGGTGGGGACCTCAATGGCTGACTGAGTCGCCGCAGGAATGGCCATTCAACGAGTGCAGGGCGCCGCTTGGGCCACCTGATCGAGGTTTGCGAGTGAACGTGGGGCAACTCGTACCGAAGCCTAACCCAGCTTTCTTGCTGGAACGGTATAGCTCCTCGACAAACTTCTTGGGGTGACAGGTTGGATCAAGCGGTTCGTGAACAACTGCAGGAAGCCTCAAGCAGAACGGAACTTTACACCTGTCCTCTCGCCTGCGGAGCGGAATGCGGCTCTATGCTCATTGGTTAGAGTCGTCCAGGCGGAACATTTTGAAGAGGAGGTCAGGCTGCTCAGGGATGGACGTGGAAAGCTGAAGGGAGGAATTGTGCGCCTCAACCCATTCCTGGATGAGCAAGGTATGCTCAGGGTTGGAGGCAGACTTCGGAACGCTAGCCTGCCCTTTTCGGCTCGGCATCCACTGTTACTTCCAAAAAGGGGACCCTTAGTTGAGCTCTTAGTCAGGGATCGTCATGAGAAAAACTCGCACGCGGGCTGTAATGCGCTATTGACCATCCTACAGCGCGAGTTCTGGATCTTATCGGGACGACGAACGGTACGTAGCGTTGTGTTTAGGTGCTTGCCTTGTTACCGCTTGAAGGCAGCCACAATGCAGCCACAGATGGGAGATCTCCCACCGGACCGGGTGACGGAGGCCTGGACGTTTGCAGGTGTGGGAACGGATTTTGCAGGCCCTTTCATGGTAAAGGCATCACGCCTACGGAACGCAAAGTCTATCAAGGCGTACTTGTGCGTGTTCGTGTGCCTAGCCACCAAGGCCGTCCACTTGGAGCTCGTGGCCGACCTATCTACGGAGGCCTTTTGGCAGCGCTGGAGAGATTTACGTCGCGACGAGGGCGACCAGCGCTGATCAGGTCGGATTGTGGTACCAACTTTAAGGGTGCTGATCGGTGTATGAAGGAAATTGTAACGTTCTTAAGGGAGAACGAAGAAGCCATCAGCACGGGTCTCTCCCGTCAGGGCATTACCTGGGTGTTCGATCCACCAGCGTGCCCTCACTGGGGTGGTATTTTTGAAGCGGTTGTAAAGTCCGCTAAGACGCATTTGTTGCGCGTTGTAGGGTTAACAATTTTGACTTTCGAGGAGCTGGCGACCGTGTTTTGTAAAATTGAGGCTGTACTCAATTCGCGTCCTTTGTGTCCGCTCAGCTCAGACCCAAATGATTTAGAGGCCCTGACGCCAGGGCATTTCTTAATTGGCCGCCCACTTAACGCCTTGCCGGAATATCCCTATACGGAGGTGAATAGCAATCGTTTGTCGCGTTATCAGTTGTTGCAGCAAATGACTCAAAACTTTTGGAAGCGTTGGTCGCTTGAGTACTTGCACATTCTGCAGCAACGCCTTAAGTGGACGGACAGGACTGAACCCCCCTGCATTGGGGATCTCGTTCTGGTTAAGGATGCCAACCTACCGCCACTGCGTTGGCGCCGGGGGCGCATTCTCAACCTGTTTCCGGGTAGTGATGGCACTCCTCGAGTTGCAGAAGTTCAGGTGGGGGATTCAGTCCTTAAGCGAGCAGTAGCTACATTATCACGCCTGCCATGCATAGAGCGGACCGATGGGTCGGTCCGGGGCGGGTGAATGTTTAGTTTTCGTATAAAATGGGCGCGCGGTGCTGGCAACACTGTTCTGTCATTGTCACGTCCTCTGCCGTCGCCCGTATCGTTGATGCGAATTTTAATTATAAATGGTGTAATTTAGTGCTTTCGGTTTTCTCGTGTGGTCTTCCCTGTTCGGTGGGGAAGTGAACCAAGTGATTTTGGTTCCGGCGCTTTGATTGAGAGTCACGCGACCGCCGGCAAAATATAACCTCACTTTTCGTTGGCTCGCGTCGTGGCTGCCGATAGCTACGTATTTTAATTATAAATGATGAGGCCAACGGGGCCGATTTCTCATTCGGAGAGAAATCTTTTAGTTATTTTGTGTTAAAAAACATTATGTGATGTCGAACTGTGAACTATAGTGCAGATTGGAGGAAAGGAGTTCGAGAACGAGCGGTTGTTCCAGTGCCGTGAGTTTAGGTTATTCCCTATTCCTGTGCTCCTCACAATATCCTGAATACCTGATTCCTGTCATACTTAAACTCACAAAGAAACGGCGTCATCGTTCGCTCGGTAAGCAATTCGTTGCTGGGCCCTGTTTAAGTAGATTTTGGAAACAAGAATTTCTCGGCCGGAAACTTTCCGGAACAAAATTCTCTCATTAAATTTATTTTATTTAGCTATAGTAAAGAGCACTACGAATCGTAGTCAAATGTTGTTCCGAGGCTGATCGACCATTTAGTTTTAGATTTTAAGATAACTTTAATTTGCTTCCACTGCGCTAAGATCAGCTTCGGAATCAAACATTGTCTCCGAATCTCCACTATGCGAGCGATAAATACAGGCATGCACATTTTGGGCTACTCCAGTATTGACCAGTAACCACAGTATGGATAAACTAGGAGCCTCAAGGTTCTTGAGACGCTTGATACTTATTTATTTTTATTTTATTATATTTGGGGAGCTTACAGCTACTTTTACAATATAATTTTAAGTTTATAATTACTTACAAGCCAATTACAAAGATACAGATGTCATCGCGAGCGTACACACAGACTCCGGCACGCTGAGGTGCGCCGCGTCAGCTGGACATTTAATCTGCGTCTTAGTGAGGAACAGCAGATGTGGTCTTTCTGTCTCAAAATGGTGGTGGACAGGTATGAGATTGGAGTGCAAACCTCGGATGTTTGTGAGGTGCACTTTAAGTGGGAGGACGTGCAACCGCTGTTTCATCGTTATCCGTTTCTTTGTTCCGGTCATATTTTAAATGTGTGAAGTGGGGAAAAGTGAATAGGCAGGAGGAAGGCAGTTGTGCGAGGTACCGCTTGGCGTTTAGCCTGGAGAACGGTCTGATTGCGATGGCACACAAAGATAGCTGGGTTGGAGAGTGCGGGGACGCCCGAACCCCCCTGGGGATTGCCACCTGGTCCTCTCATCCGGTCGCCAACCGGCAAGGTGGAGCATCCCGGGATTTTTTGTTGGGTGGCGGGGCAACCTTTCACGGGTGGCTTTCCCTTTACTTGGGCCCCCAACTTCCCACGGTCGGCCAGCGGGGCTCCGTGCTTCAGATCCCGCTACCCTTCAGAGTCAGCCACTCGATGGCGCAACAATCAGCCGCCTCGAACTGCTACTGCCGCGGTACTACTGCACAGACCCAACCTCCATTATGGCTACTCCTAACTGCATGTCGGAACACGGTGGTACCGCTTGGCGCCATGTCTTAGTTAGGAGGGTGGTGACCAGCCGCGGCCGAAGCCTACCACCGGAAAGAGTGCTGTCCATTTGGCACTGCCCAGGGGTCATGTGTAGGGTATCTAGAGTCATGAGCCCATGATGGGTCGCCTACAGACGCGGACAGCATTAACCCTAAATATTGTATAAGGTACACTAAATTAACCAAAATATTATTTTTTTCCCCAAAGACCAGATACTACTGATAGCTGACTGTGGAAGTGAGCAGACGTGTTTTCTGCAATTTTAATTTCATTTTAATCATAACAATTTTCTGTGTCATGCTTCCGCATACTCAGCGCGGGCGTGACAATATGCAAGTGTAATGTCGAAGTGATATAACAAGTTGCCCTGCTTCCTGCTGTTTCCTGTCATCTACTTACCTACATAAAAAGCTGATCAATTATGGAGGAGGTCAAGCAAACAATGAGTGAAATGATCACCAATTTTCACACCACCATGGCAAAATTTCAAGAGGAACTTCACAACGTTAACTCTGCACCACCTGCACAGCCACCCAGCTCAACATCACTAGCGACTGAGTTTATGACATTCAGACGCTTCATTGTATCTTCATTGGTGAGTCTGCAGAAGCAGGTATCACTATTGGCTCTGGAAACAGACAACCTTGAAATGCGATCCCGACGCGCTATTCTCCTACTTCACGGTCTGCCTGAAGAACAAGAAGATACCTACGCTGCAGTTGTGCAACTTGCGGAAAATAAACTCGGTTTGCCAGAATTCCGTCGCTGTGATATGTCACGGTGTTTCCGCATGGGACATACAACTCTAGGTAAACCTCGACCTATTCTTTTAGAGTTTAATGACCTGTCGACTCGCAGTACTTTCTGGTCTGCTAAAAAGCTGTTGAAGAACACTGGAATCACTATGTCAGAGTTTCTGACGAAATCGCGCCATAGCCTGTTTATGGAGACACGTAAGCGGCTGGGCATTTCTAAATGTTGGACTCGGGATGGTGTTATATACTGCATTGGAAGTGACAGCCAACGTCGTCGAATAACCTCTGCTGCAGAGCTAGAGAAGATCTCCCCGGTAACCGAAAATACATCTAACGACAGCGATATCAGCGTTCAACCGTCTGCACCAGCGTCTGAACCCGCAAACCAGGGACCTAGCAAAGTGAAGCCGGCTACAAAATTCCCCGTTCAAGCAAGGACTCGTCGTGGCAAGATCAAGTGATTCAAAATGTTATATTCTCACCGCAGAAACAAAACCTACAAAACATGTTTTATTGCTTGTTGACCTTATTCTAATAATTTTTAACTGAAACTTACTTTCCATATTCATTGTACCTATTTACTTACGTTAGTGTTTTTATTATTCTAATACTCGGTTTGCAATTATGGTAATTAATGACGATGCGCTTTTTTCTTCTAATTTTGTTTTGTTACCTATTGTAATACCTACAAACGCAAGGTGCATTTTATTTTGAATGTTTTGATATGTTAATTATGGTATTTGTATTTTTCACTTAGATCTGCTGACTTGCTGTATGCAATATGTAATATTTTTAGATATGCAAATTCCATTTCACACATTGTTTACCTACCTAGTTGTTACTTTTCGATATGTCAGCTTATCTCCACGTTCAGGTGGTAATCTGGTACTTAATGAATTACTTATGTAATATTTTAGCTTCTTTTCATTTCATCAAATATTTAATAAGATAAGATTATTTTTAATTTTTTATTGTTTATTTTAAATGCGTACACAATGTGTAAATTCAACTTTCTTTCTTTTATCAATTCCACATTTTTAGTCTCCCATTACGATAGGAAATGTAAACTCTCTCTGAAATTATATTACTTTTTGTTATTGCGTGCGTATGTATATGTCGCAGGAATCTAGCGAAATCCGGTAATTCGCGAAATCCCTAGGCCCTTCGCGAAGAGCCGGATAATAGCGAAATGCATGATTCGTAGCCGAATCCGCTACGCACCTGCTACGAAAGGTTTCATATGCAGCAAAGGTTCCATATGCTGATCAGGTGGTCCAGCCTGCAATTGCCTACTCATTCATGTCAGCGGCCCAAGGAACGCCCAGTGTCGTAAGGGTTCTTCGGGTGGTCATGCCCATGATTATGATTATGATTATGATTATGATTATGATTATGATTATGATTATGATTATGATTATGATTTTGATTATGATTATGATTATGATTATGATTATGATTATGAGTATGAGTATGAGTATGATTATGATTATGATTATGATTATGATTATGATTATGATATGATATGATTATGATTATGATTAATCATAATCATAATCGTAATCGTAATCGTAACCGTTATCGTTATCGTTATCGTAATCGTAATCGTAATCGTAACCGTAACCGTAACCGTAACCGTATCCGTAACCGTAACCGTAACCGTAACCGTAACAGTAACCGTAACCGTAACCGTAACCGTAATCTTATACTTAATGGTAATGGTATTCGTAATCGTAATCGTAATGGTCATGGTCATGGTCATGGTCATGGTCATGGTCACGGTCACGGTCACGGTCACGGTCACGGTCACGGTCACGGTCACGGTCACGGTCACGGTCACGGTCACGGTCACGGTCACGGTCACTGTCACGGTCACGGTCACGGTCACGGTCACGGTCACGGTCACGGTCACGGTCACGGTCACGGTCACGGTCACGGTCACGGTCACGGTCATGGTCATGGTTATGGTCATTATGATTATAATCATGGACATGATCATGACCACCCGAAGAACCCTTACGACACTGGGCGTTCCGTGGGCCGCTGACATGAATGAGTAGGCAATTGCAGGCTGAACCACCTGATCAGCATGTGGAACCTTTCGTAGCAGGTGCGTAGCGGATTCGGCTACGAATCATGCATTTCGCTATTATCCGGCTCTTCGCGAAGGGCCTAGGGATTTCGCGAATTACCGGATTTCGCTAGATTCCTGCGACATATATACACTTCCCATCAGAAAAATCGAAACACCTCGGTTTTTCTAGTTTTTGGCCGATTTAAACACCAAAATGTATTGTTTGCATTAAAAAAATTATATGACTGTGTAGCTGGCAGTTTTGTCTTTTCAGTGTGTATAAAAAAAAACAAAATTTAAAATTGGAACTCCACCTATTTGTTCTGTAAATGAGATGAATGACTGAGACACGTTTGCAGTTTGCGCCTTTTAACGATTCATAGCATTTTTAACATTAAAATTTAGAGCTTGTCTTAGCTTATCTTAAAACTTTTGTTTTTTTAATTGTTTATTGTGACTTTGGATCGCCTGAAAAAAGTTAGATTTTATCTGAATCATGGGCATTTTGCCCGTAGAAGCCGCCCAAGTGGTGACATTGCCAAATTTTGGACTTGGTCGTCGTTTTGTGGCTGTATGTTTGCATTTAAGCCTCACCTCTGTTCATAAATTTTACAAACGCTATCAGAAGACTGATCTGTTTACGCGATGTTTAGAATCTGTCAGAAATTGGGTCAGTTCTGACCGACATGATCGAATTAATGTTATGAGTTCTTTGCAAAATCGACGCCTTAGCGCTTTTCAACTACGGCAAAAGCTATCAAATGTACAAAAGGTGGCTGAAAATGGCTCTTCAATCAGAATAAGGTTAAAGGTACTTTGACTGGTACCGCAATAGCCAGGAAACGGGCCCAAATCAACTGCAGACACGAAGACAAAATCTGTCATGCCGTCGGTCATCTCTTCCAGCTCTTCCCAGTGACTGCGACAATGTCATCTGTCCATCTTGCCGGCTGTCGACCCACGTTTCGTCTTCCCTCTCTCGGTCTCCATTCCAACACTTTCTTTCCCCACCTGTCATCAGTTCTTCGGCATATGTGTCCCGCCCACTTCCACTTTCTATATGTTATCACTTTTGCTATGTCAGTTAACCTGGTTCTTCTGCGTATTTCGGTATTTCTTACTCTGTCGCGTAGAGATATACCTAACATAGCGCGCTCCATAGCTCTCTGGGTGACTTGTAAGCAATCGATTGTGTGTCGGGTTAATGTCCATGCCTCAGAGCCATATGTCATGACAGGAAGTACGCATTGATCGAACATACGACGTTTTAAGTTCATAGGCACCTTCTTAGATTTTAGTACGTCAGACAGTTTACCAAAAGCACCCCAGCCAAGTTGAATTCGACGCTTTATTTCACGGTCTTGGCCATTAATTTCTAAACTCAGGGTCTGCCCTAGGTAAACATATTCCTTCACCTTCCTGATCTGGTTGCCTTGGATGGTTATGTGGTCAATATCATCGCAACACATCATCTTGGTTTTTGAAGCATTCATTTTGAGACCAACGCTAAGTGATGCATCATAAAGTTCCTGAACCATAGACTGTAGTTCGTCTACACTTTTTGCGAAAACGATGATGTCGTCGGCAAACCGCAGATGGGTTAACTGTTCGCCATTGATGTTTACACCTCTTTGGGTCCAGTTGAGGAGCTTAAATACATCTTCTAGACAAGCTGTAAAAAGTTTGGGTGATATTGTGTCCCCTTGTCTTACTCCTCTCTGTACGCGCACTTGGTCTGTAAGCTCATGAAGTTTAACTTGTAAAGTGGCTGAGCGGTATATTTCTCTGATGGCTTCCACATATCTTGTATCAACCTGACAACGTTGTAGAGAGTGAATTACGGCCCAGTGTTCTACCGTATCAAACGCCTTTTCATAATCCACGAAGGCTACTACTAAGGGTTGGTTATACTCGTTACACTTCTCTATAACTTGGCGTACTGTAAATATGTGGTCTATAGTTGAGAATCTGGGGTGGGTGGGGTCTACCTCCTAGCGGTCCACCCCGGGCAACGTCCTCACAATACGTGTTGGCGGCTGAAGATCCCAAAAGCGGTGGTAGGCCATGAAAGGGGCCGCCTGGCTCGCGACCACCATCCCGCCGGAGTCCGGCGCCAAACAGCCTAGCTGTGTTCCGTCGGTGTGCGGGACTGCCAGTGCCATTGGGGGGTAGCAATGTAGTCAGTTGCGCTGCCGGAACCGGTCTTTGTCTTTAGGTGATGCTGTATCCGGTAACTCGTTTTGGAGGGTAGCGGGATCCGAGGCACGGTCTTAGCCGTTGGCCGACCGCAGTCAGTAGGGGGCCCGACTTGCGCGCTAGCCACGCGCAAAGGCTGCCCCGCCAACTGTGAAAATCGGTATACTCCACCGTGCCAGTTGGCGGCTGGATGGGAGGACCCGGTGGAGTGTTATCGGGGGCTCGGGCGTCCCGCAGTCTCCAAGCGAGTTCCTCTCTGATCAGTTGAACCGAAAGGTACGAGTAGGGTTTCTAAGCAGCGCCTCGACTATCTTTTCTTTCCCCCACAAAAACTCTTTTAAAAACATGAAAAAGCTAAAAAAGAAGAAAAAGTTTGACCAACGGCAACACTTCCTCCCACTCAAAGTGCACCTCACGAACATCCGAGGTCTACACACAAACCTAGACCCGGTCCATCACCACCTGGAGACCGAGAAGCCGCACTTATTCTTCTTAACGGAGACGCAGATAGCAACACCGTTGGACGTGGCATACCTCAACTACCCTGGTTACACTCTTGAGCACAAGTTTAAGAAGCGTGCAGGGTCTGTGTGTAAGTTCGCGATGACGTTTGCTGTAAGCGTCTCCGTGGCTTTGAGAATTCAGGGTTTCCCGTGCTGTGGCTTTTGGTTGACACTGGAGTAGAAAACTCTCTACGCCAGTGTTTATCGTTCGCACAGCGGAGATCAGGAGACGACTAGACTCATGGAGTACCTCTCTGAGACGGCAGACACAGCAATTCAGCGATATCCAACAGCAGAGCTTGTTTTTCTGGGGGACTTCAATGCTCACCATAAAGAGTGGCTGTTCCCATACCAGAAAACTGACCATGCTGGGCGAGAGGCGCGTAAACTAGCATTGGCGCTAGATCTCACCCAGCTGGTGGAACAAGCGACGCGAATACCAGATATCACAGACCACACACCCAATTGCCTGGACCTTCTGCTGACAACTGATCCGCACAGACATTCGGTTTCGGTCTCGGCTCCGCTGGGATCATCCGACCACTGTGTGGTGAAATCCGTGTCCATCTGCTCTCCTCCGGATTACACCCTAGGGGCACGAGGAGAGTATGGCGATACGAGTCAGCAGACTGGGACGAGATGCGTGCTTTCTTTGCTTCATACCCGTGGCGGCAAATGTGTTTCTCTTCGGAAGACCCTCATACGTCGCTGATGCGATCACAGCTGTAATCCGGCAGGGAATGGAATATTTCATTCCTTTCTCCGATATCCCGCTCGGTTATAAAGCCCAACCTTGGTTCAATGCGGACTGTGCTCGAGCTGAGGCTCGTAAACAGTCCGCTTACGCTTGGGTAAAAGCTCGTGATCGAAAAGTGCGAGCGAGAAGAGTGCGAGCAAAGAAGAGAGCATATAATGCCGCCGCCAGGTATTGCAAACGGGTGCTACGAAAAGCTAGGTTCGACCATATTAGCCGTATTGGGGCAAAGCTTGCATCATACCCACCGGGTAGTAAGCAGTTCTGGTCCCTTTCGAAATCAGTCGAATCCAACTTCTGCCGTCCTCACTACCTCCAATGCAGAAACCTGATGGGTCGCTTGCCCACACCGCGGCAGAGAAAGCAAATTTATTTGCCGATCTGTTTGCGAGCAACTCTCGTATAAACGCTGGCTCGAAATATCCACCCACCTTACCTCACTGTGATTCTTTGATGTCTGAGATCACAGTGCACAATAAAGAGGTCCGTAGAGCCCTTCGCAGTCTGGACGTGAACAAGGCCAGTGGTCCTGATGGCATACCAGCAAGATTGTTGAGGTATTGTGCGCCTGAGTTGTCTCCTGTACTGACACGCTTGTACCGCCTCTCTCTCGTGTCAAAAATTGTACCAAAATCTTGGAAGCTTGCCAATGTGCAACCTGTGCCCAAGAAGGGTAGCCGTGCCGACCCTAGCAACTATCGACCGATCGCCATCACTTCCGTACTCTGTAAGGTTATGGAAAGAGTTCTGAACTGCAAACTGCTTTCGTACCTCGAAGACAATGATCTTCTCAGTGATTGTCAATATGGCTTCCGCCGAGGGCGTTCCACGGAGATCTTCTAGTGTACGTAACGCATTGCTGGGGCGAGGCCATTGAAAACCACGGCGAAGCAATAGCAGTGTCGCTGGACATTTCAAAGGCCTTCGATAGGGTGTGGCATGCGAGTCTGTTGAGCAAGCTTCCAGCGTACGGCATACCCACTGGCTTCTGTAGCTGGGTGGCTGACTTCCTGAGTGAACGGTCGATCCGAGTGGTCATAGACGGCTGCTCCTCTGACCTCAAGGCTATTGACGCCGGAGTTCCTCAGGGTCTGTACTCTCCGCGACGCTTTTCCTGCTGCACATCAATGACCTTCTTTCTTCAGGAATTGTTGGGTACGCAGATGACAGTACTGTCACCGAGAAATATCTGTCCGGCGCAGGAGCCAGTGGTGATGAAATCCAAAGATTGAGAAAGGCTATGATTGAGCGTACGAGCCTGACGTTAAGTAACGTCTCCCAGTGGGGCGAAGACAATCTCGTCAGCTTCAATGCTTCAAAAACGCAGGCGTGTCTTTTCTCCGCAAAAGGAGTCCTTTCACCTTTTCTCCTACTTTTCGGGGTACATCTGTTCCAGTGACCAACACTCTTCAACTCCTTGGCATGGAGTTGTCCTCTGACCTCAACTTCGGCACCACCATCGAGTCCAAGGCTCAAATTGCAGCTAGAAAGTTGGGCGTCCTGAATAAAGTCAAGCGGTACTTCACGCCTGAACAGATTCTAACTCTTTATAAAGCTCAAGTCCGATCTTGCATGGAGTACTGCTGTCACCTTTGGGATGGCTCGGCTAAATACCAACTTGCTGCACTGGATTCGGTGGAACGCAGAGCCAAGAGATTAATAGGCGATAAAAAACTGGTGGCGACCAAGCTTCACAGCCTGGCTCACCGCCGCAAGGTTGCTTGCCTATCGGTCTTCTACAGATTGTACTTCGGAGAGTGTGCGCGTGAGCTGCATGAGCTCATACCACCGTCTCCTTTCTTCTATCGGACATCCAGACGCACGGCCGGCTACCATCCGTTCTTAGTTGATATACCCACATTACGCACTAAGCGCTTCAAATCATCTTTCATTATGCGCACGGCTAAAGAATGGAATTCCCTGCCTGCGTCTGTATTTCCGAGTGCATATAACCTGAATCTCTTTAAGTCTAGAGTGAATAGGCATCTTCTGGGCAAGCTCGCTCCACCGTAGATCCCATCTCTGCTCTAGGGTAAGATTGGGGTCAAGAGTAAGCCCATCATAAATAAAAAAAAAAAAAAAAAAAAAAAGAATCCACTCCTAAATCCAGCCTGTTCGATAGGTTGGGCCGAGTCTAGCCTAACTGACAGACGATTGGTCTTCTGATAGCATTTGTAAGCTTTATGTCAGGCTTAAATGCAAACATTCAGCCACAAAACGATGACCAAGTTCAAAATTTGGCAATGTCACCACATGGGCGGCTTCAACGGGCAAAATACCCATGATTCAGATAAAATCTTATTTTTTTCAGGCGATCCAAAGTCACAGTAAACAATTAAAAAACAAAAGTTTTAAGATAAGCTAAGACAAGCTCTAAATTTTAATGTAGAAAATGTTATAAATCCTGCAAACGTGTCTCAGTCATTCATCTCATTTACAAAACAAACAGGTGGAGTTCCAATTTTAAATTTTGATTTTTTTTATACACACTGAAAAGACAGAACTGCCAGCTACACAGTCATATAATTTTTATAATGCAAACAATACATTTTGGTGTTTAATTCGGCCAAAAACAAGAAAAACCGAGGTGTTTCGATTTTTCTAATGGGAAGTGTATTATTTAAATAGAGTGTAGGTATATATTTTATTTAGTAGGTATAGTTCGATTATTCATTATCTTCTGTCTGTAACTTGTTGCACCCGTTTCAATTACATTTATTGCTATTTCCTGATTGCCCGGTTGCCTGGAAGAAATAGCTACATTAGCTATATAAGTAAAGCAAATAATATAAGGCCGCCAATTGTACAATTTATTCTAACTTCTGGCTGTTTTCTGTATTTTATTTTTATTTTTTGTGCAATAAAGTATATTTTATCTTTATCTTTACCAGATAATACAACTATGTAGGTCTTCTTCATCGTGTCAATGACTCATCATGACCTTAAATTATATTTTGCCAGAATTTGGCGACAGACACGGCTCTTTCCGACGCCATATTTAAGTCCTCCTGGTTACAGGTATTGGGCAACAGGGGGCAAGCCATCAGATGCGCCATTGATTGAGATGGGGCTCCACAGTCGCATCCGACCTGCGTGTTGTCGATAAAGCCCCATTTTGCCATATTCTCCTGCAGCGGCCAACTTGAGTACGCAGTCGGTTTAGTGAACGCCATGTTGGTCACTGCAGTTGGTGTCCTGGAGGCAATGTCTCTGAAGGTGTGACGAACCCTTCCGGAGCTGGCCAACGGGCATTCCATAGTTGTACCCTGGCTTGTGCCGCATCGTCTGTGGCAGCTGTACTCCTCACGAAGCTTTTCCGGCTTTTCTAACGAGCGCATTGAGTGGTTGTACAGTGGGTGTCGTGTGTCTGCTTCTTGTTTCTGTTTCTCCACTGCACAAGCAACTTCTTGCCAAACGTCTGGTGGCGCTATGCATCGTAATTTTTATCCATTATGTGGTGGAACATTATAATTTTTATTTGAAAAGTAAACGATACAATTATGAACACCATTGTTCGATACAAAATAATTACAAAAGGAATAAAATATAATTATTTTATTGTAGATTCACCTAAAAAAACTGCGAATCAGACATTTTGTACGACTTACTTTTTGTACGGCAACCCTTATGTACAATTTTCAATCGTTATTTTTATATATTGTTTAGTGATATTGTACTGAAACAATACTTTCAGATGAAAAGTGATATTGTTCTGTTGTAAATTGCTATTTTACTTAACATATTTTTTAGGCATTATTAGCTCTAAAATTCGGCTTTTTATCGGAGCTCATTTGACATGCGCGACTGGACTCGTTCTAGGAAAAGATCTGACAGCAACTGGTTTTTGTAATACGATAAGCCCCCGTGGGCAAAGGCCGTGACAGAGGGGAAGTGCTTCGTATGGGGTCTCCCTCCCCAGAGTTCCCCCAAGTATTAGAACGATGACTTTTCAGGATGAAAAAAGGATGAAAATATTCGAGATGATGGATGGCGTTATGTGCCGGAAGGATTAAGGTATAAGCATTTATTTATAATGAACTAACATAAATTGCCAAGATATTTGAAAAAGAAAAGTTTGGACGTACTTAAAAATAAAAATACTTAATTTGATTCGGTTGTGATGCAACATTTTATTTTGCCCAGCAGGTACAGCCAGGGCTCACTGGGACGTTGATAGACTCGGTGCACAATTAATTTTCGTCAGTGGGAAATCAAAAGCAAAATTTTATTTTGAAATTGAATAGGTAAGTACCTAACACGAGAAGTGTTTTGGTATTCTAAAATTTCAATTTGAAGACTCCGGGTAAGGAGCTTGTTGTGCTTTGGGTTTCAGACTAGTATTAGTCTTAGAACACTGTGCTCTATGTCTCAATGCGGGGCGGCATTTGGTCCAAGGTCCATAGATAACTGGACGATGTCCTTTTCAAGTTACTACGCCCTCTGGTTTGAAATTAAGGCGCCATAGAAAATTCCCATTCTCTAAAATTTTATTTCAGCTATGTTGCACAAAAGGAAATGTGCCGTTAGCGAGGCATCCGTTTCGCGTTTGTGTTCGGGTTGGAGAGATAAGAAATAAAGTAAAACAGCGATTGAACACTTAAGTACATCCCGCATTGCATCTGTACTCGGTACGTACTATCGCCGGCACATCAACCTTCCCATTTTAGGGAACACACCGCCTCCGTATGCAGGACGACGTATGTTACCAGTTGTGATGTATGGGATTGTATGAGAGGCGGCACACTGCCTGTGTGTATGTGCGCCTAATCACGCGCGTGCGTACCGCGGTGTGCCGCGTCTCATACGGTCCCATACAATACAACCACAAATTAGGGAAACGGCGCGCGGGGCGCCTATACAGATGGTTCACTCAATAGTCAATACGATTGACAACGCTTACTGATTTTAACTGGAAGTAACCGGAATCTCAAGGGAACTCAAGGTATCTGAGAAGTTGGTTGCCACTAATGTCATATTTCTTGGATTAAAATTGGATGAGAATCATATGACGTTTTTGTATCAGATTTTACTGTTTTAATTTTCTTATAGGTAGGTACCTATTATATACTTTGATATTTTTAACAGTAGTAACCCTGGCTACGTAAGAAATGACAATCACAAAAATCTTGAATAGGGTCAAGTGTCAAGTGAACCTTCTGTAAACTCGCTATTTTGTGATAGAAGTCAAAGCTAAGCGCGTGATAACGTGCACGTCACGCATCGCATACGGAGGCGGTGTAAAGCGCCATTAAGGAACCAACTTATACTGGTTTTTATACAAATACTAAGAAAAACCAACATAATTTGTTCCTTAAAATGGGCAGGTAGATATGCTGGCGATGGTACTAGTTTGGTACTAGGTAGTCTGCAGGAGATTCCTTTTGGTTGGCGGAGCAAGGCGAGAGAGCCGAAATCGCGCAATTCCCTCTAGACCAAGAACTAGCAACCGCTTAGAGTGTAGGATTTGACGGACAATGAAACATTGGTAGATTGTATCCACATAGGGAAGAGCGACGGACGTTGCAAACAATTAAGTAATACTTATGTAAGTCTTTCTTGTTAAATCAGTTGCTACTTAGATAATATTTCCTATCTATAATTATATATATTTATATATTATATATATAGTATTTATAAATGTATATATATTTATTTAAGTATGTATCTTCATCTTATTATAATTATATTTTAGGTATTTTTATTTTTGATTTAGTTTATTTAGGTTTAATTGCTGAATTTGAGGTTTTTAACTTATATTGCTTCTGCAACTACTTGCAAATTTGTATCTACTGTCTCTTTCAAGGTAAAGGTTGCCTGGAAGAGATCGCTGCAAGCGATAAGGCCGCCTTTGCTTACTTTAGCTTTAAGATTTATGTTTGTTGTTTAATGTTTTTATCGTAATGTAAGCAATAAAGTGTTTATCTATCTATCTATCTGTCTTTCCCAAAAGGTGGTTGGGATCAACATTGAAAGGAACTGTTGCCCACACTTAGAAAACGACTTATTCAAAGCAAAAAAAAAGAACAATTTACCATTTAATGCACACAAGAAACATTACGAGAGACATATACAAAGAAAGACGACATAACAGGACGGCTTATTTGTACTAAGAAATTTCTTCCAGCTGACCTACAGCAAGGGAGCAGCAACATTGATACAAGTCAAGAGAATAAAAAAAACTATTAAAAAAATCCCGACGGTGGCAATTTCAAAGTTGAATTTTGCGATTAAATCCGACATCTTGAATTAATGAAATTTTAATACGTTTAGGTACCTAGCCATTGTCACTCGCGCTGCTAAGACGAATCTGTAACAAAACCTAATTAATTTCAAGATCGGCCCAATTGTTTGGGCTCTAGCCCGTAAAAAATATTGTTTTGTCCACATATACCTACATACCCTTCTTCTGAGGCAATCAGGTAAAAATATTTTTTATTCGTCTGGCTATTTCAAAGTTGTATTTCGCGATTAAACCCGACATCTTGAATTAATGGCATTTTAATACGTATCTATAGCCTGTGTTACTCGCGCTGCTGAGTCGAATCTAACAACACCTCATTAATGTAAAGATCTGCCCAATTGTTTGGGCTATAGCCAGTGAAAAAGATTTTTTTGTACACATACCTACATACAAATATTTTTTTATTCGTCTCGCAAAATTGTCTACACGTTCTCCTCGCAGCCTCTGCGGCCACTGCGCCCGGCAGATGGTGAATAAAAGTAAATTGCACTGCACCTTGCGCGCCGCCGCCTGCTTTCCCACGGTATCAAACCTGCGATCTTCTTTTGAGAGCACCCGATGTGAAATTCATTCACAAACAACTGCGCCAGAGGTAACCGGGGCTTATAAAAATGTGCGACAATTCTGTGTTCTGCGTTTAAACGAGTTGGACAAAATAGGGTTTGGAATTGTCGTTATAGGCCATTTCTTTTGAGTTTTTGTAAGTGTTCAACATCTATTTGTGGATTTATAAATAGTTGTCATTGACTAGAAGAAAGTAGAGTCTGTGCAGAGCATTACTGGTGCAAAGAGAGAGTGAGAGAGAACAGGCATGGGCAAAAAGCTATGGCAAAAAGTGAAGTATCATTTTACCATAGATAGAGTTGCTAGGGCTGCTATGACATTAATTACAAATTAAAGCCCAAAAGTGCCTTCTAATGCCACGGCAGAGTTATATACCAAGCTTGTTTCTGCTTTCCAACGATATCAAACCTGCGATCTTCTTTTGAGAGCACCCGATGTGAAATTCATTCACAAACAACTGCGCCAGAGGTAACCGGGGCTTATAAAAATGTGCGACAATTCTGTGTTCTGTGTCGTGATAGTTAATTTATTGTGTACTTACACATATAAGCTTAGGTATCTAAACAATAGAATTTGTCTAATGTGTATATTCTTCTTTTCGTTTGGGACACCGAGTCGTTCAACGACCCGATGAACCCTGGTGTCAGAGTTTTTCAACCGCCTACTGCAAGTAGCAGGCCTCTGACATGGTTGTGTAACGACCGCCATCATAGACAGCAACCGGGACCGACGGCTTAACGTGCCCATCCGAAGCATTTGACAACCAATGTCCTTTTCACTTGCGGACAACCTGCGTGGCAGGTATACAGCTCGGTTGCAATAGTCCTATGCAAAATACCAGACTAAGGGAACAAATTCAGACAAACAGTTCGCCAATTTTTCCTAACGCCGGCGCGAATTTGCAGTGCTTAGTATAGAGCACACAATATCGTTTGTAGCAAAAGGATTTGGTTATGTTTTATATGACCGGCCACCTGCGAGACATCAACCCTCTTTAGGAATAGGTACTATTGTAGGTAGTATTACCGCTGCGATACCGTTGACCATAGTCGGACGATTATTCAGCCGGGGTCAAAAACTCTACGTCGCCTTTAGCGAAACACCATGAGCGGGCTAGGACCGAATTCTGAGCCACTACTATACAGCACCTTCACATAAGAAATCGTTTCAAAAATCAGACTCCCAGAGGATTTCTCTGGCGAACACCTGAACTGGATTACCTACTGTATCCGAGCTATAAAAGACGAGTTCAATTGTGACCCTAGCATAAGGGTGTGCTTCGAAAGGGCCCTCGGGCTATTCCGTGTCGGTATTATGACGAAGGAGCCGACAGGATTTTCTTCTTGATTTGCATAAACAGTTTTGCGCGAAATCGGCGGAACCCTTGAGGTAAAACTGGCAAGGGGAGATTTTTGTTTCCTTTTCCCCTCTCACATTTTTTCAGAGGGAACACTAAATAGAATGTAGTTCGTGGAAGAACTTGTTTCAGTCAGACGGGCAGACTTGTTCAAAACTAAATAAGAAAAGTACGAAATACTAGATTATTAAACAAATACATAGATACCATAGATACCAAAATTAAGTAAGTATGTAGGTATATTAGTGGAGCGATCAATACCTTACACAGTTACAGGTTACCAGGTTACACAATACAATGAGAGAGTATTAAGTGTAGATATACATACTTATATCTACTATCAGTTATACATTAATCCTAAGCAATCATCCATCATAGGCAGGTAGGTAGGTAGTTATACCTTTAGTACATTTCCTTATGAACAATTATGATAAAACTGTTTATAGTACAATCTGTAGGGATATTTCGCCTACAAAAGGTGGGGCGGATTATGTTTTTGCATAATCTTGTAAAGGTATCAAGGACAAATAAAACCCCAAGTTTTCGACCTCGAGACTCCCAGGCTCCAGCCGCCATCTTGAATTGAAAGTTCTAAAAACAGGTTTTTTGCGAATAACTTGTTAACAATTGATTTTATGACAAAAGTATGTATGAAAAGAATAAAGAAAATATTATTTCCTAAATTTCATTCATACATGTATACTAGCTAAGTCTAACAGATAAAAAGATATAGGCAAAAACAAACATATTTTTATTAAAAAGTTAAGTGTACACCGCACGAAATGGGGGTAGAAAGAAATATGCGTGAATTTTTCTATTTTTTTTATATGTTACGTATTTTGGTGTATTTAAAAAAATATGTGACGGGTGAACACTTTGCTTTCTATGTCTGGTTTCGGAGATAATGGCGTTTATGTGGATGACTTCCCATCATACAAATGGCAAAATTCGTCAGTTTTCAAATAAGTCGATTTTCTCACCTTTTTACAATAAAAACTGTTAATTTTTTCTTTTGAAATTTATAAACAGATTGTTTTGCGACATTTTTTCTTTACAAATATATCCTGGCTGGCTTATGGTTTCTATGATATTTCGCACGACGTCATTAGTTTTGGGGAAAAAAATAGGTTAACCTGAGTTATTTTTGAAATGAGTCGAGATTTATTTTTTCATTCGATAAACGACATGACAGTTACAAAAAAAAATGAAATAAAATAACATTCTATGTCAAGTGTTTTTGTTATTCAAATGAAAAGGATATTTTGCTAGTCGTCCATACATACATTCAAACTCATATACCATAAAAACTAGATAATATACAATGTTTTTTTTTTTCATTATTTTTTATTGACTTTCATGTCGTTTATCATGTCATAAACGCCATTGTCTCCGAAACTAGACATAGAAAATGTTAACCGGTCACATATTTTTTTAAATACACCATAATACATAACTATTCTATCTATTCTATTTCAGCCTATTGCAGTCCACTGCTGGACGTAGGCCTCCCCCAAGTAACGCCATAAGGCACGATCTCCCGTTTTTGCCATCCAGTCGCTACCAGCCGCCTTTTTTAAGTCATCGGTCTATCTGGCCGGAGGGCGTCCAACGCTACGCTTGCCGAGGCGTGGCCTCCACTCGAGAACTCGCTTACTCCACCGTCCGTCGGTTCTACGACAAATGTGGCCAGCCCACTGCCACTTCAGCTTGCTACACTTCCAGACTATGTCCGTCACTTTGGTCTTCTTTCGGATGGCCTCATTCCGGACTTTATCCATTATAGAGATACCAAGCATAGACCTTTCCATAGCTCTCTGAGTGACATGTAGCCGGTGGGCCAGTTTTACTGGCAAGTTCCACGTCTCGGCTCCGTAGGTCATGACTGGTAGGACGCATTGATCGAACACCTTGGTCTTGAGGCATTGTGGCAAAGATGATTCGAGGATGTGACGCAGCTTTCCAAATGCTACCCAGCCAAGCTGCACTCTTCTGGCGATTTCAGCCTCAAAGTTGTCTCTTCCCATCTGCAAAGTTTGCCCAAGGTACACATATTTCTGGGCCTTCGACGGAGACGGGCTCGGGGATTATGTGTTGATTGAACATGACCTCGTCTTATCCAAGTTCATCCCAAGTCCAACACTTCTCGAGGCAGAGTTGAGACTAGATAGCATTTTTTGCAGGTCCTGCAGCAATTCGGCCATTATGACTATGTCGTCGGCAAAGCGGAGATGCGTGAGATTTTTGCCGTTGACGTTGATGCCCAGTCCATCCCACTGTAGCGTTTTGAAGACATTCTCCAATGCGTTGGTGAAGAGTTTTGGGGATATAACGTCACCCTGTCTTACACCACGGAGCAGTTGGATGGGTCTTGTATTATGGTTTTGTACTTGAACGGACATCGTAGCCATTAGATAAAGGCTTTTCAGCACCTCCACATACCGCCAGTCGACTTGACAGCGCTGCAAGGACTCCAAAACAGCCCAGGTTTCGATAGACGTAGTCCACAAAAGCCATACACAGTGGTTGGTTGTACTCCTCTGTCTTCTGTATAACCTGCCTTACAGTATGGATGTGGTCCACGGTACTGAAGCCCTTACGAAACCCGGCCGGTTCGGGTGGCTGAAAGGCGTCAAATCTTGATGCCAGACGATTCGTGACGACTCTCGAGAACAGCTTATAGACGTGGCTCAGAAGTGTGATCGGCCTATAGTTTTTGAGAAGCGTTTTGTCTCCTTTTTTGAAAAACAATGCCACTACACCTCTGCTCCACGCCTTCGGGATTGTCCCATTGGCTGTTACAGAGTTGAAAAGCCTTTTCAGCTCCTCAAGGACAGGTTTTCCACCGGCCTTAATTAGCTCAGAGGCCACTCCGTCTTCCGCGGGAGCCTTCCCATTCTTAAGCTGTCTGAGAGCCGCCCCGATTTCGTCTATATCTACGTCCGGGAGATCTTCTGTACAGTGGCGGGAGAGAGAACATATAAAAAAAGAGAAATTCACGCATATTTTTTTCTACCCCGATTTTGTGCGGTGTACTTAACTTTTTAATAAAAATATGTTTGTTTTTGCCTATATCTTTTTACCTGTTAGACTTAGCTAGTATACATGTATGAATGAAATATGGGAAATAATATTTTCTTTATTCTTTTCATACATACTTTTGTCATAAAATCAATTGTTAAGAAGTTATTCGCAAAAAACCTGTTTTTAGAACTTTTAATTCAAGATGACGGCTGGAGCCTGGGAGTCTCGAGGTCGAAAACTTGGGGTTTTATTTTTCCTTGATACCCTTACAAGATTATGCAAAAACATAATCCGCCCCACCTTTTGCGAATCAATGTTTGCTATAGGTTCCCTACAGAATGGCCTATTAATTGTGATTCCTAAAGAGGAAAGTTGATTTGCTGCAGCAAGTCACATTTTAGCGACGACTTTTTGTGGCTTCATTTTGAATGCTCACAGGATTCTCTCCACATTCCCTTGATCGAGGTTTTCTCACATAAATCCAGTTTAAGCCGGATATTTTTTAATCTTTCGCAAGACATTTTTCTTCATTACTCGCGTGCTGCTTACTTTTCTACGCTTGTGTTGACGTACGGTGTCGCAGTGTATTTCAGAGAGAGCAGAGAGATTAAATAGGGAACTGTCAGGGCTACGTTCTTTGAATCGTGTATAGATGGCGCGTTATAATCTCTATAGGGACACAGATTAATATATATGTCCCTATAGAGACTCTGTAGAAGGTGATGTAGGTATTACAAACTTTTAAGATAAGAACTTTTTGAATTATTAACACTATGAGCTGGTCAAAGAGTTTACATTGAAATAATACCAAAGAATTTGTAAATCAAATAGGTAGGTACCTAAACGATGAAATATGTAGAGGGCATACAATTCCAACTTATTGGACATTTACAAACAGTAGTCGAACAGGACAGGACATCGCTTACCTTTCAATCGATATCAAAACAAACTTAACTTATCCGCTGCTTGGCGCCGCGTGTATTGTATCCAGTACAGAGTTTTGTATTCACAAGTATCGTTGCCCTTTCGCAGGGTAATAGGCTGATGGTATTCTAAGTCGGTGACCCCTTAGAGGCGACCGAGGATAAATCCGACCCAAGTGAATTAGGGTCCTGGAGAAGGAAAACTCCACACCACACACAAATCTGGAACGGGGTCTCCGTTAGGCGCGAGTGACTGGTAATATATCGTGCGGCAGACTCCTGCAGCCGACCTGGCTCCACACGTATCGACTCTTCGTTCCTGTGGAGTCAGCCAGGAAGGCCGAGAGGATGGCGTAGGTCCTGGGCAGCTCTGCGCTTTCTATAATTGCGTCCCAAGCAACGCAGTGTCAGTGGAGAGGAAACTTACCCACGTCACGCGGATAAGAATATCCCCGCTTATCAATGCGATTTGCAACATGGAATGTCCGTACTATGAGAACAGGCCTCCCTGACACCTGTGGAGGTTCTTCTACTGACGCACAAGATCTGCGTAAAACTGCCGTAATCGACGCCGAACTACAGACTGAACATTGCTGTTTGTGCTTTACAAGAGACCAGACTCCCTGACGAGGGTTCCTTGCGTGAGACACATTGTACATTCTACTGGACAAGAACGTCGACTCAACAGATTTCATATGCCCTGCGTAAGAAACATCTTGCATAATTATAACCTGGCAAGACAGGGTAACAAATGAGCAAGTTCTAAAGACTGCACAGCTGCCTAGCTTCACCGCTTTGCTTAAGCAGAGACGATTGCGGTGGCTAGGGCATGCATGTGCACCGCATGGAACCTTCCCGACTACCGCGGTGTGTTCTGCTTGGCGCCATAGCTAACGCTAAAAGAGGAGTTGGAAGACCGATGCTACGTTTCAAAGATTGCGCCAAACGGGACATGGCTACGTTTGACATCGACCTTCAAAGCTGGGAGAAGCTTGCTGAGAATAGGGATGAATGGAGAAAGCGTGAGTTTGATGGACGTAGAACTCACGATGATGCCTGGTGCGCTGGTCTCGCAAACAAAAGGCAAAAACGACATCTAAATATGCATGTGCTAGTCTCCGATTCCACCTTCACTTGTAGAGCGTGCGGAAAGTCATGCCGCTCCCGTATTGGCTTATACAGTTATGAAAAATCTTGCCTCAGACACTGAATAAATAAATCGTCTGTCACAGACGTATGAGGTCAATGATGATGATGATGATTCTAAGTCAGTACCACGCGTGCCGCTTGTATATATAAAGTAGGTTAATACAAAGCTTGGTTTTATATCTACAATCAGTTTCCAATATAGCAATAATTTCTAAGAGTTTATACCCAAGCAAAAACATTAAAATCCTATATTGTACGTTTGTTAGAAGTAACTTGAGTACGCATCACAAATCTGGAACCCTCGATACCAGACTTACATAGACCGCATAGAAAACGTACAGAAAAAAATTCTTCGTTATTTATGTTATCGGCTTCACCACAGATGTGACTCAAATAACTATTCAGAACTTTGTAAAAAGCATCACTTACTACCCCTTATAAATAGGCGTGAGATTGCAGACACAACATTCCTTCTAAAAATTATCTCTAGCAGCCTTGACTGTCCTGATTTGTTAGCTGAAATAGGCATTAAACCTCCCAGTAGAACCCTTCGATTATTGCAGTTCAATTATTGCAGTTCCGTTTGCATCCACTAATTATAGGCAAAACACTTTTATTTGGCGAGCATGCAACAACTTTAATATTCTCTCTGAACAGTATAATTTTGATTTGTTTAACACAAGCTGCGAATTAGCTAGGCGTACTCTTAGGCTGCGAATCCACCAGAGCTGTGCGAGGTAGCTAAGCGGTGTACGAGGAAAAAATCCACCAATAGAATCACTTCATTTTCCTAGCCTCGCTCAGCTCAGCTCTGGTGGAATAGGGTTTAGCGAAGCGAGACCATTCTACATACAAAACAAGCGAGAAATGTGAGCGAAGGATGTGTTGCGACGAATATGTAGCGAGGAATGTGTTGCGAGAAATGTGCTGCTAGGAATATGTTGCGAGGTTTCCACTGCACCGCATTCCCGCTTACACATTTCACAGCTTCGTAACGCATCCTAGCAGCGCACATTAATGCACATTTGACAGCTCCGCTATACATCTTCCTAATAGACATTTACCTCGCACAGCTCTGGTGGAATAGGGTTTAGCGAAGCGAGACCATTCTACATACAAAACAAGCGAGAAATGTGAGCGAAGGATGTGTTGCGACGAATATGTAGCGAGGAATGTGTTGCGAGAAATGTGCTGCTAGGAATATGTTGCGAGGTTTCCACTGCACCGCATTCCCCCCCGCTTACACATTTCACAGCTTCGTAACGCATCCTAGCAGCGCACATTAATGCACATTTTGACAGCTCCGCTACACATCTTCCTAATAGACATTTACCTCGCACAGCTCTGGTGGAAACCCCTACACATTTCCACAGCACAGCTACACATCCTCGTACGACTCATTTTACTCGCACAGCTCTGGTGGATTCTCACCCTTAGCCAGTCGTTTTTTGATGAAGACTAGACTAGATAGATATATAGTAAATTCTAAGACTTTTTAAATATTAATTTAACCACACCGTAACATTATCTTCATCAATAATATTGTATGTGCTTAATTTCTTTGTGTAAAAAGGATTGTTCTAATTTAACGTCAAGCGTGTTCTAAGTGTGATTCTTTATATATTTTCTGTTTTGTATTAGTGAAAACCTGTAATTGGCTCCCTAAATTGTATTAGTTATAAGTGTTCCTGTATATATAGCTATTGGTTTCCTAAATAAATAAAATAAAAATAAAAGTAAAATATTTTATTGAGACCTCTTTGGTGAATATTAATAAGGATGTTTTTCAAACAACGTGTTTGTTATTCAACAAAGACCTTGTTGTAGTTGTAATCAAACTGTGATTGATATAAATAATAAAACTCCGATTTTCCTGTGCGCCTAGCTACAAAGATTAGACATGGTCAATAAATGCGTTGTACCGGGATGTATTAATACAGGACAACATGTTATTCCCAAAGACCGATGCCTTTGGATAGAAGCAATGAACTTAACTTGCATTTGTAAGACTCGAACTACATTGATAACATTGTTGATCCCCTGCGTTGCGTAAGTGATCCTTACACTTACGTGGGCTGTTCCGGAAGTCTTTAGCCACGGGGTAAATATAATCTCTTTTCTCCAGAAACTATTTTTAGCTGGCAGCAAATTTCAATATAAATCTGCATGGTGAAAATCACTGGCCACCTATGAATAGTTTTTTTTTTATATTTTTGAAGATAATCTGTTACTCTTTTTTTGTTCGCAACAATGGACGTCCCGCGGGAAGTTTTTCATGCTATGTATATGATTATAAACGAGGTTCAACCTTCAAGCAATCTCACGAAAATTTACAAGCTGCTTTTGGGGAGTCTGCTCCTGCACTAGCAACAATAACTTATTGGTTCCGTGAATTTAAACGTGGTCGAGAGAACCTAAACGATGACCCCAGACCCGGCCGACCTCCAACTGCAGTAACTCATGAAAACGTCATCAGGGTGGAGTGGCTATTGCGAGAGAATAAAAACATTACACATCGGGTGATCCAGGCTAAAATGAAGATTGGATCACGGGCGGTTTCCACCATCCTGCATGAACACCTTAAAGTTAGGAAGGTTGCTTCGCGATGGATACCTCATTTTCTCACGGAAGAGCAAAAAGCCCGTCGTGTTGATTGGTGTTTTATGTTGAAAAAGTTTGAAGAAGGAACTTCGCAAAACGTATCCTGCATCCTTACAACTGACGAAACTTGGATCTACAGCTACGATCCGCTCACGAAGCAGCAATCCATGCAATGGGTGTTTGACGAGGACGAGTTGCCAACAAAAGTTGTGCGCGGTCGAAGCGTTAATAAAAAAATTATAGCGGCTTTCTTTCGACGCAGTGGACCAGTAGCAGTAATTCCACTAGAAAACTGTAGAACAGTTACTAGTGAATGGTATACCGAAGTTTGTCTGCCTCAAGCATTCGAGGAGACGAATAGCGAGCGCCCAAGGAGTGGCCTGTGTGGCATTCTTTTTCACCAAGATAACGCGCCCGCTCACACTGCTGCTAGAACCGTCGACTATTTGGCATCTTCGGGGGTACAAATGTTACCCCAGCCTCCGTACAGCCCCGATTTAGCTCCGTGCGATTTCTTTTTATTTCCCAAGGTGAGAAAAATGCTTCGTGGACGAAAATTTAACACAGAAAATGAAGCCGTCGAAGAATTTCAACGGTTATTTTTCGACCTTCCGCAAGAAGAGTTTTTTGAATGTTTTGAAAGCTGGTTCAGCCGAATGCATAAGTGCATTGAGGATGGAGGAGAATATTTTGAAAAGCTATGAATAAAGTTTTTTTTAATTCTTACTATTTTTCATTTAACTAACAATTTACGGAACAGCCTATGTACACTATAACTACTTAAATTAGGTACTGACATTTGTATTTATAAGAGTTTGCTATGGCTGGTAATCGTTATTTTATAAATTAATCAAAATACACATCTTATTGCAGTTCTAAAAAGAATACATTTTTAAAGGCATGATGTTCACTTGATTATTTCATTGAATGAAGCAGCTCAAACAAAATCATGTGTATTTATAAGGTCCTATTAAATTCACTGCAAATATTTTAGGGGCAGATCAAATAAAATATAAGCATGTACTAGGCAAATTTTTAAAGAAATCTACACGCTAGTTTTCGAGAAAACTGCATTTAACTAAAAAAAAAACGAAACGCAAAAAGTGCACCCTGTTTGTCCTAGAAACGCACACTTCGATGAATTTAAATTACGCGCCAAACGCGCCGTGCCGTGATTGGTTGGTTGTTAGTGTGCGTGCCGTATAAGTGAATCATGTTTACATGGCGGAACGTCAGTTAGGTCAGTTAAAGGGTGTTCACATAATTAATTAAAAAGTTTGTTTGAAAATGAAAAAAAAATCTAGCGTGTAGATTTTTTTTTAAATGCCTTAGATGTTTTTCTTATACATACTTACGCATGCCCTTAAAATATTTGCAGTGAATTTAATAGGACCTTATATAATTCAAAAGAAATTGAGCTGCAGCTCATCAGAATCTGAAAGTGAAGATCCTCTGCTTGCAGATCCTCAAACTTCAGAAGATTAAAAATTCCTTGGTTTTATTTTATTGGGACTCTTTGACCGGCCCATAGTGTTAATAATTTAAAAAGTTCATAACTTAAAAGTTTGTAATACCTACATCTCTATCTTCCAAGTCTGGACCATGGACCTAGGAAATACTCCCTTCGGTCCGTAGGGAGCAAATAAAACCTCCTTGATAGGGACATAGGTATAGGAACGCGCCATCTATACACGATTTGAAGAACGAAGTCCTGACAGTTCCTCATTGTAGAGTCAAGGGTAAAAGAACTAACAAAACTATACTTACTAAGTACTTAGATTCTTTAAAAACGGCAGCACTTACATACTTAATGTACGCATAAAAATTAAACATTTCTAGTAAAGCGAGACATCCTGTAAACTTTCCAAGCGTATATTATTTGA
This sequence comes from Phthorimaea operculella, assembly GCA_024500475.1. Classification (NCBI taxonomy): domain Eukaryota; kingdom Metazoa; phylum Arthropoda; class Insecta; order Lepidoptera; family Gelechiidae; genus Phthorimaea; species Phthorimaea operculella. The sequence goes on from JANFCV010000272.1 coordinate 78,655, forward strand.
TTTTGACAGAAGGACACCTTAAAGGATCTAGATAGATAGGTAGAAAGCTGCCAAAAAACAAATGAATGTTTGTAAAGATAAAAGCAACAATATCGGTTACCGGTTACCGGTAACCTGTATGTTCGCAGTCAAAGCTTTCATGATTAAAAATTCTAAAGCTAAGAATATCATATTCCTCTCGCGATTATATTAAAAAAGGTAATTTTTGCGATATTAAAGTCGGGACAAAGTCAAAGCGACTGGCTTTATTGCCTTCCAACATGCATAGATGGATGACGAAGCCCATTTTTACGGTATTAAACTCATCCATTATACCTAGTGGATTTTTGCAAAATTACAGACTTATGTAAACCCTAGCTTGCGTTACACGATCAAAATATAAGCGAAAATACTTTGAAAGTTGTGGGTACTGAAGTAAGTACATTTAGCACGATTACTACTTACAACAAAATCAGCTCAGTGGGTTTTGATAGAAATGGTATTTCAGTATTTCAGTGGTCACAATGGTTTGCACAAACAAAGTTTACTGCACGCGAGCTTCTATCTAAAACATGCATTAATTCATCCCGAACCCATCGCTGAAAACTGCATCGAAACCGGCTCAGTGATTTTGGAGACATGGTTTGCATAACCAAACACACATTCTCTCTCAAACGCACTAAGATACCGTCGTTACTTCGTAGGTAAAAATAAGACCCAAGGCTAGTACTATTATATATTCTGTACCCAAGGCTCCAAAATATAAACAAAGAAACTCAGTGCACGTAAGAAATATTTGGCGCTAGCAAACAACTACTTTACAAATTAAACGGTGGCTTCTCAAAAGTAATGCCCCTGCACGCTCCATTTTCCCCAGGGTTTACTGCCGCTGCCCTCATAATTTACAACGTGTGCTTTTTACTTGCTGTTTTTACGTAATATTTATTTGTTTTTGGCAGACCTAAAATAAGTTCTGCGTACGATATTTATTTTAAGTATTTTACTTTGGAAAATATCATCGGCAGCCTGACGTCTACATATCGATGCATGCCACTCAGCATTCGGTGCTGGTCAAAGTGGTTAATTAATCACAGTGAAAATAAAGAGCCTCTAAGCACTTAGCCATCCTTTAACTATTTCTTTGGAACCGGCCTCCTGTTAATTCCAGGTAGGTAATATTTAATAGGTATCTAACTTTATCAAAAAAACTATCGCAATAGAGCCGAATCTTAGTATTAGGTATTAAATGAGTGAAGATAGTCACGATTGCCAAAAAATAGGCGCTATTTTACTTTATTTGATTGTGGCGCTAGAGTGCTAGGCAGGTGTCACAAATTAGAAAGCGCGGGTGTTAGCTTCCTACTCCCAAAGGTTCATTCTATTCGTACTGTATCATTTAAAAAAGGTTAATTTCACGTATCATAGAAATTAAATTTATTCAACCAAATAAAAATCACTTAGAGGCATAACTACAGCACTACTTCTAACACAGCTCAAATTCGCCTCAAAGCCTTATTGTTCCCGTCTCCCCCAGGACCGTACATTTGCACACGTGTTCTGGCGCACTTTCCAATGAGTTTTGTAAAGAATAAGTTTGGCGAAAAACACATGTAACGTCCGGTTGTGCGTTACTTTTGCTCAGCGCTATCGCATGCGTTGGGGAAATGCGATTTTCCACCTTTTTTATACAATTACGAAATACGGTTTCACAGACGCATCCGCACAGCACATCGCACAACATCAACATCAGCAGCGTCTGCCTCTGTCAAACCGTTTTTGTATGGCAATAAGGTCTGTCCAGATGAGTGATGAGTGGCAACCAGTTGGTTGAAATTTATGATGGAAAAGGAAGAAAAGAAAAGCGTCCAGCGAAGTCAGCATTCTGTGTGCGGTGCGGGCTTCATATTTTATTGCACTCCGCGCTACAGGTCGAAATTAGTATTGTACTAACGCATGCGTTACGCAGCACTAAAATAACGCAGCAACAGACGTTACATGTGTTTTTAGCCCCTGTACAAGGAACGGGCCTCAATCTCGGCCCTCAATTATTCACACACACTCGCCTTCTGGCCCCGTTCTTTTGATATACGACAAAAGGCTGGGGCTCTGTGCTGTACGCGAAAGACTGTGGAGGCACAATGGTATTTTGGAATTTTAACGAAGGAAGCTAGGCCTTGGTTCCGAGTCACAGAATCCCTAAGCAGAATTCAGATAACTATAAAGTTCTATCATTGCACGTCTCTGCCTAAGTGCACAATTGGCGCAAAAATATAATATAAATATAGAAGATCGCGCAGGTCAGCCTCTACCACGTCTCTCCACCAGTACGAACAATTGGCAGGAGATCGCGCAGGACAGGGATTAGTGAAGAGAGCTCGTTTCGGAGGCCAAGATCCTCTTTGGGTCGCTGAGTTAGCAGAGTTAGTTAAATCAAAAACCGAAAAGCAGAGAAATAGCTTTGTGCGTTAGGTACCCAACGCAATGAATTTCAATTTCAATTTCACTTTTATTGCATAAATCAAAATACATGGATGTTAGTAATATAATGTCACACAATGTGTAGAGCACTATACTGGGTGTTACAAAACAACCAATAAAGCTGAAAGGAGGTCAAGGTACTCATGAAACTGAACAACTTTCCCCATGGAACATGGGTCGAAAAATGAAAAAAATATTTGGACTTCCCATACAAAATGAAATCGCTTTGTATGGGAGATTTATTGGTTGTTTTGTAACACGTTGTATACCCGTATTATGACACCCTGTTAGGGCACAGCAAACATTTTTGAGAGGGAGCCTTACTATCTAATTATTTATAATAATTATATACCTAAGTCATAGACTTATATATATATTCATAACAAATATAACAACATTATTAAATGTATCACAAAATTATTTAAAAACATACTTAACATATTTATCATAATATGTATTAACAATATCACATGTATGTGTACCAAAACATTTCAATAAAAATAATAACATATTTTTCTTACTTTAACTTATCTTCTAGATATTCTTTTGCGCTATAATAACTTTTATCTATTAGGAACTGTTTGAGATCTTTTGTAAATTTATTATAATTTGTTTCATTTTTTAAGTGAGTGGGTAGTTTATAATAAACTTTAATTGACATCACAAATGGGCTATTGGAATGACTTGCAAGGTTGGAGGTAGGTAACATTATTCTATTTTTATTGCGCAGTAAATACTTTGTGGGAATATCTTCTCGAGTTTTGTAGAAAGGGTTTGGTAGAGGGTCTTAACAAATTTACAAACTTCAAATATGTACATGCAAGGTAGGGTAAATATTTTAAGTTGAATAAAATGTGGTCTGCAGCTATCTGTAGTTTTTATATTAACTAGGATACGGATCAATTTCTTTTGCTGTGTAAAGAGTTTAGGCATATCTGTGCTATTACCCCACAAGATTATCCCATATGCTAGCCACGAATAGGCATATGCATAATACATTGAAAGTGCGGCTTGTAGATCCGTAGATCTCTTTATCTCTGAAAGTGCGTATGTAAATCTGGCTATTTTATTTTTAATTTTTTGTACATGCGGTTTTCAGTCTACATATGTATCTATTTCTAATCCAAGTAGGGTAAAGTTATTAACTGTTTCTATATTAACCGAGTTGTATGTAATATTTATATTAATTGGAAGTTTTTGATATGGGTGAAAAGTAATTATTTTTGTTTTATTGTAATTTATATCTAAGTTATGGTTGTTCATCCAGTTATTTATATCATCAAGTGTTTTTTCAATATTTTGTTCAATGTTATCATTATTATCACATGATATTAATACTGATAGATCATCCGCGAATAATAGGTACACACTTTTCTTGGATACTCTTTGGTAAGTCATTGATATAAATTATGAATAGTAAACAGCCAATTACGCTTCCTTGGGGTATTGACGCATTTATAGTTTTAGATTCAGAGAAAACTTTTTTAATTTCTTTAGTATGTATATCCCTAGATTCGACTTCTACTACTTGTTGTCTATTTATTAAATAAGATTTAATCCATTTATAACTATTCCCACGTATACCTATTGCATATAGTTTTTGGAGTAAAATTTCATGCTGAACCTTATCATAAGCCTTGGTCATGTCTAAAAGTAGGCCAACTCCATATTTTTTATCATTTATTGTATTTAGGACCTCCTGTATGTATTGATAAACAGCTAGTATTGTGGATCTTTTCTTTATGAAACCGTTTTGACTTTCATGGAATATATTGTACTAGCTGGTGCCCGTGAACTTCGTCTCGCCAAGGGATGCTTGTGTGCCAACAGTCCAGAGCTAATAAAAGTTATCATAACTTATCTATCATCGATGTTGATCAAGACATTTGTGTGCAACAATTCTAAACATCAAAATACATCGCTAAGTTTTGAAGTGATAGATGCATGCACGATCTACGGTAGATGAAACGGACGTTACGTTCGTGTGAGCCTGCCATCGGTTCACACTACAGGTAGAATGACTTCTTTGCACCGCCTCACATGTGAACCGATGGCAGGCTCGTCTGCTCTCCAAATTTTTCTGCGCCATGGTCTTCTGTTTGGGTTTGTCGAGTAGGTATACGCAACCGGATTTCCAATATAATTAGTACAACTCCATTTTAAAATACCGAAATAAAATAAACAGAAAGTAATTACTTACTACACTAACAAAAAAGTAATGCTTAATTAATTTTCTTTAAATAAGAAAAATTAGCTTAAGTACCTACTTACTATCACTACGAAATATGAATCACAAAAGATGGTACTACACAGGTAGGTAGTCGTGACAATAATACTCACTAATTTAGCTCTACATATTTTAATCAATAAATAAAACTTACTGCGTTTGTATTTACATTATTAAAGCACTAAATAATTAAGTGGCTTATCATCACTATCCGTAATTAAAAATTTCAACACTGCAACCACTTCTCATTATATTTGGAGTTTGACCTCTACTCTCATGGGAGTCTCTACTCCACATGGGACAGTTTGAGATCCATCTCAAGAATGCCACTGCTTCTCCTGCTCCTGAGAAGAAAGGTCCTCTTGTTCCATGGGGTCGCTGAAACCAAGGATGAAAGGTTAACTGAGATTATTGCAAAAGTAATAGGTGACAAAATGCAGCTGTCCGAAATTACCAGTTCCGATCTGCAAGCCTGCCACAGGCTAGGTTCCTCTACATCGAAGACGCGTCCAGTACTAGTTAGGTTCTACATACTCTTTGAGCTTGTGTTATTATTATTTATTTATTATGATGCCTATATTGAATAGCATCACCCCCATTCTACCTGTTGGTGACGTAAAAAGCAACTAAAGAACGGGCAGCAGCAAATTCGTGCTTCGTATTTGCACATAATCGAAAATAGAACCCAATGGAGAGCTCAAACGGTTCACATTGTACCAATAGTATTATCCTCTACTGGTATTATTCCTAAAACTCTACATAACAGCCAAAAAATCTTAAAAATCTATCCTCACCTTTATCACACTTCACAAAAAGCCGCAATACTCAATACGTGTCGCATTGCCAGGAAGCTCTTGACTACCTCCGTGACTACTGAGTCTCACAATGGCCTCTCCTTACTTGGCTAAGGCCCATGAGACAGGGAAGAAGTCCTCTGAAAAAGAGAGATAATCTTAAGATAGGTACACATAAAAATAATAAATTATTGTGTCGTGTGATGCCTGTATAAAATAGCATCACCCCCATTCTACCTGCTAGTGTCGTAAAAAGCAACTAAAGAACGGGCAGCAGCAAATTCATGCTTCGTATTTGCACATAATCGAAATTAGAACCCAGTGGAGAGCTCAAACGGTTCACATTGTACCAATAGTATTATCCTCTACTGGTATTATTCCTAAAACTCTACATAACAGCCAAAAAATTTTAAAAATCCATCCTCACCTTTATCACACTTCACAAAAAGCCGCAATACTCAATACGTATCGCATTGCCAGGAAGCTCTTGACTACCTCCGTGACTACTGAGTCTTACAATGGCCTCTCCTTACTTGGCTAAGTAAGGCCCATGAGACAGGGAAGAATTTTTCTGAAAAAGAGAGATTATCTTAAGATAGGTAAAAATAATAAATTATTGTGTCGTGTGATGCCTGTATAGAATAGCATCACTCCCATTCTACCTGTTAGTGTCGTAAAAAGCAACTAAAGAACGGGTAGCAACGTTCCTTGTTACGCAACATCTTGAACTGCGCTGCAAGCGAAGTGTGGTGGCTCATGTCCAGCGGCGAACTGTTGTGGCTGATAGGGTTATGGCAAATAATCATAAACTGTGTGATGCTTATTAGTTGTATCATCCCAAATTCTATTCAGATTGTCGTAAAATTGGATAATTTCATCCAGGGAGTGGGGAGCAGCGTGCATGTAAAATATTGCACAGCTCTCGCCAATCCACATGCGCCTTATTCTAATAAATGAGTGTAATTTACTTACATTTAGGATTTATTGTTGCATAACAAAGTATTTCAATATGATATTTTTATCAAATAAAGACATGCAAAGAATACTATACTCTCAATTCAATTAAATTTTTTTTTAGATGGCTTCTGTCCATAAGGACAATTCTGCCAGTGTCAGGGTTTGGAAGATTATACGGGATTCAAGAATAGCCAGATGATCGGTCTCTCTAAATAATTACAATACAAAAGAAGTCACCCAAAATAAAAGGGGATATCTAAGAACCTTGGAGTGAGTAGAATGAAAGATATTAGGAGTTGTAAACTAGCGAGGGGCTATAGCTTAATTTTAAATCTTTGAATGAACTTTAAGAGGGTAAGAAAGATAGGGGGATCCAGGGAGGAGAGAATGAAGCTCATGTTGACTGGGCGAGGGACAGAGAGAGGGAGAACGTCGTAGAGTGAGGAGGAGTAGCGGGGGCAGTCGAAGAAGATATGGTCGGCTGTGCCTTCTGCCAGACCACATTCGCAGAGAGTGGTCCTGAACCCTTATCTTAGCTAAAAGGAGGGAGTGCAGTTATGGCCAAGTCTCAAGCGGATTGCAGTCGAGGTCGAAAATTTTGAAAAGTCGCGATATTAAAAAACCAGGGTTTGGTGGGAATATAAGGCTGTAGACCACCGTAATGCTTGAACTTCTCACGACACACATCAGTCCACTCTTCAGACCATTTCACTTTCAAATCGTTGTTAGCTATAAAACTGAGATCTCTCGAAAAGCTGTTATAATAAACCTCCGTGCCATTATGGACAGACCATTTAGCAAATGAATCTGCCTGTTCATTTCCAGAAATACCCGAATGGCCTGGGATCCAAGCGAGAACGACTTCTATGTCAGATAGGGAGCATTTGAATAAAAGGTCTCTGGATTTCAGGTTTACTATACTCTCACTGAAGACATGTAAATAAAACTGGTGTTTGGCAATGAACGTCAAATTGATGTCTTTTCAATTTTTCAAAATCAATCAAAAACAATAAAAAATATAGAGGTTTTGAAAAGAGGTTTCTCCTTTTTGACAGCCACAGAACAATATTTTAATCGTATTTCACGTAGGAATAAGCGTTTTTCCCGCGGTAAAAAGTATCCTAGGTGTTGACCAGGGCTAGTAGCTACACACCACAAAGAGTCTAATGTACACACGTACAATATTTTCGAAGATTATCGCGAACAAATGATTTGGGGTAAAATATTTTTCAATAGATGTCGCTTTACTATGCAGATGAGGTTTTCTAAAACGCGGTATAGAGGTGTTTTCTGAAATCTATAAGAGGTTCCTGTTACCCCGACCAGTTACGATTTTATTAGATGTATAGATAGATATAGAAGATTATCGCGAACAAATGATTTGGGGTAAAATATTTTTCAATAGATAGATGTCGCTTTACTATGCAGATGAGGTTTTCTAAAACGCGGTATAGAGGTGTTTTCTGAAATCTATAAGAGGTTCCTGTTACCCCGACCAGTTACGATTTTATTAGATGTATAGATATAGATTTTTCACAAAAATTGTATATACGATTACACATGGCTTTTTCAAAAAGTTTTGAGATTGTTGATAAAAGGGCAATAGTAATAATGATCAATTTTCCCGAAAACTGAACAGCTAAAGAACTAAAATCAAAGTAGGTAGATATAAGAAATTAACCTCCCGTACAAAAAAATCAGCTGACCGACCGAACGACTCGGTGTCCCACACGAAAAGAGAGAGAAAGACCATAAGGTTGCTAGATTCAATACGAGGGTGAAATAAACGCTCTTACAAGAACGTAACATAATTCTGAGCCGATTTAAATGCAAGTAATATGAGGTTCGTGGTAACCATCTTCTTAGTTACCTTGAGTTCCTCTGAGACTTCAGTTTACGTCAATAAGCGTCAAAATCGTCGCTGGTACTGAGTAAGCCATCTGTAAAGGCGCCCTGCGCGCCGTTTACCTAATTTCTGTCCATATGGTCAGCCAGTAAACAGTTCGCACAGTTAGGTATAGTGTTATACTGTGATGTTAATTTCTGATGCAAACACCTCAGAGCCGACTTAATCAAACCCCAGTCAATCATATCCAAGAGATTTGTCGTGGCTCGGGAGTGTATTAACAACATTAATAATACAAAGTGTTTCGGAGGAAATGCATTAAGTTGGATACTTTTAGGGCATCTTACAGAAATCTCTACCAAAATAATAAGAATAAAAAAAACACCCTTGAAACCGGTTTCATAAATTCACCGTTAGGCCGTTCAAACCTGAGCGGTATTCTGATTGGAACAAATTGTCAGGGTGAGCTCTTTCCAAATAGTCAGGTGTAGGTTGTATCAGCGACCTAATATCCTCTTTGGGTCTATGAACTAATAGTTATTTAGTTACGTCGTAGGTACGAGGCTGTAGAGTCACTTTCGTGAAAAAAGGAAATTAAAAAAACGCCTCTAAACAATTTCAATCACAATAAAAAGACTCCGGTACTTATATCATTTTTCATTTGCTCCAAACGCTCGTGTCCACTGACTCTTGATGTTAGGTAAGGCTGTGAATGTCGAGAAATACAGAAAAGCGTTAGGTTCAATTTAGTTTTTAAGTTTTTTACTTTAGTTACCACTATTAATTTACTTGGTTGGATTGATATGTTACAATGAATAAAATATCAAAAATTGCAAAAAAAAGCAACTATTATATATAACCTACCTTACTTGTACTAATAATTTCCGTTAGTTTTTTATAGTAGGATATTCCTCTTTTAATAACCAAGAGAGTTTATAAACTAATTTTAATTTAACAAAACTATTTTTCTTTTTTCATATACTTATTGCATAACGTTTTTCGCAGTAGATCCGGTTTCCCTATGACATCCCGCGCCTGATCGTGGGTTGCTGCGCCTATCTTCGCATTAAGTAATTTATCGACGCATGCGCATGTCTCTTCGCCAGGTGCAGCAAATATTACTTGCTTGAAAGAGGGATTGCATTGCGCCTTGCATTCCCACGGCTTATGATTACGACGTGTAACTTAGGAGGGTGGCCGTAATCGTGTATAGGATCCAAATCATAATGATTACAAATATTAGTATTTCTGATAAATTTTTTGTCGGTCATATTTATTTACCCTGATCAAGAATTTCTATTGCTCATATGCCTATCAGCTCTACATTTTTAGTGTTTTTCTGTTGCTTAATCCAGAAAAGAAAGTGAAAAGAATTGCTTATTGTTAGGAAAATAAATTTAGTTTGTTTAGATAGGACTGTGTATTGTCCAATAACGTCCATAAATTTTTCATATAAGATATTAATTAATTATCGAACCAGTCTCAAGACAAAGAATTTACTGATTAACCACTGACTAATCATGACATTCATAAACACATCTACCGGGAGTAACAGAGAGGGTATAACAAGCTGAAAAGAGGTCAAGGTACTCATGAAACTGAACAATTTTCGGTATGGAACATGGGTCGAAATTGTATAAATGTACTTAAAAAAAATACTAATACTAATAAAAAAATTGGACCTTCCATAGTAAATCAATCGGCAATTTTGTATGGCAGGGCAAAATTTTTTTTTCATATTTCGACCCATGTTCCATGGGGAAAGTTGTTCAGTTTCTTGAGTAGCTTGACCTCCTTTCGGCTTGATATACCCTTTCTGTTACTCCCGGTATACATAACATACCTCTCGATTCCGACTGGCTGTCATCTAGACACTCAGCCTAGTCTGTAACTGCGGAGGCCATTAATAATACACGGCTCCTACATTAGCGCGGACAGGTCTATTGATTTAATGTATTACGGAGCTGACACACTGAATGTAGAATAAGAAATTAAAGATCAGTTTCTGGAGAAATCGAGCGATAGCGTCTCCTAGGATCAGGAATGTAGGTCTCATTTTTAAAAACTTTCAGGCTATGTAAATGCCTGTACAAGTAAATACAACCGGCTCGGTGATTTCATCTGCCTTTAACCGTTTTCCCATAGTGAAATGTTGCCTTTATAATTAGGGAGAATGTAGGTCAAAACCGTTTTGAGATTTCTGTTGATAATGACCTTGTTAGGATACCTAATTTGTTTCAATCAGAATACCGCTTATGCAAGTACCGCACCGGTTCCGCTCAGGTTTGAAAAGCCTAACTGTGAATTTATCAAACGGGTTCTGCAGTTAAAAAAAATCTTGATTATTATTTTGGTATAAATTTGAGTAAAACGCCCTAAACAACGTATGCAACTTTACTTAATGCATTGCCTCTAGAACACATTGTATTATTAATGTTGTTAATATACCTACTCCCGAGCCACGACAAATCTCTTGGATATGATTGACTGGGGTTTAATTAAGTCGGTTCTGAGGTGTTTGCCCCAGAAATTAACAACACATAACACCATATCTGTGTGAACTGTTAAATACTACTATACTACTATAACAGCCACAATTAAGTCCACTGCTGAAAATGGGCCTCCCCCTAGTTAGTATTTGCCATACTCACCACGCTTGGCAGGCGAGTTGGTGAGCGCAATGCAAGATGTTGCAATGCGATTGTGAAATCCACCCAGGGATTGAACCCCTGGATGAATTTATCCCTTAGTCGCCTCTTACGACACCTACGGGAAAGATATGGGGTGGTGAGGTCATTATTAGCCTGCATCATACGGTAACTGTTAACTGACCGACCATATTGACAAGTAAATGCTCCTTGTCAATAATAATATGGTCGGGATATTGGGTCGCTGATAAAACCTACACCTGACGACTACTTATTCGGAAAGGGCTCACCCAGAAGTAAGCAAGAGGTGTTCCAGTAGGTGCTCGAAAATGATCTAAGTTAAGAAAATGATGCATTTACCAAATCACCATTCACCAGACTATTGCAACCAGCATCGAATCGATCATCTAAGTAGAGGTGCTATGTGCAGCTGAACATTTATCGCACATCATTATTCCCATGTCGTACATGTTCGTTCCCTACTGACCAGCTACCCGTCGGACCACTTGTGCCATTGAGTTGTACCGCTAATGGTACCAGTAGTGGCACTAAATTCATGATATGACATTCGTAGACTATTCGTAGCAGAACTACGGAATAGCAGATTCAAGAAGTATCTTAAAGGGTATTATAAAAAGCTTAAAGGAGGTCAAAAAATTTCAAATCGTATATAAAGTCACCGATCAGCTGATTGATTTACTACAGGAGGTCCAAATTCTATTTTCGTTTTTCAACGCATGTTTCATGGGGAAAGATGTTCAGTTTCATGAGTACCTTGACCCCCTTTCGGCTTGTTATACCATTTTTGTTACTCCCGGTATAATTTAACTAACGCAAAGCATTGCTTTTGCTTTCTTTTCGTAGCTCTTACGTACCGTTGTTTTGAGCATAAGCTACGAACGCTACGACAAGGCTACGATTTTTTATAGACATCGTGCAATCGTGTGAGGACGTCGAGTCAACGAAAAATCTCGTGAACTAATTTGGTGTCTCACAAGACAGAAAAAAAATTGGTCAGTTCACCCTAAATTTTCTGTTCATTTGTTTCACACCCGGTATCCAGGGTAGCAGCTTGGCACTTGTCTCATTAAAACTGCAGGAGCAAGAACGAAGCCCCCGTCCAGATGTATGCGGTGTTTGATTGCAAGCGAACGCTCGACGACTCGGACCCACTTTACCACGGACCCGGTTCGCCACTGTTTCAGTTTGCAGGTGCAATATCGAAGCCCCAAGTCCTTGTATGCGACGCAGGCGAACGCTCGACGACTTTATCCCAGTTTGCTACGGACCAGGTTCGCCACAGTTTCAGTTTGCAGGTGCAAGAACAAAGCCCCCCAACGATGTATGGGGTCTTTGATTGCATGCAAACGCTCGACGACTCGGACACACTTTGCCACAGTCCCGTTTCGCCACAGTTTCAGTTTGCAGGTGCAAGACCGAAGCCCCATGCCCATGCATGCGATGCAGGCTAATGCTTTTTTTGTTTGCTACGGTCCCGGTTCAACACAGTTCCAGTTTGCAGGTGCAAGAACGAAGCCCCCGTCCAGATGTATGCGGTGTTTGATTGGAGGCGAAGCTCTGCGATTAGTTCCCACTTTGCCACGGTCCCGGTTCAACACAGTTTCAGTTGGTGGGTGCAAGAACGAAGCCCCACGCCCACGCATGCGGTGCAGGCGAATGCTCCACGATTCGGTCCCACTTTACCACGGGCCCGGTTCGCCACTGTTTTAGTTTGCAGGTGCAAGAACGAAGCCCTCGTCCAGATGTATGCGGTGTTTGATTGTAGGCGAACGCTCGACGGCTCGGTCCCACTTTGCCATGGTCCCGGTGCAACACAGTTTCAGTTTGCAGGTGCAAGAAAGAAGCCCCCGTCCAGATGTATGCGGCGTTTGATTGCAGGCGAATGCTTAATGACTCAGTCAAATCGACTCGAATGCGAGGTCCGGTTGGTAGCGCTCAATAGTGATCAAGTCATATTAGCCTACAGTAGCAGCAGTAGTAGTCCACAGCTGAACGTAGGCTTACCTCTACCTTACCTTACTTCAGGGTTAGGTAGAGTTAAGTCTCCGTTTAGATCTAAAGCACAATCGATCTTCCGTTTTCGCTATTCAATCAGTACTAACCGTCATCTTTATGTCATCATCGGTCCAAGTGGCCGGAAGGCGTCTAATGCCATGCTTGTCGCGGTGAGGTGTAGCCAATAATTATTCATTTAATTTCTATCTCGGCTGATCTCAGCTATAATATTTGCTTAAAGTCTACGTTTAAATGATTCATAACTACACAGGTAGATTAAACACACCCAGCCTTATACTTTAAAAAAATAATCGAACTGGCGTTTAACAAGTGAGGCAAACCGTCACCGTGGCGAACTGGCTTTAACACTACTCGACGAATTGCAGGAAATTCCCGTGGTACATTGCAGAGTATGCAGAATGTATGTGGGGCATTTGCGTGCTGATATTTGTTGGAAAGGTAAACTGGAAACTGGTACCTACATCGTACCGTTTTCTATAGACTTCGAATAGGACGTTGTGAATTTGACGCATTCGTACTCTCAGAATTCAAAATTATAATGATAATGTTGGTCTCTGGAGGTAGTAAACTATGAGCAAGAGTGTATATTTCATTCAGGAACATATGTATCTATGGGATAAGTTATAAGTACATTACCTCATCGTATCTAAATCTCATCTCATAGCGTGACTGGCAAACTGATTTTGATGATTCTTTGTATTGCGTATAAAAACAAAGTTTTACAAAATGAAAAAAAGAAACATCTGGCCCGATACTTTTTTATTACTTTGCATTTGACTGATCAAAATAAAATACTAGAGCATAGAGCATTGTGGTTGAATGCTCTGAGTAGGTACTAATACTAGGAGCAGGTCGGAGCTAGGATAGGACTAACATAACATTTAAAAACATTCATCTCTTCACGTGTGCTGCACTCTAGAACAAAGAAGAGGTCACCTCTTGCCTTATAAATTAAAGGGCTCATTATTTTAGCGAGCACGTTCTGAGCAGAAAAGGGGTCTTTTGTTCGACGAAAACACTTGGGCGAGTCAATCGGGCCGAGCTTTGTGCCTCGCAAATTAATGACTACTTCGATTCCTTGGCTCTCGACATATACAGTTAGGAGGTAGTGACGAAATTCCAAAGTAAGAAGAAAAGCAAACAATAATAATTAAGACCTGAGAAAAGTAAAGAAAAATAAAACACGTAAGCCAATCGGGCCGAATTTCGTGCCTCGCAAATTGATGAATACTACAATTCCTTAGCGACAAAAACACTTCGGCGAGTCAATCGGGCCGAGTTATATGATTCGTAAATTAATGACTGCTTTGAATATCTGGCTCTTAGGAGGTAGTGACCAATGAATTACACTTATTTCCAGTACGCTTAGGGCTTAATGAACTTAGGTATCTACCAGTAGTGACCAATGAATTACACTTATTTCCAGAACGCTTTGGGCATAATGAACTGAGTTATCTACCAAAGGTTGGCAGCCGACAGTGGATGATTAGAAGTAGTGAGTTAGTAAAGTTACAAACGTTTTGTAAAAGCTAGAATAGATATGCGCTAAATAACATTATAATATTCCTTTGTATTAAAAAAAACAAGTAGAAATAGCGGCTGACCCGTATCTTGTTGCTAAACCCTTGCCAGACTGAGACATCTAACTATATGTTAAATTACTATGTTTTCCTTTTTTTTTTTGCAGTTTCAACGGTTCACTGCTCTTTGACATTTATCTTCGTTTCGGCTACCAGACTTAGTCATATGTCTAGATTATGAAAATATTAATTTTGTTTTCAATTTTTTCTTGGAAATTAGGCAAGTCACTGCCGCTTAGTCCACACAGAACATACTCAACACAACACGCTCGTGTTTCTGCAGTGTTAGGTTACAAATTCTAGTTTCATGGGAATTTAATACCTTCCGGATAACTATTTCGCGTACGTACAGCTATTTTGCTAACGGACTTAGGGCTGATATCTAGAATATATGCAATTTACAGAGAGTATCTAGATTTTAGAATTAAGCGCCGGAACGAGGAGTACGTAGACAAATAGAGACAGGTAGATCTGGTTTATTGTCATATTATTAACTAACCTAGATACCTAGTAGTGCCTACTACTAGTATTAGGCAGTATTGACACCAGGGTTCATCGGATCGTTCGTCGGCTCGGTACTCGGTACCTACGTAACAAAGACAATATGAAAAATCGTTTTGCGATTTCAAGATTGCGCAATAAACTGTCCGTTACAAGAATCATCATTTGCATAACAATAAGGAGCGTACCGTGTGAAAGTCGACTTACATCCCCTTGGGGTGGTGATTCTACACAAACGTACACTATAATTCGTATCAGCTGCGATTGCGTTCCCACCGAGCGAGATTTCTCCCCTACAGGTAAATAGTACAGACAAGGTAAGACGAAGGGTCGTCACAAAGAAGGGTTTCCTAAAGGAACCTATTGTGTGCGCTTGCGCAAGGGCCCACGTGCGCGCGCGCTCCCACGGGGCAGGGGAGCGAGGGGCTTCTGGAGCGATATATAAGGGTGGCCTGGACCTAACGGTTTCACTTCCGAATTCGACGAGCTACAGAGATGTCCCCGGGGTTTACTGCTCTGTAGCCTCGGGGACGAACGTTCGACCGACATAGTTTACCGTGCGAAAAAGTTTGAAAGTGACTTTTAAATTACTAACCTACATAATGGTTTCAATAAAAGTTGGTGTAAAACTGTTTTCAAATCGATCCAGTTTTAAGTTTTCGGTGAACGCTCAGAAAAAAAATTATGGTGAGTTACTGTTTATGTTTTAATTTAAAGTAGCTTTCACATACGTTAAAATTGTTCTAGTTACTTTTAGTAGGGTAGGTATACATTTTCTTCTCTGTCGTGTGGGAAGCGGAACGACTGGATCAAATGAAACTTGGTGTCAGTGTTTTATTATATTTTGAGGATTCTACGTAATATTCTAGTGTCCGAAACCGTTGCCATTTTTTTTGCCCCAAACACATCATGATTTTTATGTTTCACGATTAGGATTCGGTAAAAGTGCTGACAATTTTTTAATGTTTCTCTACAATTTAGTTTTTGTTTGTTTCAGATGCAAAAAAGAATAACTATGGCACTTGCTAAATGCAGATGTAGCTATACGACATCGCAAGTTTGCAGATGAAGATGATCATCCAGTACAAAACAAAATTGGCTCTACGAAATTTCCTTAAAATCCGCAATAGGAAACGGTCTCGGAATAAACCAGGAAAAATCAGACTCAAGACACTGGCTTGCAGAAATTCTGAACAACTTCAAAACCTGGACAGGTACCGTGAAACTAGCTTTTCTAGTATTTTCTAGACGCCCAAAGATAAGTTAGGCATTTAGATAGGTTAGCTTAGAACTTCGTGTTACCTTATGTTTGAATTACGCGTAAGATGTAGACTTAGAGTAGGTTAAGGTTCAGTAGCATACCAAAACAGTTTGTGTTCGCCTTAATGGTCGGTGTTGTTAGTTTTCAGTTCATTTTGTTTTAATTTCTTTGTTACGTTTATATTTCCGTTACCGTCTCAGTAAAAACTCGTTACATTTTTTGTTTTTCTGTTCAACCATTATTTTTGAGCTGTAAATTCACGTGTTATGTTTTAGTTTGACGTGCCCAGCTGGTCTGGCACTGTTATATTTGAAGTGTTACGGTACAATTTCTTTTTCGTTTTCACTGTACACTGAAACCAATTTTGTTGATTTTTCTGTTAAAAGAGCAATCTGCAGTTGTATGTTAGCAGATATTTGTTACAAATATTTTGAGTTTTTGTTTTGTTGCTCCATATCAGGAATAATACAGGAAAATCCCTATGTTCAATATTAGTATTCAAAAAGTAGCAAACATTTTTTATTTTCACCACGATTTCTTGAATTATCAATCAAAATCAGTAGTATCTTGTTAAAATATTGAGTTTTTGTTTTGTTACTAATTTCCAAATAGACTTGCTTGAACTAAGTTTTAAGTTTTGGACTTATTAAAATTCAAAATGCAAAGTAACCAGTTCTTGTTAACCTTTTCGTTCGTTGTTAAAATTTAACCAAAAACCGCAAAAAACCAAAAACACCATTTAAGTTTCTGTTTTATTGTTAAAAAAATAATACAAAATTGTTAACAGTTAACTTATTTCCTTGGTCTCATTCTTCGCTGTTCTAGTTGATTTTCCAAATTGTTTATTAATTATGTTGCAGTAGTAGAAATAACAATTGCCTTTCGATTTTGATAGCAGAAGTTTTGCGTTACCAAAATTGTTACCGTAAAGTTTGTTTTTGTTGCCATCTTTGTTCTGATAACTTTTGTTGATGTTGTTTGTTGATTTGACTGTTTCGTTACAAGTTGAGTTTTTGTTTTGTTCAATACTGAAAACCTTGTTAATTTTCACCAGTAGCCAGTGTTTCTTACAAAATGGACAAACTTTGTGATCCACAAAAACCGCTATTTAAGATTTTGGAAACGATGTTTTTTGTACTGCCACAGTTCTGAATACTAAATTCTAACACAGCTGTACTTCATCTGACTTGTTTGTTGATTAATTTGTATGGTTGAATTTTTGTTTGTCATGTCTTGGGATGGTCACGATGTGCCTTAACACCTCAAGTGCCTAACTTGTTATCTTGTTCAATTATGGACCTCCTGTTTGCCTTCTGATAACGTTTGCTATTGGATATTCTGTACTACATAGATACCTAGGTGCAGGTACACCAAAATATCTATTCTACAAGCTGTAATTTCATATAAGAGTTTTATATGAAATATTTTTCTAAGTATTCCAATTTGATCCAATAGTTGAACTTTATCAGAATGTGTTTTTGTTGTATTGTAACTGTGTATGCGTCTTTTAGCAACTTTTTCTCTGTTTTATCTTCACTAAGTTTTCTTGCATTTTCCTTTCCTGTCTTTCCTTTCTGTTCTGACACGTTTTTATTTCCTTTTATTTTTCCTTTACCATTTTTTTCCTAACAATATTTTGTTACCTACAATTTTGTTGTGCATGTAACCCAGACCCACCCAACACAGAGTTGCTAAAATTACGTTGTTTGTTTGTCGGACGTTGATTACAGCTTAATGAACATTTTATCCCCCATGAAGTTGTTTTAATATTTAGCAGGCGTAATGGACAATTCGCATTCACTGTGCAAAGTTGATTTCCACACAGTTTTGGTATAAATTGCTGTTGTTCGACGGGAAATACAAACTGGTGAATTCAAAAGTAAATACTTATCGCCAGTCCACCTACCAATTTAAGGGACCAATTTATAGTAGTTTTTCATACTAATACTATGAAAAAACAGTACAACTTGGTCCCTTAAGTGAGTAGGTGGATTTGCTGGCGATAGTACATTTAATTTTGGGAAATGGGACGTAAATTGACTATGGGGATAAAATGCTTATTACGCACTTGTTCATGTTATTGTTAGTTAATATTGTTATGTTTTTGGGTTGTTCTCCGTATATTACAATCACGCTATACCTTTATACCTATACAGTATAATAATAATTAAGTTACTGTCAGGAAAATTGGTGCAGTGGGAAAGTTACGTACCTATACGGATAAACCTTTTCAGTTATTGTTAATGTTACCTGATTGTAAGAGTTGATTTGTTGTTAAGTTTTGTGATATTGTTCTGTTTATTCAAATGGCTGTGTTTGTTAGTTTTATGTTAAGTTTTCGTTTTAACTTAAGTTCATTGTTTCTTGTTTCATCTTGTTTTTGCCGACATTAAGGTCTTGTAAACCATTCTTACCCGACTGCTTCAGAAGGAGGGTTATGTTTTTCTTTTCAAATAGTTTTCGTAAGAGTAATATAATTCAGGATTAGATTTAAGTCTTGCTTTGTAAGTATAAACTTTGGAGTTAAAACTGAAGCTTTGTATAAAATTAACAAATAGGTTAGTTTTAGTTTGTAAAATTAATTTATTAAGGGACGTATGTGTGTAAGTGAGTGGCAGTGTGAATAAAAAGTACTAGCAAAACAAATGTATTCTTTTTTCATTTAGAACCTTTTAAATTATTTAAGGGAACAAATTATACAGCATACAGATAGATTTTCTGGCGATATAACTATATAGTAGTTGTTGATAAAATGTAAAGATCAGTAAATAATGGCGCATGCTTTTAGCAATTTCAATCAACTTTTAAAGATCTTACCAATATTATTATGACTTGACTTCATAGCCTATAGTTAAAAGTTTTGAATTATTGACAAAATGGATTAAGTCTCAAAACATTTGAATATTTTTATGGACACTTTGAAATGAAAAGTATTATTTGCAACACAAGTAGGCAACTGTTTCGCTTTCCATTGAGCTCTTCATGTAAGGAAGTGAGTTAGTTTGAGTTTGAATGCTATTTTATGTCAGGTGGTATCACCAATACTTACTTTGTGGTATCACTACCATGCGGTTGACCATAGTCGACAGATATTTAGCCGAGGTCAAAAATTCTATGTCGCCTTATACGAAACTTTTACGGTTTTACTTAATGAACACCATCTAAACTGTCGATTTCAAGTTTCTCAAAAAAAAAACAAGGATCAATCAAAATCCAAGTTTATTGCTGCCAATAGCAAACAACCTAGGTATATTTCAACCTACCTATGTTTCAACGTAGGCACGCCTCCAGACCTTGAGCTGCGTCATGAACCAGGCGATCGGCGTCAGCCAGACAGTCAGCATCACGGCAGCATGTGCCATCTGCTCCTGAAAGAGGAATTTGAGGACTTTATTGACAGCTGATGTGGCGCGGTGTCGCCTGCGACGCAGAAGGTCCCTGGTGCGATTCTCAGTGGGTCACTCACAAAGTTGGTATTTATAACTTTGTTAATTTGTTCTCCACTGATCCCTCCTTCGTTTCGGAGGCCAGGATCCTCTTTGAGTCGCTGAGGCAGCAGAGTTAGTAAGTTAGTTTATTTGTTTTCAGTCTGGTTAGGACATTGCATTCCGAACCGCCTGATTATCCGGAAAGAACAATGGTGTCGAGCTTCGGAAAGCACGTCAAGCCATCGGTCCCGGATGCTGTGATGATTACTTAGATGAAGGTCGTTACACAACAATGGGAAAACGATTGTCAGCGGGTACAAATAACTAGTAGTGAATAATAAAAAAAACGATAACGTTGTCTATTCGGTTAGGATATGCCTGACCCACCTGACAGTCTATTAGGAAGACTGACTACTACTGAACTGCTTCATCATCATCCATCATCAACATCATCATCAGCCCACATCCACCCACTGCAGGGTATATCCCTCTTCTCTGTTGCGCCACGCCTGCTTACCGCACCAGACACCTTAACCCTCGGCGGGGTGACGACGATGTGCCCCACTTGTGCCCACGAGCGTCGCGGCACCTGGAATGCTGGCTGTTTCATCACTGCGGCATTCTGGCGCCACACCGCGGAACATTGGTGCTACATGAGCAAACTTGACGTTGGCTGTAATGTCGCTTGGTAAAATAGTAACGCTGAAGTCTGCTTACCGCACCAGATACCTTGACCCTCGGCGGGGTGACGACGATGTGTCCAACTTGCGCCCAGGAGCGCCGTGGCACCTGGAACGCTGGCTGTTTCATCACTGCGACATTCTGGCGCCACATCGCGGAGCTTTGCCGCAACACGGTTGTGAACAAGGTTCTCCCGAGCATGCTTGGACTTCGTGCTACAATGAGAAACGAATTAGATAATAAACTGTTGCAATATTTCCGACTTCTCAGTTTCACTCAATTATTTTCACAGGTTTTGCAAACTCAACAATTTTCAGTGTCAAATGTCAAGCGATGCCTTGGACTCACCTTGGACTTGCCTTGGACTGTCAATCTGACAAATTGACTAATCTTTTTATGCCAGTTTTGTTTCAGGGTTTCATGATAAGGAGTTTCTACTACCCGGGAAGATTCCTGTCCTTTGACCGCTTCTACCCGCCTCGAGATGGAAAAACATGTTTCTCCAAGCTTCTTTCTACCCATCTTGTGTTCTCGTCTGGTCTACATTTGTAGTACCACCTTACCTTACAGCCACAACAATCCTTTTATACGTGGTAAGTATCAGCAGCACCTTGACCTTTACCTTGACCTATGTCTCGACTCGACTGACCTCGAGAAGGGTTCTCTCTACCTTACAATGGTTCAATCAAAGGGTTCTTAAGTCTTTTTAACTGAATAAAAAATGTAATTTACAAAGTATCTTGTACAATAGGTTTAAAGAACTGAAATCACATCGCGCATCGTTTTCGGTTGTTCTGAGTATTAGGTAGGTAGCTTTCTAACTGTAAAACTTCATAACCTGTGTGTACCTACTTATAAACTAACTTTCAAATTAAATTAAACATATCTCTCAAAGATTTACGACCCCATCGAAAATCGTCTGAAATGAGTGAACTTATCCGTTAGATAAAATTTCGGTCGGTCAGCGAATTCGGATATCCCGCGCCTGGAGCTCAGCCAACTAGTTATCTGCTGAACCAGAGTCCACCTATTATAAATAGACACAAAAATGCGTTTAATATGCACAGATATCGATATGAAATCAAACATGTCCCCTAAATATTTACGAACTCGTCCAAAACCGCCTGAAATGACTGAACTTATCCGTTAGATAAAATTTCGGTCGGTCAGCGAATTCGGATATTCCGCGGCTGGAGCTCAGCCAACTGGTTATCTGCTGCACCAGAGTCCAGTAAACCTATTGTGAATTTACCTAGTGCTGTGTACGAGCAAAACACTGTCTATTCGTCGTGTCAGATTAGGTATCATCAGTTTTTTGCGGTACCAATTCAGGGATCACTCTACACTGGGTATTCTTATCCATGTATCCTGTAACACCGCTCATATCTGTATCGACCTAAAGTATCAACCCCTTCCTATTACAGGCACAAAAATTCGTTTTAAATCCTCAGATATCGCTATGAAATCAAACATGTCCCTTAAAGATTTACGAACCCATCAAAAATCGTCTAAAATGAGTGAACTTATCCGTTAGATAAAATTTCGGTCGGTCAGCGAATTCGGATATTTTGCGCTTGGAGCTCAGCCAACTGGTTATGTGCTGCACCAGAGTCCAGTAAACCTATTGTGAATTAACCTAGTGCTGTGTACGAAAAAACCAATGCAAAACACTGTCTATTCGTCGTATCAGATTAAGTAGCATCAGTTTTTTGTGATACCAATTCAGGGCCTATTAGTCGTATCAGATGAAGTATCATCAGTTTTTGAGGTACCTACCAATTCAGGGATCACTCTACACCTCTACACTGGTTATTCTTATCCATATATCACCACAAAAATGCGTTTCAAATCCTCAGATATCGATATGAAATCAAACATGTCTCCTAAAGATTTACGGACCCGTCCAAAATCGTATATGAGTTCTGAACTTATCCGTTAGATAAAATTTCGGTCGGTCAGCGAATTCGGATATTCCACGGCTGGAGCTCAGCCAACTGGTTATCTGCCGCACCAGAGTCCAGTAACCCTATTGTGAATTTACCTAGTGCTGTATACCAGCAAAAGACTTTTTATTCGTCGTATCAGATTAGGTATCATCATTATTGTATTGTTTTTATCGGGTACTGATGATGCCCGTTTTTGAGGTACTTAGCAATTCAGGGATCACTCTACACTAGTTATTCCTGTCCATTATATCCTGTAGCACTGCTCACACCTGTACGGATCTTTAAGGTATCGACCCTACCTATTAAACAAACAAAAATGCGTTTTAATTCTTCAGATGTCGATATGAAATCAAACAAGTCTCCTAAAGATTTACTACCCCGTCTAAAATGAGTTCTACTTATCCGTTAGATAAAATTTCGGTTGGTCAGCGAATTCGGATATCCCGCGGCTGGAGCTCAGCCAACTGGTTATCTGCTGCACCAGAGTCCAGTAAACCTATTGTGAATTTACCTAGTGCTATGTACGAGCAAAACACTGTCTATTCGTCGTGCCAGATTATTGTATTGTTTTTATCGGGTATTGATAATACCCGTGTTTGAGGTAGGTACTAACCAATTCAGGGATTACTCTACACTAGTTATTCTTATCCATATATCCTGTTGCACCGATCATATAGGTATCGAGCTCTGAGGTATCGACACTACCTAGAAAGGCACAAAAATGCGTTTTAAATCCTCAGATATTGATATGAGATCAAACATGTCTCCTAAAGATTTACGAACCCGTCCAAAACCGTATATGAGTTCTGAACTTATCCGTTAGATAAAATTTCGGTCGGTCAGCGAATTCGGATATTCCGCGGCTGGAGCTCAGCCAACTAGTTATCTGCTGAACCAGAGTCCACCTATTAAATGAATAAACACAAAAATGCGTTTTATATCCACAGATATCGATATGAAATCAAACATGTCTCCCAAAGATTTACGAACCCGTCCAAAATCGTCTGAAATGAGTGAACTTATCCGTTAGATAAAATTTCGGTCGGTCAGCGATTTCGGATATTCCGCGCCTGGAACTCAGCCAACTGGTTATCTGCTGCACCAGAGTTCAGTAAACCTATTGTGATATCGGTATGAAATTAAACATGTCCCCTAAAGATTTATGGACCCGTCCAAAATCGTCTGAAATGAGTGAACTTATCCGTTAGATAAAATTTCGGTCGGTCAGCGAATTCGGATATTCCGCTGCTGGAGCTCAGCCAACTGGTTATCTGCCGCACCAGAGTCCAGTAAACCTATTGTGAATTTACCTAGTGCTGTGTACGAGCAAAACACTGTCTATTCGTCGTGTCCCAGTGCTAGTGGCCCGCTACAGAAGCCTCGATTCTGCACGATATTTCCTTTAATAGTTGCGTACAGTGTAAAACAGCGTATGTAAAAGGAAAAATACACAGATTGTATCTGAAAATAATGCAATGATTATGTATGGTTGAAAAACACGATTTGTATTTACTTAGGTTGCATTTACTTAATTATTTCAGTAGTGTGAAAACAGCGCATGTAATAGGAAAAAGACACACAGATTGTATCTGAAAATAATAAAATGTTTATGTATGGTTGAAAAACTCGATTTAATTTGTTTAAGGACTCCAGTGAAGCAGTATAAAATTGTGATGAAGAAAAATACGTAATTTCAGGAGTCTAATGCCTGTTGCTTACAGATTGTACCTATTGCTAAATTGCGCAAAAATAAGTACCCGGTCTGGTTTTCGAATGGATTAATTAAAACATTGAAAACCAAACACAAATTCCACCACCGTTACAAAGTTTACGGTAATCCAAGGGATTATGACACATTTTCAATGTTAAGGTCACGGGTTAAAGCCCTACTCGAAAAATGTTTTAAGTCATATATCACTCGCGTGGAATGTGATTTAACAATCAATATCAAGTCCTTCTGGCGTTACACCAAAAGTAAGCGAATTACCAATGAATATCCGAGTCACATGACCTACGAAGGCCGCACTGCGGATGATGGTCCCAACATAGTAAATCTATTTGCCGATTATTTTTCTTCGGTATATAATGTACCATCAAATATCAGCTACGTTCCTAGTTTTGCCCCGCCTAACTACACCATATCCACAGTATATATATCTATCCATAGTGTTCTATCGGTTCTCAAAAATGTGGATGTATCGAAGAAAGCTGGACCTGATGGGATCCCACCCATTTTTATACGTCTATGCGCCGTGGCACTAGCGAAGCCTCTGTTCCTCATTTACAATAAATGTCTTAATAGTGGTACATTTCCTTCTCTCTGGAAAATAGCTTATATTACACCAATATTTAAAAGTGGACTGAAAAGTGATGTAACACAGTATCGCCCAATAAGTATATTAAGCTGGTTTGCAAAATCTTCGAAGGCCTGGTATACACACAGGTCTACAATCACTTCAAGCATATTCTTAGTCCATATCAGCATGGATTCGTTTCAGGCCGATCAACAAATTCGAACCTCCTTATATACACTTCTTACCTTTGTGATCGTTTTAACACCAAAAAACAGACTGATTCCGTATATACAGATTTTTCTAAAGCCTTTGACCGTGTGAATCATTCTATACTCCTGGCAAAGTTGCATCACCTTGGAATCCACGGCAGTCTTCACCGCTGGTTCACTTCATATTTGTCTGAACGCTCCCAGCTCGTGGTATTAAATGGTTTCGAATCAGTGCCTTTCCTTGCGTCATCGGGGGTGCCCCAAGGTTCTAATTTGGGCCCACTTTTGTTCTTGATTTTCATCAATGATCTCCTAGCCACCTTTAAGTGTCAGTGTCTTGCATACGCTGACGACATTAAGATATTTCAAGAGGTCAGCAATCTGGATGACTGCATGATGCTTCAAAATGATATTGTGACACTCAATAAATGGTGTCGAGATAATCATATGTCATTAAACATAAGTAAATGCCAGGTCATCACTTTTACTAAAAATAAAAGCCTCTTGTACATGAGTACAAAATCGATAGTGATGTATTGCACCGCGTTGAAGTCGTTCGTGATTTGGGGGTGTTATTTGATGTCACGCTGTCTTTTAAGCCCCACTACGACCATATATGCAGTAAAGCCAACAGATTGTTGAACTTTGTAACTCGGACTGCAAGACCGTTTAAAAAAAAAAAAAAAAAAGGAAAGCTCTTGGATCCTGCTGTATGTGGCACTGGTACGAAGCGTACTCGAATACTGTTCCCCGATTTGGTCACCATGTTACAATGTACATAATGATAGAATAGAATCAATTCAACGCCGTTTTGTAAGGACCTTATGTTCAAGATTAGGTATCAGACGTAAAATACCAGAATATAGTGACCGGTTGAATAGATTTAAATTGTACAGCCTCGAGGATCGCCGATGGATATCTGATTTATGCACTTTGCACAAAATTGCTAATGGCAACTTGGATGGTCAGCTGCTTGAAAAATTATTTATTAAGGTCCCAACTAGATCAGTGCGCATTCCACAGCTTTTTGGCGTCCCGGCCACTAATAATAATGTTTCTCAGAACAGTCCTCTACTTAGAATGTCTAAAAATTACAATCAAGTCTGCTCTCACCTAGATATATTCTATTGCAATTCAAATTGTTTTAAATCTTCCTTGTACAAGATTATGGCAAAAATTTAACCCCAGTTTTTATATGTTAATTTAAGTATAATAATTATATTTATTTCTAGTTTTTTAAAAATTATCTAACTTCAAATTAAATTTAATTTTTTAATTATTCAATTCAATTGTTAATTGACTTTTTTATAAGAATGTTGTGTACAATTTTTATAGGATTTCAGTCTTAAAACTGTCCTACTTTAGCATTTGATGATATTGTGATTTACCATTCTGTTATCTGTTAGAGTCATTCGGGGTAACTGGGCGCACTTTTGTCTTTACACCGCCGTAGCAAAAAAAGTATGACAGCTAGGAGCACAAACTTGAGTGTTTTGGGTGGGGCATTTATCTGGCTATAATAAATAATAGACACGATTACAGTAGGTTCATTACTTTTTTTGCTATAACCCGTTTTAAGGAAAAAATCGGAATGCGCTCACTTGACCCCAATTGCGGGTAAGTGAGCGCAGCTCTGTGGGGTAAGTGTGCGCTATGGAAACGAGTAGGATGGTTGATGACAAAATTTATTAAAAATATAATTTCGGGGTACAAGGCTGATACTAAAATTAAAATAAAATAATATTTATGAAAACTACGCATATTAATAATTTAATTTAAACAGCTTTGTTCGACAAAACATGCGCTCACTTACCCGCGCACACTTGCCCCACGAGCATAATTGACAACCGCTCAAATTAGTTAACATCCACTTTTTCATGATCATTTTGCAGAATTTCGATCATAAATTAATGTGAGAAATATTCAGATTTTTTCTATAGCATAATTTAGGAAATAATTTAAAAAAACTGAAAATGTGCCTGTGACGTCACAGTACGATGATTATCCTGCAAAAAAAACACTCCCGCTTGTGGATGTAAATATACAAAAAAAGCGCACTTTGAGAGTCAAAGCTGTCATCATGATGATAGTCAAATCAAAGTCAAATGCAACTGATTGACAGCTGATTGTAATGCAGGGTTGCTAACCAAGTTTTTTCTTCCTCATTGGTACCTAGGTACTCAAGCACCTTAAAATTATTGTAGTATTGGAACCTCATATCATGGTAAAACCGTTTCTTTTTTAGTTTCCGTATTTTGTTCCATGTCATACATCTCTATCGACGGTTCAAAATTGACGTAGATTCCTGTATGTTATTCCCCACCTCACGCAAGCAATAAGTTTGGCGTTTACGGTCTCCAGTTTTTTCTTTCTACGTTGATCCAATAGTCAACTCTCGTCTTTTTCCTTCTTTTTCCTTTTGAACCTCTTAGTATTAAATAGTAGTTCTTTAATTTAAGTAAAGTATGTATGTGTGTTTTGGGCCTTTTTTTCTTAATGAATTCGTCATGGTGTAACAAGTGGCCAACCGTCTTCCATGATTGGTTCTCGATGTTTTCCCGCAGAAAACACGCTCGTTCGCAACTTACGC
This sequence comes from Phthorimaea operculella, assembly GCA_024500475.1. Taxonomy (NCBI): domain Eukaryota; kingdom Metazoa; phylum Arthropoda; class Insecta; order Lepidoptera; family Gelechiidae; genus Phthorimaea; species Phthorimaea operculella. The sequence goes on from JANFCV010000272.1 coordinate 106,111, forward strand.
TCGTACTTCCTTAATTGTCTTCTTTCCGTCCGATTAAATGAAATTTTACTTCATTTCAAGAAAGTCGTTCGCAATCAGCATCTGCATCCAAAATTGGGAAATTCTAAAACCTCGGACAAAATTGTACGATGTGCGTCCTCGACTCCTCGTATGGTAGTCCATTTTCGTATTTGTCTCGTATGGTTGGTTGACAACCCTGTTGTAATGTCTGGTAACCACAGATTCGATTGACGGTTGTTGACAGTCTTTCGATCGCCAGTATTGCCATTATAATTTTAATATTATTCTGAATTTAGTGATACCATATTTATAGTGGTATTGTGACGTCATCATGCACTTACGTCCTTTTAGAATGAGCAATTTTTAATTTTATAATTAAAAGGAAATAGTAGCGATTTTGCTAACAAATGTGGAACAGAGGTTTCTCTTGTAGCCTAAAGTTTAATACAAACCAATAATATGGGTAGGTTTGCTATTTGAGCTGTTGTCAATTTTGAAAATAACGTTTGCCGGATTTCAATTTCAAAGCCAGTTCAAAATATTTTTTATCCCATATCTGCTAAAATATGCACATTTACAAATGAAATAGAATTTACCGTGTTTGGATCAACGGCCGTTATGCAGCAATGTTTTCTAATACACTAAAATGTTTCGATTTAACTGCCATTTTTGCTTTTTTATAAAAATATCCTTGACGGTAAGCCACGCTGTCCAAACGATAGTTGAAACTAATTGGTGACTATATCGCCACAAATTAACCTGAAGACACACCCCACCCCCCGCATCCCGTTTCCGAGATATAAGCGATGCGCTCACTTACCCACTGCGATCACTTACCCCAAATGACTCTATTGTACCTAATAAATAAAATTAAAATTAATTAAATTGTACCAGAAGACATAGCTATCTATATATTTTTATCTTGTATCCTTATTTTCCTTCTAAAAAAGCCTTCGACACACCTTGTACTTAGTCCAAATTTTTCTTTGTTTGGATCGTTTATCGTACTGCACCTTATTTTCCTTCATTACCAGCGCAGAGGTGAAAAAATAAGAGAAGGCCGCATGATCTCTTCGATAGCACTTTACTTGTGCTAGGCTTAGGACCTTTAACCGAGAATTGACACTAGCGCTCCACATTCGCAGATCTAGTGTAATGAAGATAGTTTTAGGAACGGAAAACACAAGTTTGCCTCATGCAATCTCGTCGCTTAGCCTCTTCTTAATTGCTTAACTTTAGCTCTAGGAGCTTCCGCTGTCGCTGGATTCGTTAAAGTTTACGCATACTTTACTTTGAATAAGATAGCGAACTGCGGTAGATACCAACTGGGAAATTAACTAGGTTTTTACTTGTTGACCTGATTCTTTGAGAGCATATTCCTTCTTCTCCTTTTTGGCTTCATACTCATACTCATATATTTATTTGCATTCAAATGGTAGGTACATTTAGTTCTTAGGTTAGGGTATACAGTAGTATCACATTTGATGCCAGTTGTAGGCTTCTTTGCTTTAAAGCTGGGCGGAGAACTGGTAATGTAAGAAGGTGTACTTTCACAATATTAAAGAGTAATTTGAATTCCTTAAGGCTCCATTGTTAAAGAAAAACCACAACGAGCAAAATATTGGCATGTTTCAATAAATGTATCAGGATTTGTGATGTGATGGAATAAAATTATCATCAATTAAAATGAAGCAAGTGGACCAGATGAATAGGTACCTATTCATAAATTGCACAGACATGACGTTTTCAATCTTTTAATACCAGGCAAATCCACAAAGTTATAAAGTTACAGAAAGTACTCACATATTTAATTACACAAAATCTGTTTATCAAAAGCTACATTTCTCCAAAGTTTTTGATGTTGCTCCACGTGTTTTGATCCGACGTGCTCGGTCCTTCAAGGCCCGCGGGAATATTCAAGACCCTTGGGTCTCCTGTGTTCACCGCGCTACGTAGACCAGTCAGCATCTTGGTGTGGTCTCGGCTCTTCTGCAGTAGCCTCTTGGTCCGCTCCTTCGTCGTGATCAACTTCTTCTGATCCTGCTGCACAATCTTCACCTTCCTCGTCACCAGGTTAATGCAATAGCTCATTTGCTTCTGCATCTCATCCAGCGTCCAGTTGAAGCCAAGGTCCGAAAGAGCAATCAGTAGGAATGCAACGTAAAATGCTGCGACTCCATATCCGAAATAATGGAGATTTGGATCTAGAGACGAGAAGAAAGGGCAGTCATGGTTGAGGGTCAAGCAGCTCCAGAAATACGATTCGGAAAAAATTGTGTCTTCATCTTCATCTAAACCCATTGCGTCAGCACTCATTTGTATAAGTAAAGAAAAATCACGTAAAATTTTATGTTTATTATTGTTTTATCCCGTAAACTTTTTTGTGGTGTTGTTTGTGTTATAAATTTTTTGACGTTGACTTTTATATTTTTGAGTTTGTCAAGTTTTGTGTTATGCTGCTCTGGCGCAAGGTCCACAGAAGAGACGCTAGCCTAGGTGGCCTTGAGAAATTAAATTGGACAAGTGCGAGTCGGACTAGCCAACCGAGCGTTCTATAACAATACGCACATCCAGCCCTTTCATAAGGCACCCTACGAGCTGTTTCAATTTTAAACGCCGCCTAAGAAAACTTATTTAGTTGTGCAGTGTGTAGTGTTCAAAACAATAACATATTTATATAAATCAATATTATTTTTATGATTGACATATATCACGGTGCAAGTCATGGTAATTGAACTGGCAACATTGTTTAAAATAGAGAAATTTCTTGGCGCTCTTCAAAGAAAATACGATACTGGAGTCTTCGAAGCGCATACGGGCTCCGCTTCGACTGACAATGGCGAATAAGAATGCTTCGCGACGCCTCGCCACGCCTCACTTGACAATATATTACATTCCAATCCTTGGACCTACACTCAGAACCTTACTGAAGACTCAGCTTGGATTTTGCAAGGTTGCTCTTACGCTGTTCAGCGCGAGAGGCGTATTTTTCGATCTACACATAAAATAAACTTACCTCCTGAGATACCTAAAGATTTTATACTATTTGTTTGCTTGTAGTAAAATGTCCAATTTGCAAGTAGGTAGATTTCAATATAGGGAAACCTGTCGCCACTTTTCGAATCATTGGAGCGCAAAGAGACGGAGGCTTCAGTGACTGATAAAGCGTATAAAAGTATCAATAATAAATAATGTATTGAATTTCAGCATTCAAGCTGATAGAATACTTATAAGTACTTACCGGGCATAGGCTCTCCGAATACTGGTACTTGGTAGGGTACGTTCAGACCCTAAAACTGAACAACTTCCGATATATGATCATTATCAAATTATAAATAATATTCAGAGATCTGTTTCTTACATCCTGTATCAATAATATTAGTATTCGAAGAGCTGTCTTAATATGCATATTATTATCTAAAATTCAGTGGAAACATTACTACAGAAGGGGGTGGATCCCAATGAAGGTGTCCAAGCATTTTAAACTCACGGTTTGCTCTTCAGCTTGGTGTCATACAAGAACAGAAAGTATGTAAATAGAATAGGGGATGCCTTTGCCTCTTTTCAAGTCATCGGAGCGCGAAGAAGCGGCTACGTTGCTCGGAGCGACAAATAGCAAATCGAGCGTATCGACGTCTCGCATGAAGACATTGTATCTTGAGGAAACTGGATGAAGATGGAGCCGTAGCGGTCGCCCACCACTGTAGAATTTTTCCGAAGGCATGTACCTATCTACCCACCTAAACGCCAAAAGACTAAGGCGCTCTGTCAAGCAAGTGATCGTCGGAGACGTGAGACGTGCGACATCGCACCGCTTGAAACCGTTTCAATATAAAATGTATGAAACAGAAGAGGAAAAGCTACACACGTAGGTAAGCCGTTCGTCCCAAGCGTTCATCGCATCGATAACGGTTGACGATCGCTTGTCTGACAGATGTCATGCTCGTGTATATTCTGTGGAGCTTGCCCCCGTACGACTTACAATCGTGACTTTTGTTTCTACCTTCATGGATCATAATGAAAACGCCACAAAACAAGAAACTGAACTGAACTGGTTCATCCTATGAAATATTTTTTCAGTACTTTTAAAAAATTCTGTGTAAAGTTTTATTACAGTTTTAATTTTCATAAGCTTTATCTTCTTACGTTAGTAAATGCTATTATTACGTTATTACAGTAAGTAAATCTGCTTTCAAAATGGCCTTAGCTTCTCATCCCGGCTGCAGTCCGCGCCTACTTCGCCCTACAAAGACAGTGTAATACCCAAAGCACAAAGTAAGTATTTGCGGGCAACCAACACAGAAGACGGCTACAAGAAAACGTCACTACACTCACAAACACTTCTACAGGCCATCGTTTACACGCGATCTCGAACGGTTTTAAACCGGCTAGTAGCGAGTGTCAATAGCGTTCGGTGTGGGCGGATGGTAAAATGACGACTCGCAAGTGCAAATATTTTTGTATAGTGTATTATTAGTTTCATGTAAGTAGTTTAAGTAATAAATATACCTAAGTTTGTATAACCCAGGAACCGCATATTAAAAATTCAAAAAGAATATTAGTAACCCTATAGTGTAGGCATAAAGCATCGGAAAAAGGGGCTGTCCTTCTGTATATTCTCTATTTCGTGCCCAAAGGCACTCGCTCTACAAAATATCCTCGCTCCACCAAGCAAGGAGCTCCAAATTCGAGGCGGGTAAATATTAAAGTCCGTTTTCGGTACCAAATTGTCTGACTCCAGTCCTTTTGTGAGATAAATGGTGTCGAAACTTAAAACCTTTTGGTACCAACTTCAGGTGCTGTGAAGCTTATGAAGCTTAGTAGAGGTCGAAGAGCTACCTCGATTTCCCCAAGATCCCATAATTAAATCCAGATCTGAAACTACGGGACCCACTGGGGAGTATACTGGGTACCTATGATTTGAAATAAAAAACTAGCATAATCGGTCCAGGCTTTGGTCCAGGCAACCTTGAGTAAGAAAAACACCCATGAACATGAGAACCGCCGCCTTTTTTAAAGTCCGATGATGTGGTTTCGCAAAGTTAATTAATAAAAAATATGTGTCGTATACCTTCTTACTGTTTAGAGTTAATTGCTCGCATGTTCTAAAGAACTGGAATATAATTGCTCATGATGTAGAGAATAACATTTCTTCTTTACATTTCACTCCTATAGCTCCCAGCTAGTCTTATCCACCTGTGTACCTACATAAATATCTACCTACTCAGTATAAAATTTCTTAAAACCTGCAGCTAAAGTCAGTCCCCGGATAAGTTTCGTATGCTGCAAAGTTGGATATTCGAGAGTTGCCATGTTCCATATTTACCCGACTGACTCAAAATGAGGGTTATGTTTTACGAGAGTATGTGTCTATGTGGATATTTACGTATGTGGACAGTTAATTCTTTATTGACGGGCTACGCTCTAAACGGCATGGCGGATGTTGGTCATTGTTGGAAGGATGACATAATAATATTAATAATCATTATGATGAGATGTCGTTAGATTCTTCTCAACAGCGCCAGTGGCATTGTCTATATAATATTCGTAAAAATGGCGGATTTTTAAAGTAACATGTAACTTTGGAAATGCCACAATCGGGTTTACTTTTTTAATAAGTAATTGTGCTTGTTTCGATACAGTTTCTTTTTGAGTGCCATCCCTGTAAGTTTTGCCGATATTTTATACTGAACGAAGTCTTGAATACAAACGATGAGAATCTTGGCCAACATCAAAGTGATTTATGATAATATTTACCAGAGCGAAGCGTAGTATTTTCAAGATTAAGGTTTTGGGGATTGACACAAATCAGTTATGTAAATGTAGAGTTGGTCCTACGTAGAAGTATTTTTTCTGCATTTTGCACCATAATTCGTAAAAATCTTGCCGCTGTTTTTAGCAAAACAAGCGAAAACTACTGTTTAGGTAAGTACGTACATAGGTGCTAATGATACAATTGCCTAGTAGTTAAGAAGATAGTAAGTAGATAAATAATCACAAAGGTTTGATGAATTAAAAAATGTATTCGCAAACAACGCTTTTGTAATTTTTCATTTTGACTCAACAATCTGCTCTGATATTTTCCAAAGCTTATCTGCTAGCTCATTATCCTGCGCTAACTTGGTGACATTGGTTTCTCGGCAGTCCCTGAAGTATCGACCACTCACTCCTTCCACTTCAGGAGACACGGCCAAGTAGATGGATGTCTGCGCCGCCTCAAAAGTAGACTTTGTCACCAGTTTACCCAAAAACGCCAAGTATTTTAGAGGCCCAATTTTATCCAAATCCATTTTTGTATGTACATATCCGGGATGCAAGCTGTTGATAGTGACCCCTGTGCCTTCAAGCTCTCTTGCCAGTTTCGTCGTCATCAGAACTAATGCTAATTTAGAGTCACTGTATACTTGGTTCGAATTGAAAGTCGAAGTGCGTTTTTCCCAGTTCAAATCATCTAAGTCTATCTTGCTGAACTGATACGCCATGGACGATACGTTGATGATGCGGCTCGGTGCTGAAGACTTCAATAACGGCAGCAGAAGTTTTGTCAGTAGGAAGGGACCGAAGTAATTCACTTGCATGGCCTCAAGCAGTCCATCTTCTGTCTTCACATTGTTGCTAAGAAGTATCCCAGCGTTGTTGATAAGGATATCCAGACTTTTTTCTGTTGAGAGTATGTTTGAGGCAAACGCTCGGACGGACACCAAGGAAGCGAAGTCTACTCTTCGGAAGTGCACATCTGTGTTGCCAGTAGCTTTGATAATCTCATCCCTTGCTGCTGTACCACGGGTTTCACTGTTCCCAGCTATCAAGACCCTCGCTCCTCTGTCAGCCAAATTCTTCGCCGTCTCATACCCTATTCCACTACTCCCACCTGTCACTATCACAACTTTCCCCACTAAATGTCTACTGCATCTACACATGCCACATGTGAGCCAACAGTATATCCTTAGAAACGAGATAAGGAATACATTTACAAGAATTAACGATGTGAAGGAGAAATCCAACATAGTGCAAGATAATACGAAGTTATACTAAATCAAACAATCGGTCGGTAAATATCAAATTGTGTAGACAATCTGTATCAGAAAATTATAGAAAGATAAAAAAATCAGGTATTATTAGCTAGATATAACTAATCTTTGGTTTTGTTACCTACCTATCTAATAGTCTGACTCATCATCAAGATAAGATACGAATCAAGGTAAGAAATACACTTAAACTATTTCGTCATACTGCGCCTGCTAATTTCTTCCATGCACTGTGTGCTTACTGCAATTCAAACATTGCTATAAGCAAAATGGCAGGCGTTCAAATCAAACTCCAATAGAAAATCGTAAACCCAACTTGGGGTATCTCATTGAATATTCATTTAATGCACCGTAGAATCACCTTTGTATTAAGCCAGTAATTGGTGTCGGCTCGAGTTACGAGCTCCAAAGTTCAACAATATAAGACTTTAACAGGCCCGTAAAGTGGAGCCCCCTCGTTTGCAGTTTGCGAGCTCACGGCCCGACGCGATTTGTCTGACAGCTAATTAGGTGAGCACGCCTTAATTATAATAGGCCTGTGTATTCGCCTTAATGGGACGTTTCTGAAATCTCGAAAGCGCCCTCAGAAAAATTGGTGAAAGAAAATTAATTAGCGAATCGGCTTTGTGGTATTTGCGCGTCCTCTTTTAATTAATTAAGAATTAATGCTATTTACGAATGTACAAATTTGTCTTTAATAAAATTACTGAATAGAAATGCGCCTTTTTATTTGACGAAATTAGAGATTCCGAGGAGCAAAAGAAAGGCCTCGAAGCGTTTACCTAATCCTCGAATCGGGAAAAATGCGGATTTTTTCGAGATGAAAAAGGCATTAACATATCGGCGTGATAAGTTAAACACGTAACGTTGCCGTAATGTTGTTTGTGATGGAAAATGAAGGCTGTAGCGTGGGGCTGCGCCCTGTAATGAGATCGTTTGATGTGATCTGATGCGACAAATTGTGGAGCTTTAAATAGGACTCGACAGGCAAGTCCCTGGTGGGGCCTGGCGGCGGCCCTGGCCTTTTCAGCGTTTGATATTCGCTGGCTTGTGTCAAAGTATAATGAGTCTGGGGACAGATTTATGAACGCTCAATATCATCGTGGACTGTATTTGGTATAAGAAACAAGGAGGCTGTCGTAAAAAGCGACTAAGCGTGGTTTTAGGAAAACGATACCAGCTCAACCTGGTAGCAGCTCAACGAACGTAAAAGAAGAGGTAAGCCCTAAAAAAGTTTGGATGGATTGTTTAAAAGACGACATGAAAAGTAAAGGCGTAAGTGAGGATTTGACTGCTGATAGAGATGAATGAAAGAAAAAGACATGTTGCACCGACCCTAAATAAGTTAGGAGGGCAGGCAGATGACGATGATGATGGTAGCAGCTAAACCTTACACTGCGCTTACAAACTTGCCTGCCAAGCGTGCTGATGACTAGGTATGGCAAAAGACTGTTGTGGCTATTGATATGTTTAATGATGTTGATCTCCATTATTGTTCAAAAGCTCCCCATCATCATCTTCCTGCCCTTATTTATCTTGGGGTCGGCGCAATACGTTTCGTTGAACACAAAATCGTGTTGCTAAAGGATTTGGCTGAATTTTACGACCGGCCGCCTACCAGAAGTCAACCCTCCTTGGGAATGCCTTTGTGGTGGATTAACAGCCACAATACGGTTGGCCCTGGCTGTTTGGGTAGGGTTCATCCCTCGGCCGCCTCTTACGACCCCCATGGGAAGAGAAGGGGTGGTGCTATTCTAATCTGCCGGCACCACACGGCATTGCCAACACCACACGGCATGGTTTAGAAATGACGAATTTATGAGACAAAGTAATAGTTAAAGACAAGTAATAATAGTTACTAAAACCATGAGAGAAAATCATAAAAGGACCATTGTTTACTGCATCCATTACACAGCTTTCATTACTTAATGTACATAAATTAACTAGGCCATTAAACTTGCATTTAGTAGAACAGCCAACCGCCCATAAAGTAGGTGAGGTTAAGGGACGACCTCAAGAGATGAATATTATTCCTAGAGCCTACTCGTACTATTTAGAATGAAAGTACACGTACAGTACAAATATAGGTAAAATAAAAACACTGTGAAATTTTCGAATTTTTTGATATGTTACATAATGTACGGTATTTGAAAAAAAATGTGAGGGGCAAACACTTTCTATGTCTGGTTTTGGAGATGATAGCGGTTATGTTTTCTAATATAAGTCGATTCAACTTAAACGTATATATTTTTCTAGCCATCTATTCGTACGTTCAAACTCATGTAAGAAAATAAAACTAGACATACACGTTGCTATTTTAAAAACATATTTTACAGGGCAGAAAAAATTCAGGCAGTGTTTGAATTCGCTAAATGCTGTCTAAACTAAACCATGAATAAGACATTTAGGTATATTTCATAAATTTTTGTTATCTGTCGTTTATCGAATAAAAAATAAAAAAATAAATCTCACTGGTTCATTTAAAAAATTACTCCGGTATACCTATTTCCCCGCCAAAAATATTGACGTTTTTTTATTGTTCTTTGGGGAAAGTTGTTCCTTACCACCAGCTCGTCCTGCACTTTCGCTATCGGTCACTAGTATGTAGTAACATTTCACCCTATAGAAGTACCTACTTCTGTGGTTTCGTAGTGATTTGAAGCCGACTTACATACCTGTATCATGTCTTTTTCTCTTTTGGGGTATGCATGCATACCATACTATAACAGTCCGTGGGTATTGCCATACACACCACGCTTTGCAGGCGAATTAGCGAGCGCACTGCAAAATGTTGCATTTACAGGGAACGCTGCTGCCCTTCCCCTAATTGTCAATTTTAAGACACCCACAGGCCAAAATGGGGTGATGCTTTTCCAAGCCGGCATCACACGGCAACATCATGCATGTCTTTTTCTCTTACAGCCGTTAAAATTCCATGATTATCGTCGCGTTTAACAAATATTTGGGGGCCGTATTAGGAAAATCGTGGGTCATTATAGTGACAGGTTGTTAGGCTGCCGTAGCCATAATTACGATAGCCCTACTACACACGAAGCCCTTTAGTCACCTGCGAGAAAGAAATGGTACTCTAGACAATCAAGAAATAGAACCACTTTGTTTTCTATACCTATATCCAAGTTATTGTATCCAACTGTCAACCTTTGCCTGAATTGCGCTTTGGACAGCCAGCAAGGTAAATTACAGCCTGTGACAGACATCACAGGGTAATCGCACGGAGATGCGGCGTCGTGTCATAATATGCGGTGTTTCTATGGGATTCCTTACAACAAATTACCGCAATATCATACCGGCATGTGAAACCACATTAACTAGTAAATGTGTTACTTACTACCAAGGTACTATTATTTGAGTTATCGAACATGACAACATACTTACTTGAATACAGATACTTACATATCCTTCTACAGTTAAAATTATTCAGTAGGTAAACTTATCTAAAATTCTAAACGCTTCAATGCCTGATTCCTCCGTCAAATTGCAAATCAAGAAAATATTGAACGAGTCTACGCTCTGATTATTTTCAGAAGTTTTTGAAGTATTTTCATCGGATTTATTCAAGCAATAAAATTGATGGCCGGGGATAAAAGATACGTTTTCGATTCGAGAGTTTTGGAAATTTCTGCCCGCTAAATTAGATTTTGTTATGAATGCGAATTTTGAGAATTTGTGTATAGGGTACATTCTCATCGCCCGCATTTTTTACACATTCCGCTGAAAAAGTGCAGCTTTCTGTGGGAAGAGGTATCTAATTTTTTTTTATAAAATACTTCAGCTTGTCTTACACATGGTTAAACATTTAAATACTCAAATATGTTGACAGTTTTTTGTAAAATTCCTGTCAAACATGCATTCTCTAACGTCCATGGCGAGGAACTTTGCTACTTTGTGACAGATAAACTGTTATAGATCCTAAAATATCAGGGTAATATCATGTTAATCATTCTTATCTTCTAACTAGTTATATATTCTATCTTGCAAGATGTTTTTAAAAGTAAAAGACGCCGGAATTTATTTTTAAACATGGTTTTTAGCGTTGAAGCCTGATTCAGGCTTAAACTTCCTCGCGCTACCTTCTCACTCATATTTTCATGACGGTGAAAGCTATCTGTCTAGTTTATTTACATATGAGTAGCGGATAGTACTGCCGACAATATCGTAAGAGAAGCACGTGCCTCTCGCTACTGCATTTTTGCTGGCGAAGGTAATTTCCACACATTTACGATTTGGTTCAGTACCTACCTAACTTCCATGCTCATCGATAACTAAGTATTCAGTTATCAGGTAATACTGATATTTTTTCTGGTTAATACCTTTGTTATGCTTAAAACAAGAGGCGGTATTGTAAAAAGTATGGTCTTATAGTTTTTTCGTAGACCGCAAAATAAACTTTCGTTCTAACGTCCATGTCCTTTTTTCCATGTCTTTCCATGTTTCGCGGTGACATGGACGTTACAAAATGACATGGACGTTAGAGAATGATTAAATTTTTGGCCCCACTGTTGGACAAAGATTTTAAATGATATATTCTTTTTTCTTAAAATAAACCAATGCGTGTCTTAATGGAAAATTTTGTGAAAGTAATTCATACTTGAATACCAAATTTTTAAAACACATGTCGTGTTAGGTATACAATTTTGGAAAACGTGCAAAATTATCCACTTTTGGATTTGAACCTGCGACCTATGGCATCTGTACTGCCGACGCCACTACCAACTGGGCTACCGCGGTCCTAATCGAGCCTACGAATTTAGCAAGTATATCATGTCCACTATCGCGTTTGCAAGTTTTCCAAAATAATTCATACTTTTTATGTCATCGTCATCATAATTAGCCATAGGACGTATACTACTGAACATCGGACTCCACTTAATACTTCCACCTTGCCCGATTAGAAGTGGCCTGCATCCGGCATTTCCCTGCCGCGGGCCGCCGCTCCTCCACCGATTATCAGTCCTTCGAGTATTGTGGCCTGCTCATTGGCACTTCAGCTTGCTGACTCTTTTAGCTATGTTGGTTACCTTGGTTCATCTACGGATCTTCTCGTTTCTGATTCGATCACGAAGAGAAACACCGAGCATAGCTCTCTCCATAGCTCACTGAGTGACTCCTACTCTATTTAGGAGACCGACAGTTAGCGACCATATCTGCGCACTGTAGGTTATCACTGGCATGACACACTGTTCAAAAACTTTCGTCTCGAGACAGTGAGGAATTTTGGACGTGAAGACGCTGCGTAACTGGAGCTGCCCAGCCGAGCTGGATTCGCTGAGTGACTTCCTTCTCAAGATCTTCCTAGTTGGACTGTTTGTCCTAGATAGACGTATTTGTCCACCACTTTGAGTGTCGAGTTCCCTACCGATATTGGGGTGGGCGTTTCATGAGAGTTGGTCATGACTTTCGTCGTGTCCATATTCAACTTGAGGTCCACTTGTTGGGAAATTTCGATTAAAGTCCTGTAGCATTTTGCTGAGTGATGTTTATGTTAAGTTCATCCCATTCCAGGAGCTTCAAGGCATCTTCCATCGCATTGGTGAAGAGCTTCTGAGATAATACATCTCCTTGTCTTACACCCTTGTGCAATGGAATTGCCGCTGTGGTCTTGTATTCGAACTGACATTGTGGCGTTTCTTTCTTCGTTTATGAATATTTCAACACTTCGATATACCTGTAGTATATACGGTTACATTTAACCCCTCGAGTGTTTCTTGTACACATTGGTGCTCAAGAAATTTGAGAGCCCCACGTGTCGCGCACATCACACGGGTGCACACAGGGCTCTCAAATTTCTTGAGCACCCGTGTGCACAAAAAACACTCTACGGGTTAATTAAGTACAAATCTCTTGAGGGTGTAATGTTCTCACAAAACTGAACAACTTTTGTTAGAAACTTTACTTGGAAATATGAAAAAAAAATTTGGGCCTCCCATACTATAGTCTGACAGGTTCGTCCGCGACATTCCTGCGGGGTACAGACGGTAGGGGGGGGGCGATGAAGTACGTCATTTTAATATGACGTGCGGCGCGGATGCGTGCCTCTCCCGAGGTGCCTCTCCCTTCCCCGCAACACCTCCAGCTACCCTCTGACATCTCTCCCCCCTAACGACTGTCACCCCTAGGGAGGGTCGCGCACAAACTTGTCGGACTATAAGTGACACACTTTTTCAGCATTTTTGTATGGGAAGTCCAAAAATCTTTTTCATACTTCGAAGAAAAGTTTCAAACAAAAGTTGTTTAATTTTGTGAGTAAATCACACCCTCAAGAGATTTGTACTTAATTAAATGTAACCCTATATAATATCGCTTCTGTTTCATACTTCTGGCGTCACACCTCCTAACAAGACAAAGTTAAAGAGATTCTGAAAGACTTTAAGTACTGGTGTTTCACCCGCTTTTAGTAGCTCTGATATGATTTCGTCCTCGCCCGGCACGTTATTGTTTTTGAGCTGTTCAAGGGCTATCTTAATCTCATACAAGCTGATATCCGGGTCATCCTCGGTCTATACCGAGGTCTAGACACTTGTCGGGTAATCTTTGCTCTAGGGTCTGTTGAGCTAATAACAGGTTTTGCGACTGAAGTGTACAGCTGTCCACAGAACAGTTTGATCTCCCACAGTACCTCTCTTTGCATGGATACCACGCTGCCATCCTCCGTCTTCAGCTTTGTCAGCTGGCTTTGCCCAATAGACAGTTGCCTTGCGAAAACTTTGGTGCCATTGTTTCACTTAATCGTTTTTTTAATATTTTTAGTATTAAAGTTTTGAATATCACACCGCAGGAACTAGCATATCTGTCTGTTGAGCCGCCGATATCACATACGAAATAAACGTTGTATAATGTGTAAAAAAATCAACTGCAAATATTATGAGGCGTAGGAAGGCACGTAGGTCGTAATGTGAAAATAATAATAGTGGCGGGACAATAAAAATTGTAGCAGCCGTCCGAGGGACTCCAAAATTGTATGGGAGGTTCAAAATTGTTTTCCACATCTCGACCTATGTTCCTCGAGGAAAGTTGTTCAGTTTCACGGACTAATTTACCCCTTAAAGTATTTGTAGTTGATTTTTTTACATCTTGTATAAAGAAATAAAACGTATTTTGTTTAGTTTTCCGACGTACCAAGTAGTGGACATCTAACTTCCATGTCGAAAAATAGTGGCCTTCCATTTTTTCCGTTATTGATAGTCATATGTTATATATTTTCACTAAAATACCTTGTATAATCTCTAAACAACATTTCTTACTAGTTTTATATTTATAATACACTTTATTTTTTTCATTATTTACAAAAAGAAAATAAGCCACGGAATTCTCTAACGTCCATGTTCGCAAATAGTGGACATCAAATAACTCTTAAACCAGTGGTCCGAAAACCGGGCCTTTTAAATTCTATCTTAGAAATGAAGAAAACTTTGATAAACTGTATAATATTTTCCAAAAAATCTAAAATTAAAAAAAGACATGGAAGTTAGAATTTTCCGTGGCTTTAGGAGAATGAGCCATAGAAGAACCAAAATTGTTTAGGTTTATTTTACTGGAACTTTGGTTACTAAAATTTTTAATAATAAAAAAACTAAAATAATTAATTGTTATGTTATTATTTAATGCTAATAGACTTAATGAAATGTTGGCCTCAAAGAATTCCTATCTGCATAAGTTGAGAAACAACAAGAAACCAACAAAATCAAGTACAAGTATTCTATATAGCTTTTAACACTTGCTTCCTAGGGAGAGTTGGTAATTTTTTTGTCATGTGAGAGTCGTAGCACGTCCCTATGAACCCTGAAAAGTTAGTCAATTTTGTTCACGTAAAGCTTTGAACTTTGTTGCTGTTATAGGTATCTACCTTGGTCAATACTGAATACGTTAGGTTGATATGCTGAACCGTGATAAGGGGTCAGTTTATATTGGTTTTTTATAGTGACTGTCCCGATGGCGTAGTGGATAGTACCCCTGCCTTCTACGCCGAGGGTCGTGGGTTCGATTCCCACCGGACACAAATATTCGTTAAGTTAATTTGCGAATATTTGTGTTTAGTCTGGGTGTTTTCTATGTATAATATGTATGTATTTACAAAAAAAATGTACATAAGTATTATATCAGTAGTTCCCATAGTACTAGCTTTGCTTAGTTTGGGGCTAGATGGCGTTGTGTGTCTCGTCCAGGGATATTTATTTATTATTATTTATAGTATTTGCACAAATTAGGGAAACGGCGCACGGGGCGCATGTATAGACGGTCAGTGACTAGTCAGTCAGTACTAGCGACGATTTTGACGATTACTGGCTTTAATTGGAAATAACTGGAAACTCAGGGGAACTCAAGGCAACTAAGAAGATGGTTGCCACAAGCGTCATATTTCTTGGATTAAAATTGTCTCAAAATCGGATGACGTTCTTGTATAAGATTTAGCTGTTTTGATATTCTTCTTCTTTGAGATTTTTGACAGTAGCTTCCCTGGCTACGTAACAATTGACAGTCGCGAAACTCCTAAATAGGGTCGAGTGAACCTTCTGTACACTCTCTATTTTGTGGTAGATATTTGTAAGGCCAGTATATAGGTAAGTCTGTTTCTTCAATGGATAGGTTGATGTGTACTACTGAAATAGGTATTTTTTACACTGAATAGGTAGGTACCTGTCAACATCACACACGTATTTTTCTTGTGGTTGGATTACTTGCACCCCTAAGGAGCGATGGGTGTGAATGGTGTGATGGGCATATACACAATAATTCGGCTCGTTATTTGCAACATAAAAGGTGTTTTTGATCGTATGTATGACAGGTACAAAAATTTTGTCGAGAGTGTTTATTGTGTAAAAAAATACGAGGCGAAATGAGAACCTCTACCTTTTGTGAAGCGATTTGATTATTTTTATATTTACACCAAGCAATCTTCAGTAAAAATTGTGAAAACAATTTTTATAACATTTTTATTTGAAATGAAATATGAAACCTATATCTTTAAAGTAAAATTGTGTATTTCGTTTTTAAAATACCTACGTCATAACTACCTACTTAGGTACCTATATGACAATAGTCGAGTGTACCTAGGTAGAGATGGGCGGGGATCCCACCTAATGTCCGTTGCTGCGCTATTTTAGCGCTGCTTAACGCAAGTGAAATGCGATTTTTAAACGATTTAATATCAACCGTAGATAGGTACCTTGGACACAAATTAGGGAAACGGTGCACGCTCAATGCTAGCGACGATTTAGACGCTTACTGCACGAGTGCTTATTTATTGGATCATTAAGCAGATGACGATCTTGTATCAGATTTTGATGTTTTGATATTTTTATACTTTACGATTTTGGACAGTGTAAAAAGTGACAAACGCAAAAATCCGAAATAGCGTCGAGTGATCCTTCTGTAAACTCTATTTTGTGCCTTGGACGCCTATCTCGGACGAGCTAATCCATAAATAGGCGCCAGTTTTATTAATAGCAATCTTGACAACAAAGTGTTTGCTTTAAACACATCAGTAGTAGATAAATATAGAGCTCGTCGCCTTGCCTCTCAATTACCGTTAGCTAAACCAGTAGACAGACAACAAGACTATACCATACAGTTATCATTCAGAAATAAGTCAAGAAACACGCTAGTCTTTGTATACTGCGCATAACACGCTTTTTCTGTATATTGTAGTTATATTGCAGCAATTTTTAGTGCATTATCGATAAACAGTTTCCTCTAAGCAACAGTAAAGTACCTATTTTTTTTTGTCGCTTTGTCGCGTGTTTCAATGGCAATTACGTAATATGACGAGCCGGTCTGCGCGTACGCACTTTTGGCAGCTAGTATAGTGGAGTAGGTGACGACGACTCGTACGTGTCTAGCGCCCGAAATTCCGAGAGATTATTCTCTTATCAGTTATCAGACTTTTGGTGATAAACCAGCTGCGCCTTATCAAGCCCAATGACCTCCGTCACCAATATAATCGATATTTATTTTCGTCGCGCGCGCAGAACGAAACGGTAACAGAACTGTGACTGTGACATTGTTTTGGATGTCAAAACCATGATGGTGCTGTGGACAATAATAGTGATAGTGATACTCATAGTGTTAATAGTGAAGTTGTACCAGAAACTGACGGTCGGAATATGTCGGTCGAGCGCGCACATGGTAGGGAAAGTTGTGCTGATAACTGGAGGTAATAGCGGTATAGGATTGGAGACTGCTAAAGACTTGGCCAGTAGAGGAGCACGTGTTTTAATAGCCTGTCGGAGCGTGAAGCGCGCGGACGCAGCTAAACAAGAAATCATAGAATTCTCAGGCAACAAGGACGTGCAGTGCTATCAACTAGATCTGTCATCGCTGCGTTCCGTGCGGGAATGTTGCCAGCTGATTGTTAAGAACGAGAAACGCCTCGACGTACTTATTAACAATGCTGGCGCCGGCGGCTTGGGCAACTACAAGACCGAGGACGGCCTACATGTTGGCATGCAGGTCAACTACTTTGCCCCTTTCCTACTTACCTGTTTGTTAGTCCCGCTGATGAAATCGTCCGCGCCGAGCCGTATCATCAACATATCGTCCATGATACACAAGTATGCGGAATTGGACTTTGATAACTTGAACATGGAGAAGTATTGGAGTGACTACTTAGTTTATGCAAACAGTAAGCTGTTTTTGAACTTGATGACTTTGGAACTAAGCCAGAGACTGGAAGGTACAGGAGTGACCGTGAACGCGTTACATCCTGGAGTAGCCTACACGAATATATTTAGAAACATTCCTAATGCTTGGATTCGCAACTTTGTTGGATTCTTCATAGGTTTCGTGTTCAAGTCAGTTTGGGAGGCTTCACAGTCTTCCATCTATCTGTCAGTGTCACCAGATGTAGCTAAAGTGAGTGGCAAATATTTCAAAGACTGTCGGCAAGTCAAACCTTCGAAGTTAAGCCAAGACGCTGACCTAGCGAAAAAACTGTTTGAAGAATCAGAAAAACTAGTGAAATACAAACTACCTGCTCAATGATTTGTGATATCTTCATAGCAATAGTATAGATAGAACTATTTTTGTTATTATTTATTAAAATAATGTTAATAACGTTCGGTGTTCGTTTATTAATTCCATAATTCCTCATTCAAAGTTGCCTTAGAAACAATGTAACTTATCTATCGCATGGTATACAAACAAGATAAATAACTAGATAGTAAGTAATAATTATGCTTAGCAAGTCATGAACCGTATGCATAAGCGTAAGTAAGACGCATATCTACCTAGTTATTTCCTAATTATCTATGCTACTTGTTGCTATGTATAGTATATAGACTGCAAGTTTATAGACAAACTAGCTTTTAGTTGCGTGAAGTCTTCTGTGGTATAATGGGTATCTATTATTATTACCTATATCTATACTATACCTACTTTTCTATCTATATCTTTGTATATAGCTTGTATTATACGGGGTGTTAGGGACGGTGTAACGAAAACTTTGCAGGCGTGCTCAGGCCATGAAACTGAACAACTTTTACTATGGAGCCAATGGTGGGAAATGAAAAAAAAATTTCGACCTCCCATACAAAGTCAGTCAGCTGATCGTGAATTTTGTATGGGAGGTCGGAAATTTTTTTTCGTTTCCCACCATTGGCTCTATAGTAAAAGTTGTTCAGTTTGATGGCCTGATCATGCCTGCAAAGTTTTCGGTACACCGTCCCTAACACCCTGTATTTTTACAAATTTTAAACTCTATAAAAAACCGTCATCTTGCTTTTACACTTCCCACCGACACGTGCAGTCGAAAAGAATAGAGAAATTTATTACAATAGATAGAGATAGTAAATTAGGTACCTGAGTATGCCGACGTGTTTTTTAGATAATAATATTACGTAAATGAAGACGTACTTGCCTACTACTTAATTGAATTTGTCTACTGAGTTTGTTAACAATGCTATTGACCTTCAATGCTGAACCTTTGACCTATGTTAAGTATGATTGAAGCAGGTAGCTACTATTTGACATCAGACATTACGTTATAGGTATGTACATATGACAGTAAGTATAGGTAATAAATAAAATATACGGAAGATACTAACTCTAAGGCGAGGAACACACGCAACGTCGGTTTGTGCGTCGTTCATTCGATACCCCACCCTACCTGCATATGAATACGGTTTGTGTCAAACGGAATCGCACAACGCTGCGTTGTCTGTCAAATCGTTTGACATAAACCGTATTCTTATAAAAATAAGGTGGAAAATCGAACAAACGACGCACAAACCGACGTTGCGTGTGTTCCTCGCCTAATTCACAGTTGAAACTGAACAACATAACCTATCCCCAAGGAACAAAAGTTGAAATAAGTATAAAAAAACGGACACACCTCCCCTTGACAATTAACAAATGCGAATTTATTTAGAAATCGAATAGTTAGGTTCAGTTTTTCAATCTGTAACATCATCTACCTGTCACAACACGACATGAGACTGCTCTAAGGCGCTTCATACATAACGTCTGTTTCGATGTTATTTTTGCCCAAAAATAACGTGGGAATGGACGTTAGGCGTGTAAAACGTTTAATTCAAAGTCATATTTAGCTTTTAAAATCCGCCGTTTTGAATTTACCTATGAGATTTTAAGTCGCTCGCGCTGCTCTGCTGAGTGAGGCGAATCCAACGACACCTATAATTATGTTAACATCGACCCCGCCTTTTGGGCTGTAGAAATTCTTGTATAAATACAGACATACATACCTACTTACTCTCATACATACATGTCTCGAAAAATATAACCCTGGAAGGCAGTCCGGGTAAAAAGTCGTAGCCGTGTCGTAGCATTCATAGCTCCTTTTGAGACAGTCGGATAAATACCTAATCTAGATCTGGTTAACTAAAAGTCTGGTATGGTTAATCACAAACAAGGATATAAAAATGTGATTCCGATTTTAATTTACATAGAACGCAATGCAATCACGTTATTTTGCTTTCATCAGTCAAATAACTCTTCCACCCTTTTCCGGTCGCAATAAAATCACAGAGATCCGAATATGTACAGAGTAGAAGTAGTCGATAAAGAGAGAGGCATAATATACCTGCTGCATGTAACTAGGTGTGTTCTAAGAGAAGAATATACTGCAAGACAAGAGTAGGTATACAGCAAGTCATAGGTATAGGTTTGCTGATGCGGTTTTGCCACTTATGTAGGAAATTTAGTATACAAGAAATTACAAATTGCAAATTTATTATCACAGTAATAAAAAGGTATTTAGTTTCACTCTTCCAATTTTATCATCATAGATGAGCAAGAGCAACAGGAAAGCATGGGTGTGTTTTTAAATAGTTTAGTATCTACTGCATGTAATTTTTGTAAATATTGAAAATTCTTTTATTGAGTGGGGCATTTTTCGGTTGGTTGCTTGAGTTTTAAAGCATAATTTAAACAGAGTTCCCTCTAATGAAGTTGTTGCTCTGTGTTCTGAGAATAAAATAATGTTAACTGATTAATAGCGACGGGATTGAAAATTAAAGCTTAAAAAGCCTGCCAATTCCTGATAATGAATGGAATTATGACACATTCGTTTGTGTGAGTCGGTTAATTTTAATTTACTGGTGGGTCGTTAATACTTTCACTGCTAGGTAGGTATAAAGTTATTGGGGTGAAATTTTACTAGTGACCGATAATGAAAACTCAGAACCGGCTGGTGATAAGGAACAACTTTCCCTAAGGAACATAGGTCGAACTACGACAAAAAATGTTGGATCTCCCATACAAAATTGCCGATGAGATGATTTGAATTACTATGGGAGGTCAATTTTTTTATATTTCTACGTATGTTCCTTGGGGAAACTTGTCACCAGCTGGTTCTGAGTTTACGCTATCGGTCACTAGTGAAATTACACCCTATATAAGGCTGTTAAAGGCATTTTACACACATAACGTCTGTTTTGAAGTTATTTTTGCGCTGTCGCAGCGTAGGTAAATGCGAACTTCCATTTTTAATGCCATATAAATCCGACGACGCATGTCCAACGGTGCGTTGACGGATGCGTGTGTCAAACCGTTTGACGGACAGAAATTCGCATTTTCCTAACGCTACGATGGCGCAGCGCAAAAATAACCTCGACCGATACGGACGTTTGTTGATCAGTGTTTGGTAGTGTGTAGCAAGATATTGATGCATTTATTATGGACTAGCGGCACGTTAGCATTTTCACCTACTGCAACTCATTTTTCAGCTGGAAAAGGCATGTTAATGCATACTGGGTGTTACAAAACAACCAATAAAGCTGAAAGGAGGTCAAGGTACTCATGAAACTGAACAACTTTACCCATGGGTCGAAATATGAAAAAAAAATATGTATTTTCCATACAAAATGAACTCACTTTGTATGAGAGATTTATTGGTTGTTTTGTAACACGTTGTATAAACACTCTGCTACAAAAAATGTTATCAAAATTCATTTAGTGGTTTAGGAGGAGTTAGCGAATTCCACGAAATTCAGACAGACAGAGAATCGCGAAAAGCGACTGCATTTTATATTATGCGTATATTTGATATTGATGTGTTATGTGTAATAAATCCGTACTGGCAGTAAGAGTGTTAATTAAAAGAGATTCATCCGACGCACGTGCCAGAACTGTTCACGTGGTCCTTTGTTTTTATGTATGTAAATCTCTTTCGTGGCACATGATATTTATATTTTACATTATTATTATTAACCGATGAAAAAAAAGGGAGAAGGTTATCAACTCAATGTGAACTTTTTTTAAGTATGTTCACCGATTACTAAAAATTGATTGAAATTACGTTTTGACAAAAAACCAAAATATTTGTGCTAAGTTGGAAGATATTATAGCTACACGCATGATTTTCTGGACTTGAATGGAATGGTGCTGGCTGATGCAGCTGAAGTTGGCATCGTCAGAAGTCTTTAAAATATCATATCTCCATTCATAAGTCATCTTAGCCGAAGTTAAAGTTTCAATCTTATCTATACCTATATAGCCTTCGACTTAGTATTTGTGTGATCAAATCCAGTACGATTACCTCTGTTCTGTGGTCACTGAAAGTCGGAGTATAACTGGTTCGCGGTACATATAACCTCGACTTGACCAGTAGCGGTCACATAACGCGGTACCTGTCTTGCCTACGTTATGTGAATGTACCTAATCTTAGAGTATATATAGGGTTACATTTAATTAACTACAAATCTCTTGAGGGTGTGATCTACTCACAAAACTGAACAACTTTTGTTTGAAACTATATAATCAAAGAGTGCGCCTAAAAAGTTAGAACTGTCGGCAGTAGTCTGGGCGCATCCTCTCTGTCTGTCAGTAGCAAAACGCCAGTGACAGCACTACTGAACCTCTATAACTTTTCATACATTTGACGTCTGTATCTAGGGAGCAACTGCTTACGCTTTGACAGTACGCCGCGGGGCCTAATGCGCACACTATAGCTTGCTTATATATAGGGTGAAATTTTACTAGTGACCGATAGCGAAAACTCAGAATCGGCTGGTGATAAGGAACAACTTACCCCAAGGAACATAGGTCGATATACGAAAAAAATTTTTGACCTTCCATACAAACTTGCCGATCAGCTGATTTCAGTTACTATGGGAAGTCAAAATTTTTTTCCGTATTTCGACCTATGTTCTTTGGGGAAAGTTGCTCCTTATCACCAGCCGATTCTGAGTTTTCGCTATCGGTCACTAGTAAAATTTCATCCTATATATACTCTAAGTAAGTAATTGTCTCTTCATGTCTCTACATCAGACGGTTTCCACTCGGACCGCTCGGATGAAATCAAATTTTAACAGATTCTGAAAATAAGCCTTGGTAGGTGGGTGTAGTGTAGGCACAGCATAATAGTATACCTACTTATACTACCTCTAAATAATGATAGAGCTGTGTATCCACCATCAAAACCTGTAGAATTTAGCATCGTACATGTCATTATGCTTATTATAATGATGCAGCATTATCTATCACATAATAGGCATACCTACTTACTTATGGTATAAGTATCTATTTGCGTTTACCTATAGGTATATAACCTTATGCCATACAGACGAAGCAGGTCACCCAGCTGTTAACGTTCGCACGGATTAATACACGCGTGATGCCTTGTTCAAATGCTGGGGAATATAATACGGACCTATTATAAACGTCAATATACTTACTTAAGTATGAACCTATTATACCTACACGTAGAATCAAGTAGGTATCTTCTATTAGTCAGCAGTATTTATGATTCCTTATTGTTCAAATAGATACCTAACAATTCTGTGGTAGTGGAGGAATACTCACCGTGTAGCTTAGCGGCTAAGAATACTGCCACCCCTGGTCCACTTAAGGTATTTCGTAAAAGTCAGAGATTTTGACCTCGGCTTAATATCTTTCGACCAGGTCAACCGCATGGTGGCGGCGGTACCACCTGCAATGGCATCCCCAAAGAGGGTTGACGTCAGCCAGGCGGCCAGTTATGAAACATTACCCAATCCTTTTGCTACATGATTTTGTTCCGGTGTTACTGACTAGAGAGTTTTTAGTTAATTGGTACCTTTTGATAAATAAAAGCAGAACGTTTTAGTTTGGCTGGTTTTATAACCGAATATATCGGTGTACGAATGAGTTTGGTGACTCTAAAGACTTAGAACTTTTTGTAATAAAACAAGACTTTGAATCAATTTACATGTCAGAAATATCGCTTCCAAATACCTTTACGCCAGTGGACCGTCGGTACACATGCGCTCCCAAATTTTATTATCACGGCATCAAGGCATCGGGCTGCGCAAATAAGATTGTCTCCGAGCAGCAAATCTCGTTCCCTGCAGCAGCAAATCCGTTCCGGTTTAGCACCGGCCCGGTTACACCAAAACTTGGCATCAGTGTCAGTTAGAATATCAGAATTTAATATGCCTTTTTTTTAAATGTACGAGCCCAAAATACCCGAACTCGTACTTTTTTGGGCTCGTACGTTTTAAATAATGGTCTTTTTATATGTATCCCTTGCAACACTTTTTCAATATATTCACAATTTTTTTAGTAAGGTATCATAACATAAAATAACAATGAAATATTTTTAACGGATTTGTACTGAATCTCAACGACAAAGTTGTCTGTTTTGATTCGTAGTTTTGATAACAGGTAGGTTTTTTTATTTTCTCTTATATTTGCGTGTGTTTTTTGTGGGATTACATCTGCGTTAATCTTTGATTAGTTTAGTTTAGAACTTTGGATTGTTTGAATATGACATTACATCACTCATTTGCCACTCAAGTTGTCATATTTTACTTCATACAAGTTGGCAGTGACGTCAAAGAACTAAGCTCTGCTATGTAGGATTTGTTTATGTCTTGATCGATATACAATCCAAATTAGGTACGTAAAAAATTACACCAATTTGCTAAACTTCATCCGCTTATATAGTTTTTTATACCTACTTAAAATGAACTTCTTTTATGTGGCTTTAGAAATTTTAATACACCTATGAATTTTATATAATCGCGCTCCTACGAACACCGACTACACACGAAGCTGTTGAGAAAATTACTCCACCTTAACTTAAAACGTAAAACCAACGGTGGTTCTCATTAAATTCATAAATTTCCCTCATTTTCCTAACCTCATATTACAAGTGCAAGTTTACGTGAAGTTGTGCTAGTTAAGCTAAGTTCGGTATAAACTTGGATGGTTCCACCGGGCCTGCATCCTGGCTACTCTCGGCTTCAGAGGAATCTGGACTGAATGAATTATGAGGCGTAATTTTCTTCGTGCTGCTGAACAATGGGCAGAGTGAGCTTAGCCATGGAGCAAGTACCTACACTGGGAGTGTCAATCCTATTATTACAGTGCATAAACAAACTCACTGCTGGATATGTATGGATGGACCATCTCCAGTCTTGGGAGTTACTGTACTCACCACGTTCGCCAGGCAGAATGGCGAGCACAGTGCAATATCATGCTGGTTGATTGGTAATTAAAATTAGGAATCAAATCCAGGTAAATTATCACGCAAATCTATAAATCTTCAACGTCATTTAAGTGTTTTAAGAACGAAATTTTTATTCCTATTAGGTACTGTCATTTTAGTTTTGTGTATTCTTTTTGGTTTTGGATTGAGTCTCCTCTAGTGTACTTCATCCATGGCTTAGCGCGATGGGGTAGCATAGCGATTTGTGTGGCAGCTAATTTATTTTGAATCTGGTAGGTTTGTTAACAAAAAGTCAAGGTTAATAGGGATTTGAATAAATAATTCATCAGAGAGTTTATTTGAATGTCGCCTATTATCGTCATTATGGAGATTGGTCAAATTTATTATACGTACTAAGCATATTCTGTGGGTTTAAGTAAGTAAAGGTACTTACTTACTTATTTTATTTGCTGATAAGCTAAAGTGTTGCAGTAGCTTTATCGAATTTCTGTCGGCTTGACTATTGTCGTGTGGTGTTTAAGTAAATCGTAAAAACACTGAACCATATTACGAAATAATATAGCGTGACAGCCACTACAAAAATGACAACCTGTTACGTTTTAGCCGCAATTTGATGCGATGACGCGACGTGTGCTGTGAAATCCGGTTTTACCCAATAATCAAGTTATAGACTGCACCTTACTGGGTATAAACGTTTGGCACTATTACGAACACAACCTCTTTGTCCATCAGTAGCAAATCGCCAGTGACAACACAAGATCTGATTTCAGATCTACAGTCCTACACCGCCAAATCCTGCGGTAAGTACGTGTAAAAAACGGCGCGGCGGTCGCGAATTTTTGATTGTGCGACTGAGCTGTTTTCCGAACAACAATAAACAATTTTTGTGAACAAAGCAGCTAATAAAACAATATCACTTTCAAAATGCAAAACGAGAACCTCACAAACATTGTTGTTTTTCGTTGGCACCAGCTATATTTCATTTCAGTGCAGTAAAAAAATAAACGCATCGTCAAATGCAAGTTTATGCAACTGTATGCCAGGGATGCTACTATAGTTACAAAAAATCGATTTATCCAAAGAACGATTTTGCCATCTTTTTACTTCATTATATGCATTTTTTATCAATATATAATTTTCGATAGAAATAAAATAAACATCATGCCGTCCCAACCAAATATTACAAGGGACCTAATAAAAGAGGTCGCGTATGTAATAAACATACGCGATACTTATTTTATTACACACTAGCGGCCCGCCCAGCGGTTTCACCCGCTGCTACTTACCAGTTTTCCCGTAGAAATTGGCCATTACTGAATCTATTATAGTTGAGATGAGATGCTGGTGGTCTACATCAGGTACTCCAGACCCTCGTGACCATGCGCCAGCAGAAGCGGCCCGTCATGGTGTTTTTTTTGTAGGAATCCTCGACCTTATTTCTTATAGTTTAGATGGGATGCTGGTGGTCTTCATCAGGTACTTCAGATCCTCGATGACCATGTGGCAGCAGAAGCGGCCCGTCATGGTGATCAACTTTTTGTATGAAAACATGACCGTATTTCTTATAGTTTAGATGGGATGCTGGTGGTCTTCATCGGGTACTCCGGATCCTCGATGACCATGTACCAGCCGAAGCGGCCCGTCACGATGAACCACTTTTTCTATGAAGCCATGACCGTATTTCCTATAGTTTAGATGGGATGCTGGTGCTCTTCATCAGGTACTCCAGATCCTCGAGGGCTGTCAAAAAATAGTCCATGTCCGTCTTTAATATGCTAGAAATATCAGTGTTAAGTTTCGCAAAGATCGGTAAAGCGGTTTGGCTAATTTGGGTAATATCCTCTATATTTCCCTTAGGCCTTTCCCTGCTAACCTTTTTCCCGTGGGAATGAGGAATTTTCCCGTATTAAAAAGTAGCCTATGTTACTCAGGAATGTTGTAGCTTTCTAATGGTGAAAGAAATTTGGAAATCGGTCCAGTAGTTTCGAAGTTTATCGATTACATACATACAAAAAAACAAACAAACAAAAAAACAAAAAAAACAAACAAAGGTTTCCTCTTTATTATATTAGTGTAGAAGACCGGAAATAATTAGTTGATGCAAATATAGGTACGTCACAAAATATTCGACTTTTTGTACTCCGGATTTCGAAAATCGAATTAAAATTGCATAATCGCTAACAAAAAAATCGTTTTTTTTTCAGAAAACATAGATTTTTTAATAATCGATTATTTTTTACTTCCCCAATTCCCCACTGCATGCAACTCAGCGCGATGGCGGTTGCTCATGCGTGACCGTAATCAGGCTGTGTACACACTCAATGGGCCCATCCATACTGGAAACTATATCAATCAACATTTTCGTATGAAAATAAATGTATGAAAAATATCTGGTAAGCGAATTACGAGATTGAGGTGGAAGTGGGCAAGACATTTTGGTAAGGAGACTAGATAGAATATGACCGGTTATTGTCAAACGGTTTCACTGATGTACCTATCCGTCGACGCAGCGTTTTGCGATGTGCAGCGCTAGCGGATGCGTCTGTCAAACTGTTTGAAATAAACCGTATTTGAGAATAAGATGCAATCATCGCATTTTCATTCTCGCATGCGATAGTAGCACTGCGCAAAAATAATGCACAAACGGACGTTACGTGTGTTTCACAGCTTAGTTTATGATATGAATATGTTATAAATACCAAGGTCCTTACTTAGTAAATATTAAGATTCAGTACGATGACGTGAAGGTCACTCATACATACATATATCACGCCTATATCTCTTGCGGGCTAGGCAGAGCACAAGCGACTGTACAAATCTGCCATTTACACCATGTCTGTTTCACAAACAGAAGTTTGAGAATCATTCAGTCAGATGACTGTATATCACTATAGTGATATGTTGTCAACTTGTCGCCTAAAATTGTAATACACATCAGCTCTCAAATCGCAATCTCAAGTTCCTTCTTACGACACCCACGGGAAAGTAATACGGTAATGCTATTCTAAGCCGGCACCACACGCCAACACGGCACGAAGGTCACTCATGCGTATCCATAATCAGTAGTTGGTTATGAACTGCTTTCCCAATGACCCTTGCATGCAGCTAGATAACAAGCATCGAGGTTTATCTGAATATTGCAATAAATAATACAATATATTAAGAGCTGCGCCGTGTGATGCCAGTTTAGAGTAAGAAACATAGCTCAATAAGGAATCTATTACAAAATAAGGAAGACGGCGCGCGGTGCGCCTTTGCAGATGACTTACTCGGTAGAAGTGACGATTTTAACGCTTACCAAGGTAACTAAGAAGATAGTTGCCACGAACGTCATATTTCTCGGATTAAAATTGATTAAGTAAGAACTATAACATTGTCTGATTTTTGACAGTAGTAACACTGGCTGTGTAACAAGTGACAATTGCGAAAATCTTAAAAAGGTTCAAGTGATCCTTCTGTAAACTTCCTATTTTGTGAATCAAGTGGTGTCGTAAAAAATTACTAAGGAATAAAATCATCCAAAGAATGGCAGATAGCGATTCCTGCGAGTTCAACATATTGCACTTAGCTCTATATTCTGACCCATGTCCAGCCCTCCAAACCAAATGTGTGAAAATAATCTGCAATTAATAATGTGAACTTCAATAACAGAATAGGTACATGGTCTAGAAATCTAACTCATAGATTACGAGCCTCAGCCCCAGCCTACTGCACCACGGACGGGATTGAAAAAATTGGTCCAGATCACTAAAGGCGATATTTTTTTGTATTGGCTCTTTGGGCCTCCCGAGGCTGACAGTCAACGGCTTGGCTGCGGGGCAAGATAAAAAGACAGCGTTTTAAAGTTTGACTGCGACTGATCCTCCGTGATTTGGGCAGTGGTCGGAGGCAGCTTTGGGTAAGCGATTGCCGAATCGGTTCGAAACCGGTAAATTCGGATTTTCCGCCCCTTACGCAATCTGAATGTCTAAATGAGGTTTGGCTACTTTTATCTTTCAGGAATTATTAGAGTTCAAAGAGTAGATATAACTAGAAATTAAAGCAGATCTAGCAAAAAACGTTTAGACAAAATGTTTTGTGTCTCTTATTAGGTACATTCCTATATGTCTGAACTGATTATTTCACTTGATCAGACCATTGTTTTCTCTACCCCCAGTGAATTGTTTACCTAATGGCGCTCTTTAATGGCAATGTGTGAGGCCTGCTACT
This sequence comes from Phthorimaea operculella, assembly GCA_024500475.1. Lineage (NCBI taxonomy): Eukaryota > Metazoa > Arthropoda > Insecta > Lepidoptera > Gelechiidae > Phthorimaea > Phthorimaea operculella. The sequence continues at coordinate 135,250 of JANFCV010000272.1, forward strand.
TGTAGTAGATGGTGGAAAAAGATCTGACACTACGATTCATCGGGTCGTTAAACGACTCGGTGTCCTGCTCGAAGAAGACGAAAAAGAGGATATGTGCTACGCTATATTACTTACTCTGACACTGAGTGTTCACACAGAAAAACAACTGTTTCGTTTTTGTCGATAGAGTTTTCCTAAACTAACTTAACTGAAAACTCTCTTCGCTAAATAAAAACCCAAACATCAATTTGCCACCGAACCCCGAAACTGATTTTAATTCAGCGATGAAAAACCGGTTTCACCCCAATCAAACCGGTTTGCATTTGTTAGCCGTGCCCAGCCGGAAAGCCGGAAAATAGGCGGTTGCAAAGCGGAAGTGTGGACAATATTAATGTCAGAAATAACTCAGTCGCAGCCGCGCATTTTTCTCCACACGAGCGGAAGCGGAAGGACAGCAGACGCCGCTAATTAACTGGATTAGCATATTTCCGCCGAAACCGCCTTTTTGTAGTCCCAGCCAAATGTAGGCTTTACAAATGTTTCAAGAATTAGTTGGTTCAGCCAGAAATTAGTGTACCTAACGGCGTGCGCAGCGCCTTTACAGATGGATCACTCAGTACTAGCGACGATTTTGACGCTTACTTACTGGCTTTAACTGGAAATAGTTTAAGTCAAGGTAGGTAATTAAGAAGATGGTGGCCACGAACGTCATAATTTATTGGATAAAAATTTACTCAGAATTATAATGACATTCTGAGTATCAGATTTTGCTGTTTTGATATTCTTCTACTTTAAGGTTTTTAGGCTATGTAAGAAAATGACAGTCGCAAAAATCCTGAATAGGGTCCAGTGAACCTTCTGTATACTTACTATCTATTTTATGGTTCAGTGGTGATGCCGAATTTCTTATTCTTATACTTAAATAAGTATGGATGGCATGCGTTCGACGTCCTTTAGTCAGATGGACGGATTACTTATAGAAAGCGGTTGGCAGTGAGTGGATGGAGAAAGCAGGAGATTGTCGTACATCAGATGTAATATCAGGAAAGACCTACTTCCAGCAGTAGGCTGCTAAAAGCTGATGTGTGATGTTTGATGCTATGTATAAGATTTGGTACAAGTAAGACACAGTGGACATGGGATTGCAATTGCGGTCTAAGATTAGTTGAAATTTTTCGCGAGAGAGTTCGTAGGTACATAGATGCCAACAATATTTTTAGAAAGTTTAAACGACTTTAAATTGTATAAATATGACACCAATGTAAAAATTTCAGAATATGACGCCTAATGCTTTTTGCCTGATATGATATTCTAGTTGGAGAGCCCAGGGGGTAAGTGGCTATCTCATAAGGTACCACGATAGGCTAGGTTTGGATCGTTAACCAAGACTTAAACAAGTCGTATGACCCAGGTCTGCCAGAGCCAATCCTGCCGAAACTGCAGAACATATCGAATATTTTTATGTTTAGCAGGATTGAGATTTTTTCCGTTAACATTGTCATTTCATAAGGTACCCGAATGACAGTGCCAGCATCAGCTTACCATTGATAAATTGAGTTAAGAAAACTTGGTCTGCCATTGCGCACTCTGCCAGAAGTCCTTGGGAGACCCCTCCAAATATACCCTTCCGACACCCCTAACCTATCTCATCTAAGGACTTCCGGCAGAGTGCGCAGTGGCAGACCAAGTTTTTTTTAACATAATTTGTCAATGGTAAGCTGATGCAAGCACTTTTATTCAAGTTCCTTATGATATGACAATTTTAACTGATAAAATCTGCAGAAGTTATAATATTTTCATATTTAGGAGGACTGTGGACAGAACAGAGACCTTCTATCCAATTAACCTATACAAATCGAATCTCCTAATCATTACGAGCATTTCATACCAAGGCACCATCAAAATCAAACCAGTGGGGGAAAAGATATAGGCCAGTTTTCATACACTTAACCTACAATTTCACACTTTTTGACAGGATTGTGTACAATACAGAGACCCTCCTCCTCACTGACCTATATGACTCAAAGCTCCTAGTTATGGAGAGCATTTCATATTAAGGCGCCATCAAAATCAAACCAGGGGGGAATAAGATATAGGCCAGTTTTCATAGATCAAACCTCCATTTCAAACTTTTTGACAGGATTGCGTTCAATACTGAAACCCTCCACCCAACTGTCCTATATGACTCGAAGCTCCTCATTATGGAGAGCATTTCGTATTAAGACACCATCAAAATCAAACACGGGGGGAAAAAGATATCGGTCATTTTTCATACACTGGACCTACAACTTCAAATGTCTGAAACACTAGGATGCGGCAAGTTTAGGCCTGGCAGACCTTGTGATCTATTGTCAGAGTGATCTTGGCTATTATGTTGTGGTGGTCGCGTCGTGGTACCCGATGAGATAGTTAAGGGGTGTCGGAAGGGCATCTTTGGAGAGGTCTGGCAAGCACTTCCGGCAGGGTGCGCAGTGGCAGACCAAGCTTTTTTTACATAATTTTTCAATGGTTAACTGATGCCAGCACTTTCATTGTGGTACCTTATAACATATTTTTTACGAAAAAATGACTGAAAAATATCGATTATTTTTATGTTTCGGCAGGATTGGCTCTGGCAGACCTGGGTCATATGACTTGTTTAAGTCTTGGTTAACGATCCAAACCTAGCCTATCGTGGTACCTTATGAGATAGCCACTTACCCCCTGGGCTCTCCAACTATTCAAGTTGGACGGATTTTTTATTATATTATGAGAATTCGAACTCAAACTTTAGACGTAAATAGTTAAGTTTATAGTAATTTAATGTTTGATTGTAATTTTATTATTGTGTTCGTAGAATACACGAGCTTACTACATTTTAAAAGCCTGCTCTCTGTATTGTAGATATAGGCACCAGAAAAACCCATCTCTTTCCTTCCTTTATTCCATTCAAATAATTTATATCTATTAAATAATGTGCCAGGAGTTCTAACAAAAAGGGTAGGTATAGCAAGCCGAAAGGAGGTCAAGGTACTCATGAAACTAAACAACTTTCCGTATGAAACATGGGTCGAAAAATTTGGACGAGGTATGAAAAAAAAATTGGAGCTTCCATAGTAGATAAATCAATCAGTTGATCGGCGATTTTGTATTTTTTTCATATTTCGACTCATGTTCCTCGGGGAAAGTTGTTCAGAATCTTAAGTTCCATGACCTGTTTTCAGCTTTTCATACCCTTTTTGTTACTTTCTGTATACTTACTTATAAAAATGTTTGAAGCCATTTAAAATCCCTTTGAAATTAACAGAAGCTGCATCAAGCTTGCTAACTTCATTTCTAAATGTATTCACGTCCACTTAGGCTCTCTTTTGTGCAAGCATGCATCCGTGACGTAAAAGTAGCGAAACAAAAAACGCGACTGCAACAAGCAGATGTATTGAAACTAAAACCCGACTGCGGTAATTTCAAAATTGTATTTTGCGACATAAATCCTCCATCTTGAATTTGTGATTTTTTATATAACCAGTGTCACTCGCGCTGCTGAGACGAATCTAAGAAAACCCCACATTTTAAGTTCCACCTAGCCGTTGGCCTGTTAGCCCGTTAAAACGAATTTCTTGTCTACATACATAAATACAAACATACTCTCGAAAAACATAACTCTCCTAGGTAGTCGGGTAAAAATAAAATTCCACCTACTTTGCAACTTGCCCAGATTTTGTCCAGACTTTAGTTATCTATGTAGCTGTAGGTAGGTGTGTTCTTATGTACCTAATGTAATACAAGACCTTTTTAGTAAGGTACGTATTAATTACTTGATAGCTTTAATGGTGGAAAGATTGTGAATTAAGTATTACGAAAACCCAAAGCAAAAACCATGTCAGAAGCCTGCTACTTGTAGTAGGTGGTTCAAGAGCATCAGGGTTCAGCGGGTCTTTGGATGACTAGGTGTCCCACATAAAAATAAGAAGATGCCGAGTGCCTTAAAAAACGTCTCTGCTAATAGTGTGATGGAGCCTATACCTATGCAAAGTTCCTTAGATAATAGCATGCCCAAATTTTCATTTCGTTATCATGAATAAAATCTCAGATGCAATAATTTTGTGGTCACACTTGCTTATTGTTTTAATTTAGACAAGAAATCCGAGATTTTCATTCAAGTATTTCTATTTCATTGGTCTACAAGTTTCACGCCTTGCGGCGGCAAAACGCCTTTTGGAATACCACATAGAGCTATGCTGCTATGGTATTGATATTTGTATCCAGTTGAATTGTTGTCTGACCCTATATTTTATTTTATTTCGTAAACTAGGGCAGTAGCAGGATGTTGCGTTGCGTTATAATGTAGAGACACGGACCATTTGTATTTATACAATCAAAGTTTGTATGTGCGATCGTCTCAAACCCAGAACTGCTAAACGTACCTATTTTTACCGGACTGCCTCAGAAGGAGGGTTATGTTTTTCGAGTGTATGTATGTATGTGGACAAGAAAATTCTTTTTCACGGGCTGCAGCCCAAACGGATAGTTCGATTTTGACGAATGAGGTGTCGTTAGATTCGTCCCGGCGGCGCGAGAGACACTGGCTATATTAAAAAATTATAGATTCAAGATAGCGGATTATTACAGCAAAATACTGCTTTAAAATTACCGCAGTCGGGTTTTTTGTTTTTTTAGCACATCTGCTTGTAAATATCCACGTAAAACTATGATATTGTTTTCAGTTAAGCCGCTCTCCTCAGCAGTAATACAAAGACCTTATATTTTATTTTGTAACGGCCTCTTGGCTAGGGCAGATAGGGGGATGTTGCGTATGTAAAATGCAGGGCAAACACAGGTGGTCGACGTCCGTTTTGTGGAATAGAAACGGTTTCCGGATTAAACTTTCCGGTTACGGATAAAATTCTGACAACGGTACACGTGAGAACGGCCGCGGGTTGAAAACGCCATTTTTACATTTTCAACTGGAACCAAATGTTTCGTTTGACTTAGCTAGGATTTCTGGAAAACGTGTTAGTCAGATTTCACGTGTAATAATGGCATGAGGCGAGGAACACACGCAACGTCGGTTTGTGCGTCGTTCATTCGATTCTCCACCCTACCTGCATATGAATACGGTTTGTGTCAAACGGCATCGCACAACGCTGCATTGTCTGTCAAATCGTTTGACATAAACCGTATTCGTATAAAAATAAGGTGGAAAATCGAACAAACGACGCACAAACCGACGTTGCGTGTGTTCCTCGCCTCACTTTTGTAGCCTATTATTTATTATTCGAAAACTCGGTGTTTCTTGATTTAGGTACGTCACACAGGTTTCTACATTTACTGTAATATTTCTATAACTATATAGTACAAAAAAAAACTTAAAAGCCTTCGTTCCCAATACAACTGCTACTGTAACTTTTTTCAAATGTTGTTCCTGGCTAAGGTCCTTTTATCACGTGTCTCACGACTTTTCGGTATTTTTATGTCCGGTGTTACCTATTAAAGAGTTCCGGAAAGTCAAAAATGCATGTAGGTAGGTAGTGCCTCATAAATGGGCAGGCTGTCTTAATTTAATACCGCTGTCATGTGAGCAGAGAGCCTACGGTTGAATGAACGTTGTGATTTCTGCAGCCAAGTCCGTCGTGTCAGGTTCGAATCTCGATAGAATCTAGGTTTCCGTTAACAAGCTTTGCCAGGCTAGCTAGCGACTGCCCGCCGGCGTCGGCTTTATTTCAGACAATGTCCCTCGCCTGGTATGGGTGAAAATTGGGTAAACAACAAGGGAACGTAGATAGTCTAGGAAACTTCGTAGGGACAGTGGCATTTCTGCAAACGTTCCGTTGATTCGGTCTGACGCGGTCTTTATGACCGAGAGGTAGGTAGGACCTGCTGGAATAGAATAGGAACGAGTCATTGTGTCCGGAAATTTCGAGTTATTCCACAGCACTGAAGTGAGTTATATGTGGACAAAACAAAATAAGGTCAAAAATTTTCATTATTTGCTCACATCTTGAAAAATTCCTTAGAACCAAGGTGGTCTCTTTCGCATTGTCAAGGCACGTGTGTAATTGTGCATGGATTTGAAAGATTTTGACCAAGTACTTAAACAGAAAAAGATTAGCAGAATTTCAGATTGCAAGCGAATTGTTTAACTTAATGTTTAACTCAAGCATCTTATTACACGTTTTGAAATTCTGCGACTGAACTAAGCTTAGACGAATTTCTACCCTCTGTGAGGTGAGCAAACTATCAGATTGGTTTACACTTGACTAAGTTTTGGTAATCGACTGGTATCCTCTTCAACCAATCATAGTTAAACGTTTCAATTCAAACTTGCGCCCAACTTTTAATGAAATATCTGGCTCGCCTCGCTTGTTGTTACGTATGTCATTAATTATGAAGGTTCTACACGAGCCGTCGACTACCTTACCTCAGGGTCTCATTTACTCGTGACCTCTTTCAACTGTGGCAAGTCGGTTAAATACAATGGAATTATTAAAATACGCGTTTGTAGTCATTGTACCTTTTGTAAAGATGGTTGAGTTAGGTACGGGTACACATCAGTAGCACCTCAACTGCACGTTTCCGGAAAGGATTAACAAAGTTGTCTCGAAGGGGCGTTTTGCTCTAAGTAAGACGATGAATCAGATTAGAAATTTCATGCTGCTCTGCGTTTCGTTCTCTAGATATCTTATAGTCGCCTGCATAGCACAGTTCAAGGCCTACGAGCAGAAATATTATTATGGTACTACAATAAAAGACGAATTTGAACATAAATTAGGCAAAGTTATTATGCCACGTACTTGCGACTTCTAGTGAGAATCAGATGCATGCTATTTTTATAGCATTACACGGCTTCATCAATGAAAAGTTGAGCATAACATAAAGTGGTAATATGCTGAGAACAGGCTGTAGCTATCGATCGATGCCAATCAAAATATATTAACTACTTACACTGTACCTAATACAGCCATCTATACTGAAGATCCTCGTACGCGCGTGCTTGTTCAAAACAAACAAGCCTGTGGGAATCACAGTGGGTCCTGGGAGCTCAAACTGCCACTAACTGCTCGGATAAAATTGGTTTGGTAGCGCGTGCCGAGCGCCTGCGGTCGCCATCCAATTTGCCTTTGAGCTCACGTGCAAAAGTCAAACGCCCAGGTTGCTCTACAGCGAGCCAAGATACCTATTGCTATCTTCTTCTTTTCGAGTGGGTCGCCGAATCGTCCAGCGACCGGTTAAAACCCTGAGTTTGTCAACCGCCTACTACAGGTAGCAGGTCTCTGACATGGTTGTGTTGGGGTCATTGCAGATAGCTATTTTGTGAAAGCAGATCAGTCTTTGTGACCACAAGGCATTGCTACCTCGCATTCGTGAAATCTGATATGTGTTGGCCAGTCTTTTAGACCATAAGCGTAAATTAATCGGTCTGAATATTCTTCTGGATAGTGGAGGCTGCTACTAGAGCTCATGTGCAAAAGTCAAACGCTCAGGTTGCTCCACGTCGAGCCAAGGTATTGCTATTACGTTGTTAAAGCAGATCAGTCTTTATGTCTTTGCTTTAAAAATTTATAGGGTTCCCTGATTAAAAGGTTGCTATTGCTCGAACAATATGTGCCATATGTTCAAACCACTACGACATTTCAGTCAGTCATTCGGAGTTACAAAAGACTCATGCAGTATACCGAACACGAGCCGTACCTATTATACCCCTTGGGCTGTTAAGTAGCATAGCGGGACTAAGGGGTTAAAAACGGCCATTTACACTACGTCTGACAAAAAATTTGGAGTCATTCAGAAGGCTGTGTATCACCACAGTGACAGGTTGTCAGCCTGTCACCTAAAATTTAAGACAAAAGCCCTCAAATACCTAAGTCGCTTCTTAAGATAATACCCATGGGAAAGATATGGGGTGATGCTATTCTAAGCTGGCACCGCATTGCACTGCAGGTAGGTATACCAGGGTTCCAGAATTTGTTGGAGCGCTGTGCAACAACGCAAACTTCATACCTGCACACTTCAACATCAACTTTGTAACAAGGCGGCATCATGCCACAATTACACCCCCTCGTGCAAGTATTGCCCGAATTATAATTACCTGAAGCGGGAAGGATACTTGATTAACAAGCTGACTTGTTAATTATAGAACTAGAAATATGATGGTGATTGATAATAATTTGGCCGTTTTAGCAATTTTCAGTTGCATCCGCATACACCTTACCTTAACAGCCACAACAGTCCACTGCTGGACATGGGCCTCCCTCATATTGGGGGGTATTGCCATACTCACCACGCTTGGCAGGCGGATTGGCGAGCGCAGTGCAAGATGTTTAATTCACAGGGAACGCTGCTGCCCATTCCCTGGATAATTATCCCTTAGTCGCTTTTTACGACACCCACGGGCAGAATTGGGATGATGCTATTCTAGGCCTGCATCACACGGCATACACCTTCACTTGCACTAAAATACAACTACACAGAATACTAGTTTACCGCAAATTACTGCGGCTCGCGACGTTATTTTATTTTAGTTCGATATATGACAACTCTGTCAAGGAAAAGTCTTTGATGTCATAGAGAAACAGGTGTGTTGTATTGTCATCGTCTCAGCATTTTATCCCTTTCCTTATATTCTGATCAACTGTTTGAAATGTGTGAGCATTGGGCTCAGGTATTTGGGCAATGATATAATATGTTACTAGATAATGGGTCATCAAAGTAGTGATGAAAAAGTTAATAAATTTTACTCGAGAATGAAACATATTGATGTAAACTCTACCCGGGTTCATTAAAATAACCAATTGTGATAAAAACATGCCAATACGGGCACCAATATCATTCTCAAGTAAAAGTAGTTTCAAGTTTGTGCTATTCTTCGGTAGGTAGACCATGATTACTGTGACCTGTAAGGTAAAATGAAAGTAGAATTTATTTCAACTGCGAACAAAGAAATTTTAAACTAGGAATGAGGTTAAAAGTCCCTAGAGACAGCTGACGAGCTAGTTGCAATGCATAGGGTCACAGCAAACAGAAGGAGGTGGTCACTGACATTGCAGCAGTTACTATACCTACCTACTCTTGGTAAGTACCTAAGTAATATTTATTAAGTGAATGGTTTCAGGGTTGATACAAAAAGAAGACGGTGTATAAATTTAAGTATTGGATATTTTTGAGAGGCTCATGCTTTCCAACCTAAAAACCTAAGCACAGTCACAGCTTTGAGATTCAGCAACTGATGTGACGCAGTGGCGGCGGGACTGCCTGCGGCGCAATAGTTCCGGGATCGATTCCCAGTTGTAGCGGGTATTTGATTTTAGACATCTGTCTTTGGATCTCGCAGGGTATTGTTTTGTCTATGCACGATTCTGTGTAGATATGTCTGTGGCACACTGACACAGGGAATCCTAAAAGAGGCTGCGGGTGTGTTGACCATAAAACTGAAAAAAATTCCGTAAGGTTTTTTTTTTCAGTTGATGTGATTTTTTTTACTTCCCATACAAAACCATGATCAGCTAAGTGCATTTACTATAGGAAGATAAAATAATTTCTTATGGGAAGTGATTCAGTACTGTCGTAAAAGTGCACCCTATCGGTATTCGGAGAGTTGTCCCTTACACCCTGTATATTATGCTAGGAGCTCTAGTTGTCAGGCGGTCATGTCACTCGATTGGACTCGGTTTTTAGTCCTGGGGGAGTCGCGTCGCTGCAGTTCCGGCTTCGACCTTTTTCTCCAACAAACTTCAGTGCATGTTCTAGCCACAGGAAAAAGAAAACAGTAGCCCAGTTGGCAGCAGTTTCAAAAATGTCCTTGGTTTCGTGGTGTGGTAAAAATTAGCCCGAGCAGTATTGGCTGATAGTTTTGACTAATTTCACTACCGCACGAAATTTAACAACTGTTTGAAGGGGTTTAAGTTTAGTTCAATTTGTACCAGTGCAGGTGTGGAAACCAGGCATTCTACGAATTTGTGAATTCTACCTATACAGGTACGATTTTTTTTCAAGTTTCTATTAAGTCAGTCAGTCAGTCAGATTGGGCATTTGTGTGGTAGGTCGAAAATCCCGAATCCTAATTTGTTCCATCATGAAACTTGTTTTTATAGTTTTCGGTTTACTGTCCCCTTATACAACCTTATTCAAGGTTTTCGACTGTTTATTTCGATGTTTATGTTAACACCTAACTGTTTTTACCCGGCTGCCTCAGAAGAAGGGTTATGTTTTCCAGAGTATGTGTGTATGTATGAAGACAAGACATTCTTTTTCACTGGCTACAGCTAAAACGACTGGGCGGATATTGACATTTTCGCTGTCGTTAGATTTATCTCAGCAGCACTAGTGACACTAACTGACTATGTTAAAAACATAAATTCAAAATGGCGGATTTGAAACTATCGCAGTCGGGATTTGTTTCATAATACATCTGCTTGTATTTGTACTGTGTATCAGCGAAATGCATATCCCGGCGAAATAATCCCACATGAACCGGCAATCCGCTGCCCAAATTGGGTTTGGATCTTTTAAGAAGTTTAAAGCGGTTTTGCGATGGCCAACTAAAGATATAAAATATTTTGCATTTATTTCGTTTCATCGTAGTCACACCATTATAATGGGTAGTTACTTTTGGAACTAAGTAGGTAGGTACCTACCTATTAAATTATAATATACCTACAAACTTTTTGTAGCACAATTAGAACAAAATACCTATAATACAGGAAACAAATTAAACTATAAATGCGCAAGTCCTATTTCTACTACTGTGAGACGCTTACCTACCGATCCTATTAATTTAATATCTACTGCATAATTTTTTATTGAGTACCTTCAACTTTTACTAAAAATCCGTCTCCAAAGGTGTGAAAAATATCTAGCTTTTTATTATTTTCCATGAAAAATTACCCGTTTAGAAGACAATGAACTGTCTCTGATTTCCGGGCCATTCATAGATAATAATAGCTCAGTCTTTTGTGCTATATGAGATGATCGCTACCTAGCCTAAATAATAGATTGACCTCATTATATTTATTACACTGAGCCCCCCTGGCTTATCTTCGTGGAAACAATCAGGATTCGTCATGAAATATTCCTAAAGCTTCTGCTGTAATCTGAATAAGAACTCCTGTTCGGCAAATTTATGAATTTGGAACACTAAGTATTGTTTTAGGCCCTAGTTCCACAGGCGAGACGTAAAATATACAACGAAGAAGACGTGAGATATCGAGGCGTTTGAAACCGTTTTCATATAAAATGTATGAAACAGAAGAGACGCTGGCTACATACGAGAAACGCGCTTCGCATTGATGGTGTCCAATGATCAGTTGTCTTTGCCTGACAGATGTCATTTTAAGTATCGCGTCGCACGTCTCCTATGTGGAGATTGCGCCTCACTTCCGAGACGTTGGTATCTTGGAATCAATGGCTGTTAAGTCGACGGTCTACTTTATTAAAATTAAAACGGCTTGCTCTCATTTCAACGGCGTGCAAGTTTTGAATATTTGATCTAGACACGCGGTAGTGGCTACAGCCAAGTTAAGGCTAGGTACTACCGGGCCACATTGTGTGTAATATTATTTATATTACACGAGACATTAGATTAAAATAATTGATGAATTGATTTACACCAAAGCATGACGTGATAAATAGCAATAGCAAAATCAGTCTAGATTTTAAAAAGTTTGTTTTAGTTTACTTTGCAATGTTAAATTTGTAAAGAAAATACATTTCAGGACTGTCGGCTAAACTCTGCTTGGCACCCAACAACACTTGAAACGTATCAACTCTTTTTTTCGAATGTTGGACTTGGCCACCAGTATTCATATTTGTGTTTTTGGTGGAATTTAAACTTTTTCCGCCAGTGTTCGGGTTACAACAAATTTTGAACGTATCAACTCTTTTTTTGTCGAATGTTGGACTTGGCCACCAGTATTCACATTTGTGTTTTTGGTGGGATTTAAACTTTTTCAGCCAGTGTTCGGGTGACCCCTTTGGAACGTATCAACTCTTTTTTGTTGAATGTTGGACTTGGCTACCAATATTTACATTTATATCTTTGGTGGGATTTAAACTTTTTCAGGCAGTGTTCGTGTGACCCCAAATCGTGTGGCACGCAATGTGGCGGGCCACCACACGATATTGGAATTTTGACGCTGTTGGCACAAAGTAAGTACAGAGAGAGCACCCAATACAGAGAGACGGCTACAAGAAAACGTCACTTCACTCACGCGCACACATCTACACGTCGAAGTAACGCGGGAAACCAAAGAGTCTTGTAGTTAAGTGTCAACGGCGTTGGGTTTGGGCGACCTGCAAAATTACGACAAGTGCAAATATTTTTGTAGTGTGTTTTAAAGCAATTTTGATATTTATTAATGTACCTTAGTAGGTATACACCCAGGTACACCACTTCAAAATTTTTGAAAGGAATGAAAAAGTAGCAACCCATGGGTGAAGGTATAAATGATCGGAAGAAGGGGTTAGCAGTCCTTCTGTAATTCTCTATTTTGTCCTTTTCGTCTGTGTGCGACTCTTTCACCTAGAATCGTTGCGGTCGAAATAAATTCTAGGCTACTAGGGAAAAAAGGGATTTTTTCCCACCATCGATGTATCGCGGCTATGCCTTTTTTATCGCCGGTTTCGATTCCGTTTAGATGGAGCGTCGGAATTTTGGGGTCAAATGTTTGAAATCGCGCTTCACACGCGTGAAATTCAGGAAATGAAATGCGAGCTTTTTCCGCGCTATCAATATAGGGTTTAGGTTTAACTACACGTGGAACGCTTTGAAGGGAAAACTGAAAAAGGAAGTGGTGGAAATTGGACCTGAATTACCAGTGGCGCAGCCAAAGCTTTACTCCAGACGAGGGAAGTGAGAAAATAATCGATTATTTAAAATAATATATTATTTTTACAAATATACAAGTGTCAATAATTTACAGAATTAAAATTAATTTTTTTAAATTCCCGAATATAAGAAATCGATTGTTTTGGGGCACGTATTTGAGCCAAGAGCAATATTTTTGTGTTTTGTGTAACTAAAACATTTATTTTAGGTCATTTTAACATTTTGTTTGGATGGTATGATGTTTATTTTAAGTAGGTACCTACCTATGTTGAAAAGCTCGTAGTTAAATGACAAAAAATGTGTTAAACATCAAGTTTTATTTTGAATAATCATTAATTAATTCATTCATATCTTTTAAATATTTTTTTTTCCTGCCAAAAAATAATCGGTTATCAAAAACTCCAAGTCACATCCCTGCCCTGCTCCAGCCTCTGCTCAGTGCTATTAGTATGCACTTTCAACGAGTTGAATTTTGTATGTGGTCCCCGTTCAAAGAAACCCACTCGTAACGACGCTCGGTACAAAACTGGGCGGCCGTTTGCATGGAAAATAGAAAAATCAATTTACATTATTATAATACACTAGCTGCCCGTCAGCGGTTTCACCCGCTGCAACCTATTATTACGCGGGAAGAAAGCATTACTCGCCAAGAGATGTCACTGTTAGTTTTCGGCGAAAACGTTTAAAACGCGAATCGGCTCAGTCACGCCACCTTTGCAAAAATATCGGAATATGCGTGATCCCGTAGGAATAAGACATTTTCCCGTGGTAAAAAGTAGTCTATGTGTTATTCCAGATAGTCTTCTATATTTGTGCAAAATTTCATGTCAATCTAATCAGCCGTTTTAGCGTGATGTCGTAACAAACACACACACAAACATCCGCCTTTATAATATTAAGTAGGATGGAATTAGTAGGAAATAGAATTTGTGGGATTCAAAATCTTGTTAAAACATTTTCATTGGCAAGTAATTTTTGTACGTACATGTGTTGTGGGATATACATCAATTTTGCCTTATCTACTTACTCGCCAAGAGATGACGCTGTTAGTTTCTAAAACGCGAATTGGCTCAGTCGCGCCACCTTTTTCATAAATATTGGAAAATGCGTGATCCCGTGGGAATGAGACATTTTTCCATGGTAAAAAGTATATGCTATTCCAGATGCCCTTTTATATTTCTGCATAGTTTCATGTCAATCTAATCAGCCGTTTTTGCGTGAAGTCGTAACAAACACACACGTAGGAAGTATAGCAAGACCAGTGTGTAAGATTTTCCAATATCGTAAGACAAAACTTAACGCCGTGTGGTGCCGGCAGAGTAGAATAGCACCACCCCCTCTCTTCCCGTGGGAGTCGTAAGAGGCGACCGAGGGATAAACCCAACCCAAACAGCCAGGCCAACCGTATGGTGGCGGTTAATCCACCACAAAAGCATTCCCAATGAGGGTTGACGTCTTTTAGGCGGCCGGTCGTAAAATTAAGCCGAATCCATTGCAGCACGATTTTGTGTTTAGCAAAACGTGTTGCGCCGACCCCAAGCAATTGGGATAAGGGCAGGAAGATGATGTAAGACAAAACTTAAATTAAATAAAAGTTCGAAAAAATAAAAATAAGGAGAACACTATCCGGATTCGAACGCGAGTCACCTTGTTTGGTAGGCAAGCGCACTATCGCCGCAGCTACCATGACTTTAAGATGGCTGTTGAATTAACGGATATGCTTCCCCACAAAAACGCGAATCGGCTCAGTCACGCCACCTACGTCAAAAATTTTGGAATATGCGTGATTCCGTAGAAATGAGACATTTTCCTGGGGTAAAAAGTAGCCTATGTGTTATTCCAGATGCCCTTTTATATTTCTGCAAAGTTTCATGTCAATCTAATCAGCCGTTTTTGCGTGATGTCGTAACAAACACACACACAAACATCCGCCTTTATAATATTAGTAGGATTAAGTTACATGCTGTGCGTACAGCCTGGATAGCTCCGAGGCAGAGCCTTTAATTTTAATTTTTGTCCCACCCGAGCTGCGTTTATACCAGGAATTTAAAATTGTTATTGTTTTTTTCCTGAATAGAAATAATCGGTTATTAAAAAAAACGATTTTCTGTTACCAAATTCACATCCCAGCTCCAGCCTCTGCTCAGCGCTATTAGTATGCACTTTCAACGAGTTGAATTTTGTATGTGGTCCCCGTTCAAAGAAACCCACTCGTAACGACGCTCGGTACAAAACTGGGCGGCCGTTTGCATGGAAAATAGAAAATTCAATTTACATACTACAAGAGAGGGCTGGTTGACTGGACACCCCATTATCCCATATAATGGTGGTCACTGGGTTGCACTACCACAAGAGTTAATTACCTTAATCTGGAATTCAGTGAATCTACAGAATCCCGGTTGTGTAATTACGGTCGACTTTAGGGTTAATGGACTCGTTTATTTATCTGTAAAACGGAGATTACATCTTTGGCGCACTTATGATCCTGAAGATTTTAGACACCTGTATCTAAGTCTCGCTATAGTAGAATCGCATACCATATCGGATATTATTATGGTTTGCAAGGCCAGATGATACGATTTCCATGATGTTACGAGACAGATTTGGTGACAGCCAGCCATACAAACGACAACCTCGGACAGTCGCAGTAAAATTGTACTTTACCGTTATGTTATGTATGATGTCCAGGTTTTGTAAGGGATTTCGTAATTTCATTTTGTTTGATATCGGGTCAATATACAGTGGCTGTGAAAACTGCCTTATATAGACGCGCAAAAACCACACTTAGGCTTCACACGGTGCAATCCAAAGAAAAAAGAACCAAAAAGGCTATACAACTCCCGTTTCAAAGTGCGTAAACGTTGTGATACCGCCGACCTGCTTAGTGCAGGTACTTGCACTTTGCCTGCCCTTAATTGGAGGGCCGGGGCGCTTGCTGCGGCAGGGCGGCACGCTCGAGCACGCGACGCGACGACCACACAGACTAGTAGACGGAAACAGGGATGCGAGTTGAGTAAAAAAAAAACTTTTCAATAATTGATTATTAGTCATCCAAAAAAATCGATTAAAAATCGATTTTATCAATAGAAAACATTGATTTTTTAAATAATCGATTATTTTGTCACACCCATAGACGAAAAACTTAACAGTCCACTGCTGGTCATGACATGAGTCTAGCAAATTTTGAAAGTATTGCCATACGCGAATTGGAGAGCGCAGTGAAAAGTTGGTATAATCACAGAGACTGCCGCTGGCCATCTGATGGCGTTATGATACCGCCGACCTGCTTAGTGCAGGTACTCGCACTTTGCCTGCCCTTAATTGGAGGGCCGGGGCGCTTGCTGCGGCAGGGCGGCACGCTCGAGCACGCGACGCAACGACCACTCAGACTACTAGACGGAAAGAGAGATGCGAGTTCGGTAAAAAAAAACGATTATTCAATAATCGATTATTTTTGTCAGCCAAAAATTTGGTTAAAAACAAATCGATAGTGTCCAAAAAACATAGATTTTTTAATAATCGATTATTTTACACATCCCTAGACGGAAAACACAGCAGTGAACTGCTGGACACGATATGAGTCTAGGACATTAATGGAGGTATTGCCATACGCAAATTGGAGAGCGCAGTGAAGAAAGCTTGTATATTCACCGAGACCGCTGCTGGCCATCCGATGGATCAATAAATAAAATAAATAAAAATAAAATAAAAATCTTTTATTTAAGATATACATCCATATATATTAGTAACAATTTCCTTATAACTATGTTAGTATAACAGCATATTTAATGATAAAATTTTTGAAAAATTTAAAAATCGGGTTTTAAAACTCCAACCTTTCTTGTCTCTTTAACAAGATGGATGGTGTTCCAGTGATGCATGATGGAACTGTCCGCATCCAGTCTCGCTGCCACCACTTGTAGAAGACTGTTAGGACGCACCCGACGCAGCAGGGACGCGACACGCTTTCTAATAATAGAGGAAAAGCTATCAACTTCAGCTTCTGCCAACATCCCCGATACACTGCAGTGCCGACGCAGTCCCATCAGCCCCCTAAAGGCATTATTATATTGAGTGCGCAGAGCCACATATGCTTTTTTAGTGTAGTTCACCCACAGACTGCACGTGTACAGAGAATGACAGTATGACTTAAATAAGGTAACTTTGACTGGTTTAGTACAACGTGCAAACCTGCGGGAGAGCATGTTAGATCTTATTGATATGGCTCTGCGCTCTCTTTCAATGTCCATATCATCTTTAAGCGACTCGCAAACCCAATGTCCGAGGTACTTAAAACTCTGAACGACCTTGAGAGGAGTGCCGTTCAGCATAACTGGAGGAACTTTATAGGTCTTATTGCCAGCTTTAAATACCAGCAGCTCGCTCTTAGTTGTGTTGTACCTAAGACCGTGGGATTCCGCAAATCGTTCACATATCCTGATAAGCTTAGTGAGAGCTTGGATCGATGGGCACAGCAGCACCATGTCATCTGCATAACTAATATTGTTGACAAAGGTACCGTCAATGGAGCATCCGACACCGGCGCTGCTGAGCTCAACGATTAGCCTATTCATGTAGGCATTAAACAGGGTAGGCGAACTAATCCCCCCCCCCTGCCTTACCCCACATTCAAGGCCATATACCTCAGACACCTCTCCAGCCCACTTGACATAGTTCTGCTGATGAGAATACCAATACTTTAAGATCGAAATGTACTCATTTGGTAGGTTAGTATCCTCATGTAGAATATTCCAGAGCTTATCATATTGAACTAGGTCAAATGCTTTGGAGAGGTCTAAAAATAAAGCATATACAGGAGTACCCTTAGCAACATAATACTGGACAGTCTGCTTGAGGCAGAGTACAGCAGTTTCAGTTGATAATCCGAGCCGAAACCCAAACTGTGCATCATGTAATTTTACATGTCTATTTAATTGTCTGTCAAGCAGTCTGTCCAGTACTTTTGCCAAAATTGTTGCCAATGATATTGGCCTATAGTTAGTTTTGTCACCCGAGCAGCCAGTTTTATTCTTAGTAATAGGCACTACTAGAGTCTTAAGCATATTGTCAGGCAGGAAGTTATGTTATGACTTAGACAAAGAGAGAAAAACATAGCCAAAACTCGAGGTAAATGGACACCAGCATACTGTAGATGTTCTATACTTAGATGGTCGTGCCCAGGTGACTTTCCACGTTTCATTTTACTTAAAACAGATCTAATTTCCTGAGCTGTAATTACTGCAACATTTTTATTTAAACTACTAGTGAAACTAGTGTCAACTGTAGTGCCTAGCGGTGACTGAACTCTAAAATGGTTTTTGAACATTTCAGCTATTTGCACAGGGTCATTTATACCTTCTACACTAGCAGGGATACTGGTCTTTGGATTAAGTTTTTTAGTTTCCTTCCAAAAACTAGAGAAGTTTTTATCCGAGTGGTGCTTAGCTAAAATGTCCATTTTTAACTGCTGCTCATTCGCTTGACACCATTTCAACTTTTTCTTAAAATTATTTCTAGACTCACACATTTTATTGTAAACATAACCAGTGGTAGGTTTATTATACAAAATCCAGTATTGGAACCAAAGGCGAGCCTCACTATGTGCAGTCTTTACATATTTATTCCAGCCGCACACATATTTCTTTTTAACTTTTGAGTGCTTAAGTTTAGAGCTATATATAGCTCCATCTACTAAAACTTTTACAATATCATTGTACATACTCAAAATAATTGTTTTATGCTTAGGGTCCGTGCACACAGAGTCAGCACAGTGCTGAAAATCACTAGGGAAATCAATTTGTTTTAGCCTATCATTACAGTATTGAGTATATTGTAAAATTTGTTCCTCTGTTCTAGAGCCCCAAATAACAGTATTAATGTCATTAACATTATGCAGTATTTTTGGTCCTAAAACACCAAGATAACACTGTAGTTCTAGAGGGAAATGATCTGACCAAAATACATTATATTTGATTGTTACACTTTGTACAGTATGCCTAGCAGCCTCAGTAGTTACACAGTGATCTAACCAACTCACAGTTCCATGACAGTCACTTACAAATGTATACGCTCCCGAAGACGAACCAAGTAGCTCAACATCTGCACAGAACCACTTTTGATCGGTACAAAAGTTAAACA
This sequence comes from Phthorimaea operculella, assembly GCA_024500475.1. Taxonomy (NCBI): domain Eukaryota; kingdom Metazoa; phylum Arthropoda; class Insecta; order Lepidoptera; family Gelechiidae; genus Phthorimaea; species Phthorimaea operculella. Next base: position 154,166 of record JANFCV010000272.1, read on the forward strand.
GTTCATTACCGAAACGCTCGCCGATATTAGCATTATAATCCCCAAGAATGTAGGCATATTCAGTATCACAACTGTCAATAGTAGCACTAATTTCACCCAAACAGTCTGTAAACTCCACCAAATTATTCGGTTCATCCGTGGGCATGTACACTGAGAATACAAGAAACGAGCACTCCGCTAGAGACACTTTAATACATACGATCCGATCACTATTACACCTGATAACAGTTACCGACTGAAAAACATGTTTCCTCCATAGAAGTGCAACTCCACCGTAGGGACGCCCACGCAGAGTACCCGCGGAAGTGTCCACAGCTGATTTCCCCGTGTACGCGAATTCCTGGTCGACGGTGCCCAACAGTGGGATATCATGCGGTAAAAGCCAGGTCTCCTGTAATGCTATCAAGTGTGCTGATTGACATAGTGAGCGTATACAATCTATAGATCTAGTAAACGACTTACAGTTGTAACTGACAAATTTAGTAGGAGTAAACTGATCCATTATTTGGGTTTGTTAGCTGCAATTTCTTCACTTCCCTTCTTAGGGACCCTCTTAAAGTCGACGAAACGCCGAAAAGCTACTCCTTCCGGCCACAACCCATCATCTAAGAACAAACTTAACTTTGTTTTCGGCACGTACACAATGTAGGCATTGTATTGCTTTTGTTCCTTAGACTTCACCTTACGTAAGTCCACACTCACTTGAGATTTGCTAAGAATGTATTCCTTTATATCATCCTCCGAGGTTCTCACGTCCACATTGTTGATAAACAAAGGAATTTTTACATCCGCGGCCTTGAACTTTCCGGTCGGTTCTGGTGCGGCTTTTCCCTGCACAGACACAAATCTGTTCTTCAATCTTTTACGCTGCATAATTTTCCATTCCTCAGGTCGTTCCTCCTCCTTCCATTCGCCCTCTCTAGCAAGGATTTCAGACATGGTTTTGGGTTTCGCTGGTGTAGGTGTAGGCGTCGAAAAGTGTACACTGTCGATACTATTTTCTTTAACTTGAGACTGTAAACAAACCGAGTGAGCGTCATCAATCTGTGCGCTGTCATTACATTTGGTGCTGTTGTGACGTAATTGCGGCGATCCTGCTTGAACGCATGAGTGCGAGTGAGACGGCTGATGCAGGTTTGCGGAACAGTCAGCTGACGTCGTAGGTATGTGCGGTAGGCCAAACGGTCCGCTGTTCAAACAAAAGCTGTTTTGTAAACCACCGCCTCTTCTTTTGTTTACGTAGTCAAAATTAGGGCCGGAAACAATTGATGCATTTTTAAGGTGTGCTAACTCAGCTTTTACGTCCATCAACTGAGACTGCGTGACGTAGGTATCTTTAATATGTTGCAGTTCACTTTTCATAACTATCATATCCTTGAGTAGTCTCGTCGCATCAATATGATCGAACGTCAATGGCGGCAGTTTTTGGAGGTCTTTTGCAACAAATATAGGCAAATCCTCTGGAAGTGATTCTTTGAACAGAGCAATGACGTCATGAAGATCTTTTAAAGACTTATTTGCCTTTCTTCTCGATTTCTTGCGCTGAGATACGGAGTCAAAAAGCAGTTGTTTTGCGGATTCAATATCTTGTGCCGTGAAGCTAGACAAGCACAAACGCACCAATGTTTCTTCATCCATCACATCTTGTTTATTTTGAATAAACGCCAGCACCTCACAAATAACTATATTACAGCTAGAACACTTCACAGTAGACGAAGACATTATTAGTCTTATCTAAAGCGAAACTATGACAACACAACGTCCGTACAGTAGCGCGCGATGACGTAGACTGAGATCAATTCAACCTTTAGTAGCTTAAAGGCACCCACAGATAAAATTGGGATGATGCTATTCTAAGCCGGGATCACACGGCTAATTCGAATATGTACTTTCTGGCAAGATATCAGTGCTATTAGATCTGATATAAGATTATGGACTGCGCGTGCAGTGGTGACGCGACCACTGGCCAATGAGCATACACACATTAACCTGCCCCCGTTCAGCGTTTCTTAGTTTAATAGTTTGCAGACAATCACATTACGCGTCTAGCAGGCTATGTGGTCAGTGACGCGACGCCACACGCAAACAGCCTTCAAATAGAGGTGCACAAATAATCTCATGAATTCTGGCATTTTGAAAACCGAATATTCATCATTCGACCAAAAATTATGTCAATATTCGGCTTAGGTTAGCTTTTACGTACAGCAAGTATCACTTGCTATGCTGAGACGAATCCAACGACACCTCATATGTCAAGATCCGCCCAGCCATTTGCGCTGTAGACTGTGAAAAATAATTTCTTGTTTATATTATATGGACAAGAAATTATTTTGTATACACGTGTATTCACGTACGTACTTATTACATTCATACATACCTATATAAGTACATACTCTCAAAAAAAATCTTCTTCTGAGACAGTCTGGTGAAACATTATCGAATATAATCGAATATTTACTGCAACTCTACGTTCAACCCTTACACCGCACATAAATAGGTAAAACTTCCAACTAAACAAGGTTAGATAAATTGCACACGCACCGCATGATATTGCGGATTATGACAGCCATTATAAAAATGACAATCTGTGACTGCCGCAATTCGATGCTGCGACGTGTGTCATGCATGACATCCGGTTTTTTATGGGATTGCATAATAACCGGATCCGGAAAAACATTGCAATTTCACGAGGCGCGTGTGAGAATATTAGCAGTTTACTTACACAGAAATAGTTCGTATAAAAAGGTCCTTTGCTCGTTAATGACGTAATATTAACCTACATTCGCTACATTAATAGGTACTTACAGCAAATTGAATAACGTTGAGAACGATTAGGGTTCCGTAGACCTACATTCTAGGAAAATGTCACTGACCTACACTTTTATTTAATAGACCTAGTTATACTGTTTTTTCATACGCTGCCCGGTCCCTGGATGATTATCCTATAGATAGTTGATGACACCCATGGGTAGAATTGAGGTGATGCTATTCTAAAACAGCATCACACGGCAAACCGTTTCATGTCAGTAAGAAAATGAAATTGGAAAATGGGCGACAAACTTTGGATGTCGTATAACTATAAAAAACAAACTATAGAAGTATACCTATAGGGTGTTTGTGTGACTTTGTGTATTGACTATTGACACTCCAACCACATTTCCTTAATTTGTGCAACAACTTTTTTTTTTAAATGTACGAATTTTTTATTCTCGCCTATCAAAGCCACTTACTAGCTGACAAAATATTACACCAAGTAATTGCTTGAAAGGTTTAAAGAATAATAATAATGATTTTTTCTTCGTAAGGCACCTCCAATAAAGGACTTTGTCTGTTTGTCTCTCTTTGTCAGCGCCGACAGATGTTACAAGACCACCGACTAAGGTGGCCAGACGTTTGGGAAAACCTGGACTGCAGTTGGTTTAACTTCAACTTCAACAGCCACAATAGACCACTGCTGGACATGTGCTTTCCCTGATTGGAGGGTATTTTCCATGCACACCACGCTTGGCAAGCGAGTTGGGGAGCGTAGTATAAGATTGCATTCTTAGAGAACGCTACTGCCCATTCCCTGAGTGAATTGATCACACGTAGCATTTTGCGACACCCTTGGGTAGAATTCGGGTGATCCTACTATCAGCCGGCATCTCACCGTACCGTACGACTGGTTGGTTGCTGATATAGAAAAGCAGTACCCCAATTCTAGCCGGTGAGTGTCGTGAGAGAAAACCAGACAATAGGCAGCAGCGTTCCCCTGCACAAATCTAGTCAAAATGGTGACAACTAGTGGACTGTTGTACGATGATGGATTGGGTCAGCGGTTTGGATTTTGTTACTAGTACATTATGCATTGTCTGGCATACTGAGGTTTTGGCTAATGTCTTAATACAGAATAAGGTAGACTATATAAAATGCGGCTAATCTGATTTTGAGCACCAGACGAGCTCAATTAATGATATCTAGTGAAAAGTGTGTATACTTGTACTTGTCCAAAATTATTTAGATTCTGCAAAGCGATCGACACGAGAAGAAGAAGTGTGTATACCATCCAATAATCTTTGGAAAGTGGTCAAACACAGACCTTATTTTCATAAAGTTGAAACTCATTTGACTACAAGTTAATGCGCTTATATTTTTTACAAAAAACCGGCCTGTCCGCTATTGGCACTTAAACCTAGACACCCTACTCTAAGGAAATTGCCAATGAGCTTAAAGTTAACGCCAACTTTGCCTTTTTACGCTGCCTCTTGTGAATGTGTAAAGAGGATATCTCCCGTATGTTTTACCTATATACCTCTTATCTCCGCGAAGATGGATTAAACTTTTATTTAAGTTAGGGATCTGGATGTGAGACGAATATCCATGGAGGGTTCTTGTAGCAACAGTTTACAATAAAATAGGTGTACAGTGTAGGACTTTACGGATGGCTCGCTCAGTGATAGAGACGATTTTAACTACAGTCCGTCAAAACTATTTTCTAGACACATGCATACAAACGTAAATACTCACGAAAAACATAACTCTCCTGAGGCAGTTGGGTAAAAATATAATCTTATACGATTGTACCTTTGAGTTGCTAAAAACATTTTTTAAAAGGTAAGATCTTTGTGCCCTTAGAACGACAAAGACTCTATACAATAAAGAATAAAATATTCAGCCAATCTGCCCAAGCTTAAAGGCAAATAATATGGAAATTCTTCGGTAAGTACTTTCTAGCACCTAAAAGGGGAATCTGTTTTTTACTAGCCCGCAAAATCCTATGGCTTCATACTCGAGATGGGTTATAAATTTTGCACAAAAGAGGTTAAAGAGGAGTGCTGCTGTGGTCAAGTAGTAAAAGCCATGGAATCTTGGAGCTTTGGTTATGGGATCATTTTAATCATCGATGTAATTAATTAGCTGCCGTGTGATGCCGGCTTAGAATAGCATTATGAATCTGGTTTCTCAATAGAATTGAGTAATTTTCATCGTTCAATTTTCAAAGTTGATATTTTAATGTAATAAAGCAATTTTATGCTTTCAGAAATGAGTAGTACCAAAGAATACTAAATATGAAAAAGACATTTGGTCCTACGTCCTACCATACAAATGTTTTGAAAAAATTCATTACTTGGTATGGAAAATCTATTTTTATTATATTTCGATGAAGAGTTTCTAATAAAAGTTGTTCAGTTTTGTGAGTAGAACGCGCCCTTAAAATATTCTTACTTAATTAAAACCCCTATTATAGTGTTGTTTTGACTGAATTTACTTGTCTCTGCTTTTATTTTGTCCTCTATATTGTAAAAGGTACTAGCGGCGTACCTAAATGTAGTTTTAATGTTCTCGATTTGTTGCAGAACATTTTCCGACCACTGGAAAAAACGAAGATACTCTAGATGCGGAATAAATTTAACACAAAAGAGTAGCAAAGGTCCAGCGGTTGTATTATTTAGTTGGAGGGTCGTTGGCGACGAGCCAAATTGAATAACCAAGTGGCGATTATGCGACAATACAATAAGGGAAAGAAGATGTTCCGTCGATATTGACTCGCTTGCTTCTCTTGGGGGTTAATGCAGTTTGTTATACAATTGGAACGGTTTCTTTTTTCTTCAATTAGAATTGTATTGATCATTCACTGGGTGTTTTGAATCATGCGTATTGATTAGGTTATGCCTCCGAGCGAATTTCATTAGTTTAATCATTAGACAGGCTTTAGACTTGATTTTTAAAAAGTAAATACATATATAAAAAAATATATTGTTAACTTTAGGCTTTACTGAAACATGGCCGGAGCCCCCATTTAAGGATACATTGCTTGAGGCAGGAGTTATAATAATGTACTTATCTACTATTAAAAATAAAAAAAACGTCACATAAATAAAAATTTAAACCTACCGGTGAGTTTTCTACAGATAATGTACCTACTTATTTTACAAACTATTTCTCCGCGCTAGAAATTGTTCATAAAGCAACCAAGAACTAGGTTTGCTTAGCGCTGAAACTAGATAGCAATTCTATTGAAAGCACTTTGCCGGTACAACTAAAACTACACGAAACTTCGTAACTAGATGGCGCTGGTCGCAGTCCGCGAAATCGGGCTCATTCACAATTTGAACCACAGACGTAGGATTGTAAATAGACGGAGCGCTGCTATAAGAAACTGAAGGACTCGTTATCAGGCGGTTTTTTCCATGCATTGAGAGTTTTTTTCGCAGTGTTTAACACGAAAAGAAGAAGAAGCTTATAGCAGTCTACTGCAGCACAAATGGAGGCACCCCATGCGCCGTCTTTCTCATTTGTGACTGCTTTCGCTATCCAGTCGCTAACCAGCCGTTTTTAAATAATCAGTCCATTTGGCTAGAGAGCGTTAAACGCAACGCTTTCCCAGACGAAGCCTCCACCAGAAAACAGAAGCCTTTACCATCAATATCGTCTGTATCGTTTAGTAACACATAGGTTCCTTATACCAATAAACAAGACAAAATTACCAATAAGTTTTAATTACATAAACACAAAGTTTAAATAACATTTAAATCAATTCCACAAACTTTCGGTTGCTCCATAAATATTTAATACCCAACGTTTACAACTAAATACATGAAACTTCGACTGAGCAATGAAAAAACTTTACGTAAGTAATTAGTTAGGAAAGTGCTCGCTTGTACTGAAACTAAGTTACAAAGTTAGCTGGAGTCAATCAACTTACCTGTACTTACTTACTTTTAGATGCTATTTCCTTCGTTACAGTGAGTTTTTATAGATTTTTTCTGAGCGGGTATTGCTGGATAAAAACTATAGGGTTTTCTGTTTTAGGATGTCACATAAAGTACCTAGAATGACATAGTTCTACATTTGTGTAAGTGTTGGAACTCGCCAGACGTGTTATTTTAAGAAATTGGCCTAAATTTTAAAAAAATCTTTTTCATTACATAATTATACAAGGTGTAAGGGACAACCCTCCAAATACTGATAGGTTGCACCGTTGCATATCTACACTTCTACACTAATATAATAAAGAGGAAACCTTTGTTTGTTTTCTTGTATGTATGTAATCGATAAACGCCGAAACTACTGGACCGATTTCCAAAATTCTTTCACCATTAGAAAGCTACAACATTCCTGAGTAACATAGGCTACTTTTTACCACGGGCAAATTCCTCATTTCCGCAGAAAACGGTTAACAGTTGGAAAAGTGGGAAATATAGCGGATATTACCCAAATTAGCAAAACCGCTTTACCGATCTCCGCGAATTTAGGCACTGATATTACTAGCATACTAAAGACGGACATGGACTACTTTTTGTCTGTTCTCGAGGATCTGGAGTACCTGATGAAGACCACCAGCATCCCATCTAAACTATAAGAGATACGGTAATAGCTTCGAAGTAAAAGTTACTCAGCATGGTGCGCCGCTTCTGCTGGTACATGGTCATCGAGGATCTGGAGTACCTGATGTAGACAACCAGCATTCCAAATAAACTGTCAGAGATATGGTAATGGCATCAAAGTAAAAGTTTTTCAGCATGACGGGCCGCTTCTGCTGGCACATTTACCTCTGCTGAAACGGAGTAATGGACGTTTTACTACGGACAAAAATCCAATTACTACGGGAAAACAGGTAAGTAGCAGCGGGTGAAACCGCTGGGCGGGCCGCTAGTAGACTATATTATTATTATGAAATGGAACAAATTTTCCCTGGCAGCATATGTCAGTAAACGACGAAAAAGGGGAAGTCTTAAAAAAATATGACGTTTCCTGAGTATATTTCTAGTGGTAAGTTGTTCAGTTTCATAGTTTAAATGCTATCAGGAGGGCTGTCTTTTGCACCCTGTATAATAATGGAACCTATTTATAATATACCTGGCAGGGGATTATTTATTCATAATACAATAAAGCTTAATCTCTTATCAATACCACAATTGATTTTATTTAAATTAGGTACCTAAAATAATAACCTTTGAGCTAGTTAATCGCATTACACTAATGAGATGAAATATCACAAATGAATGCAATTTGTTTTAATTAAATTTTATTCATACGATAGGTATATTTATGTATTGTATAGGTAGGTAGAAAGTACTGGGAACGGTAATTCAGGTTATTCACACAATCCTATTTCGCATGATGAAATATGACAACATGTCAGGAAAATCTTTTATATAATCATATGCTATTAAAAGGTAGAAATACATTTATAACTTACATAGGTAGGTATATCTATCACACCTATATCGACGGCTGTGAAAAAGGGCCATTTACACCACGTCTGACAAAAGTTTGAGAGACATTCAGAAAACTGACTGTCCACACATTAACTCAGTGGCTTCTTATTAAACCCGTGGAACTGATATGGGATGATGCTATCCTAATCAAGTAAGTGTCTCATATTCCACAAAATGAATGTGCATTAGAATGTGTCCAATTACTTACCATCTGAAATCTGCCACTTATATTTTAAAGTCTCTCTATCATAATATTATCGAAGTGTCGAAAAATTCTCTTGATACAGACATGACAAGTCTGTCGACAACCCTTTCGCTTCACTGACATGACAGCTTAGCGTGTGACAAGGATGCAGCTATAAATTATCCACTTCTTCTTCTTCTTTTTCGTGTGGGACACCGAGTCGTTCAACGACCCGATGAACCCTGGTGTCAGAGTTTTTCAACCGCCTACTACAAGTAGCAGGCCTCTGACATGGCTGTGTAACGACCGCCATCATAGACAGCAACCGGGACCGACGGCTTAACGTGCCCATCCGAAGCACGGAACCATCTTACTTGCGGACAATCAGGTGGTTCAGCCTGCAATGTCCTAACCAGACTGGGAACAAATTCACAAAGTGATAAATATCAACTTTGTGAGTGACCCCACCGGGAATTGAACCCGGAACCTTTGCGTGGCAGGCAGGCATGCTAACCACTGCGCCACATCGGTTGTCGCAATTATCCACTCAAACGACTTCTCTCCAATAAGCGAGTCGCGATGGGAAATACAAATTCTTTTCTCATCCGGCGAAAGACGCTCAAACGCCAAATAACCGAAGATTAATACTCGGGCTCGAGTGAAATTGAATAAATTATGCCTTTTATCTGTGGATTTCGCGATGATATTGTAAGGGGCCTTTGAAAGTGGCACAATTTTTGTAAAATGCGATCTTGATTTATTTGTTTGTAGATAGTGATTTGTAAGGAGGTTCTAACGTGCATAGCAGCATTAAGTCCTAAGACCGGTTTTATTGGGGAACGAATGTATGAACGGCATAGTTATCAATGTGCGATTGTCAAGTGCAGTAAATATTTCATGTCATTTTGATACAACTCATAATTTAGTAGTGTAGATATATTTTTATGATATGTGAGGGACATATTTGTCAAACGTGGTGATATAGACCGTGATTTTACAGGTGCTTAAAGACGCAGGCGTGATTTGGTATGTTAATCTTTACTACATACATATTGTATCACTTCTATATCCCTTGCGGGATAGGCAGAACGTAACAGCTGTAAAAAACTACTATTTACACCACATATGGCATAAGTTTGGGAGTTATTTAGAATACTGAGTAAAATAATAATAATAAGAATACCGCCTAAAATTGCAATTCACTTCAACTTTCAAAGCTATTAGTCGCTTCTTTCAACCCCCACGGTAAAGTTACGGGTGATGCTATTCTAAGCCGGCACCACCGGGCAAAATGTGAATCTGTACTAGCACTTGTTTACCTTTCCTGATTTGGAACAGTTCATTTCCACACCGATTGCGATAGACCACTGTCACCGCTAATTATAATCAGAATAATTCAATGCAGTGGTTTGATGACACTACCTACACAAAGTAAGCACTCGCTAGCACCAATCCAGAGAGCCAGCTTCAAAGAAACGTCGCTATACTCACACTGACATCCACACGCCGTCGTTTACGCGCAATCTCAAATCAGTTCGAACCGGCTCGTAGCGAGTGTCAACAGCGTTCGGTGCGGGCGGACGGCAAAATTACGACTCGCAAGTGCCAATATTTTTGTATTATATGTTATAAGTGTACGTTTGATATAATGTAAGTGATAAACCTTAGTATGTTCGTACCAGGTACGGCGTATTAAAAATTTAGAAAAAGAAAGTAGCAATCCTAGAGTGTAGGCATAAATGATCGGAAGAAGGGGCAAACTGTCCTTCTGTAATTTATCTATTTTGTGCTACCTACCTACTATAAAATATTGTGTCTGTGTTTGTGTTTGTAGAGTTCTCATCGTTAAATTGGTTGGCTGAGCATAGTTCATTATTAAAATACTAATTAAGCTTCGTGATTTAAAACGTGTTATCAATTATTTTAGCCACATGCGACATTTTATCTTTGGTATGATGGTGACTGGTCCAAAAATAATTGACCACTTTTCATCAATCACATAGTTGTCGGATGCGATCGGTTTTATCAACGTTATCATAACAAAACTCTCTCTGATTTTGCTGTACCTAAATAAGTATTCAGTTGAGAACATGTCCCTAGTATAAACCTAGTGTTACGTTTTATCTCAACCGCGGTTACGATAGCATACAAAATGCAGCTTTATGACCACAGAGCGTTACTACTATGTACGAGACTTTTATGATGCAACATGCTGGCAGATTGAAGCACAATCTGAAACTATACCGAGTGTTAATTTAAAATTGTTCTAGGCAAATGTCAGTGTCAATAAAGAAACCTGTTAAACATATTGTTAACAGATTAATTCATGTACCTTATATTTTCTTTTGTTTGCACACAATTAAACAACTTTAGTATGTACTTTTATTGGTGCTAAACTGCCAAAATGGTGTTAAGATCAAAACTTAATTCCTTACTTATAATATTTCGATTTGTGTAAGTTAGTTAGTTTTAAAAATATATCTTAGTCTATGTTAGTATTAATACTAGTGTTAGCACTGGATTTATAAAGACTGCTTTTAGCGGTAAAAGCCTCCTCTAAACTCAATCATTTTTCTCTGTTTTTCTCCTGCAAAATCAAACATGTCGTCACATTATCACCATGTCACACCATCTTCTGTGCGTCCTACTTCTTCTTTGAGTCTTCGATACCAAACCTGCGCATTTAAACTAACACCCTGTATAGTCTGCAACTCCAGACGAGCACTGTGATCAACGTTCTTTGGGAGAGAATCTCCTTTGATAAATAGCGTTCGATTTTTAATATAAAGGAGATTGATTCTCGATTCAATAAACGGCCCTTTGGCTCTCAAATTTTTACTTTTGATAACTTCGTATTGTTGGTAGGCTGGACGTCTTTTTAAACCGAGATAGCTGAGACAATGTGAATACCAATACAAGGTTCTATTAAATTCAATAAAAACATAATTATGAAAAAAAATTTGGGTCTCCCATGCAAACTGACACTTGTTTTGGATATTTTTGTATCGGAGGTTCAAAATATTTTTTCGTAGAATATACCCTCATCATAATGACGTTCTTGTATCAGATTTTTGGTGTTTAGATATTATTATAGGTATTTTGGGATTATTGACAGCTTAGCTACCATAGGATTAGGAAAAAGGCGTGCGGGCGCCTTTACCAGATGGCTCACTCAGTACTAGCGACGATTTTAACGTTAACTGACGAAAACTGGAGAAAACCGGAATCTCAGGGAAAGTCAAGGTAAACAAGAAGGTGGTTGACACGAATGTCATATTTATTGGATTTAAAATTGGCTCAAAATCATACGACGTTCTTTGTCGAATTTTGCTGTTTTGACGTTTTTATACTTAGAGATTTTTGACAGTAGCAAGCAACCCTGGCTATGTAACAAATACCAATCGCGAAAATCCGAAATAGGGCCGAGTGAACCGTGTATGTACTGTGGTTGTAGTCTGGTTTTTACGTCTGACAACCGGACTATGTGATGTAGTGCGGTTTGTATTTATGCAGCTGTATCACGTTTTGCCCTCAAACGGCTGACGGCAAAAGATAAACTTCACCTTCATTGTCAATATCCGCGGGTCCGGAGGGGCCACGCTTCGGTAACAATGAAAAAGTATTTTTTGATGGTTGTTCTTGGTAAATTCCAAATATATGGTGGATTGCATTTTGTGGGTCATGGCATCTTCTTCTCCCACAAAAGCTAAGGGCTTCTAAAACCCTTGGGTGCGTCAAAACTAACAAATGCTTGCCATAACACGTCCAGTACATGACAAAATACTTCTAGGACCGGATTTTATGCGTGTCTGTGCGGACACTTCGAATGGTTCATATGGGCTCTACGCAGGCTCTACGCTGGTGCTACGCGGGCTCTACGCGGCGGCTACGCGGACTCTACGCGCTACGGAGTCACTAGCAAGAGGATTTATTCTGATTGGATTTAATTTATTTAAACGATTTTAAATCACGGATCGAACCTTCATGAACCAAAACTAGGTTTCCGTGAAATACGCCGTATCGTAGTGCCTGGAGCCAAGTCCTGCCGCGTTCGGACAAGCTGAAAATTAAATTGTAGCTGGCGATGACGTATGCCTCCAAGTTGGACGTTCCGGTCGACCAATACGTCTTATTCTGATCTTCTAAAGGTGTATTCAGACTGTACTATCGCCAGAAAATTCACCTACCCATTTAAGGGTTCAACTAACTCAAGAAGACTGACTGTCATCAACGCACAGCCTAAACTACTGGATCGATTCGGCTGTATTTTGGCAAAAAGATAGCCACTATAATGCAGGCATCCGCTAAGGAAGGATTTTTCGAAATTCGATCTGTAAAACGAGGGATGAAAGTTTGTATGAAACTTTTTATTCCTTTGATATATTTGCTTCAAACGTATTTAGGAAGAACTTCAAAAATAATTAATGACTTGTTTTAACATTTTCCAATTTTAAATCCCGGTAAATTTTAAACCCTGGGGGTAAGAAAGGGTATGAAAATATTATATTTACGCGCAGGCCGCACCTTTGAAGCTGTTCACAATTCTGTATGTGTTCCTTCATCGATATAAAGACAATGGACCAATTTCGGGTCCGATATCTGGGAAATCATGAACATCCATTGTACGGACCGCATTAGAAAGAGTAAAGTTCTTCGCTGCGTTAAGATCTACGGTATTGAAGCGTATCTGACGCGGCATCAGCTAAGGTGTTATCATGTGATCGGCATGTCTGCTGACCGTATATCTAAGTGTTTCTTTTACAGCGAGCTTCAAGAAGGCAAGTGCAAGAACGGTGAACAGCTCTTGCGATACAAAGATGTACTTAAAAGACACATGAACATTTTTATTTAGTCGTACACATACAAACTTAAACATGAAAAATTGCAGAATTGCAACGAGACGCCAGCTGCTGAGAGCCTGTCCATCCAGCTGCAGCCGAATTCGGCTTGGGCAGATCATTTATGTGTTACTTATGGAATTATATAGTTGTTCAATTTCATTGACTTATAAAAATATTTGCAGTATTTTTTACAGCATATTTATATACATATCTACTAAAATGGGTAGAGGAACTTTGCAGTCCAGATTTAACTTTACATTCGTGTGGAATTTCGTAGGATTACCGTCGCGGCGACCACGCCTCAGCGCCAACAAAATGTCAAACGACAGGTAGACCGTCTGATATCGACAGCTGGCGCCGATCCAACCTGTACCATTCCGAACCATAAATCACACAATTTCACCCCGTATCACGATGAATTAACGCCTATCTAATTTACTGAATTTAATTCACTAATAAATTAATAATTTAATTTATTAGCTGACTGACTTACTTAATAGGACCTCTAAAATAAATAAATAAATATTTCGTTCCTAATACATATAAGGTAGGCTTCATAAATTTGTGGACTACCTTCACTAGAAACCACTACTAATTAAACTTCAATAGCTGTAAAATTGCCGTGTGATGCCGGCCTAGAATAGAATCACCCCAATTCCACCCGTGGGTGTCGTAAAAAGCGACTAAGGGATAATTATCCGGGGAATGGGCAGCAGCGTTCCCTGTGAATTAAACATCTTGCACTGCGCTCGCCAATCCGCCTGCCAAGCGTGGTGAGTATGGCAATACCCCCCAATACGGGGAAGGCCCATGTCCAGCAGTGGACTGTTGTGGCTGGGTAAGGTAATTTACTGCACGTAATTTCATTAGAATATTTTTCACAAAAAATGTAAGGCTATTTCAGGGGCGCTTATCTTATAAAAAACAGCGAGCTTGACATTTATTAGGTGTACTCAAGTAGGAGCGATCAGATAAGAATTCACTTAGGGGGCATAAAAATGATGTAGTATTCCGTGGGTACAAGCAGGGGCGGAGCCAGGGACTTGCAGCTTAGGACAACAAAAAAGAGAGTTTACAGAAGGTTCACTCGATCCTATTTAGGATTTTTGCGAGTGACATTTGTTACATAGTGAGGGTTGCTACTGTCAACAACTTGAAGTATAAGAATATCAAAACAGTAAAATCTGATACAATATCTTCATATTATGATTCTGAGCCTATTTTAATCCAAGAAACATGACGTTCGTGACAACCAATTTCTTAGTTACCTTGACTTCCCCTAAGATTCTGTTTATTTCCAGTTAAAGTCAGTAATCGTCAAAATCGTTGCTATTGCTGAGTGAGCCATCTGTAAAGCGGCCCCGCGCGCCGTTTCAATAATTTGCGAACCAACTTCTTAGTAACCTTAACTTCCCCTCAGATTCTGGTTATTTCTAGTTAAAGTCAGTAAGCTTTAAAATCGTTGCTATTTTTTGGAAAACTTCCAAAATTTTCACCGCAGGCAGGATCTGCGACCTTCGGCATCAGTACTGCCGACGCCCTAACCAACAGGGCTACCGCGGTTCTAATCGAGCCTGCGAAATTATGGAAGTATATCTTGTCCACTATCGCGTGGATGGGCTCCATCTACTGGGATAGTTTTGCAACTAATTCCCAGCGACTAATTCATTCTTTACAGATTGAATGTAGTCAAAGCGATGAAAACCTGCGATAAATTGAATACCAAATTTTAAAACACTTCTGCGGTGAAAATTTTGGAAGTTTTCCAAAAAATTGTTTACCTAACACGAGAAGTGTTTTAAAATTTGGTATTCAATCGTTGCTATTACTGAGTGAGCCATCTGTATAGGCACCCCGCGCGCCGTTACTCTAATTTGTGTTAGCGCCCCGTCGCGTATGGGCCGCACTTAGTAAAGTGCGGCCCATAAATATTCCCCCAAATATGGTTTTATTCATCATACGTGTCCTGAAGTTTACAAAACACTGTTACAATGGTCTTCTATAGAAAAAAGGAAGATATTTTATTCTTCTTATAGGATGTCGATTTATGTTGTTAGCAGAGAACGTGTTGAAGGAAGTCTACATTTAGTGTAACAAATTGAAAATCGTTTAACAAGATCAAAAGAAGAAAATTTATATGCGCCTTTTTCGGCGATTGCTAAGATTCCTGTTGTTTCAAAAACCTCAGAAAGAATTAGCGCGACTACGACCTCTCTAATATTGTTTGAATATGACATCAGATATGTTACGCGCGAGTGACTCGTATCATATTTTCTACAAATAAAATCCTCCATAGCTGAAATATAAATCCGATCTAAACTAAAATAAAATAGCGTCATCCTAATCCCATAAAACTATTTTGTCAGCGAGCTATTCAATTTCCAATCAAATTTTTACGGCGAGATTTTTTGTCGAGCTCTCAAATAATAGGCAAATGTTTTTAGAAAGGTATTTCCTGAAAACAGGTGCTCACTCAATTGTGACGTTCGTCGTTTGTTTTTGTCATCCGGAAGCGGAGCCAGCACGTTCAGGAGTTAAACATTTATAATAGACAAATGTTTGCACATTTTCGACGCAGTGAACCTGGCGTGATAAAAAATACATACATATATCACGCCTTTATTCCTTGCATGGTAGGCAGAGCGTAAATAGTTGTAAAATTGGTCATTTACACCACCTCTAACGAAAGTTTGAGAGTCATTCAGAAGACTGTGTATCACCATAGTGACAGATTCTCAGCCTATCGCCTAAATTTGCGACACACATCAGATCTTAGACTCCTTAGTCGCTTCTTACTACACCCACGGGAAAGATATGGTTTGATGGTATTCTAAATTGATAAGTGATAAAAAATAAGACGTTTTTTTTGCTCCACCCATCGTTGTCGTTATACAACTGTTATACATTTGGAAGAATTAAATAATTCGCCGTGTGGTAGCGGCTTAAATACTGCCACCCCTACTCTACTCAGGGCGTTTCGTAAAAGGCGATGTAGAGTTTTTGTGTCTGAATATCTGTTGACTGAGTTCAACCGCATGGTACCACCTACAATAGCATTCCTAGAGAGGGTTGACGTTAGGCAGGCGGCTGGTTATAAAACAATGCGAAATCCTTTTGCAACATGCCCTGACAAAACATGTTGCGCCGACCCCAAATGATTGATTTGGGATAATGGCAGGCAGATGATGATGAATGATATAGTTATGTGTATATGATAATGTAAGTAGGTAGGTTAATATAACAACAAATCAGAGTCAAAGAACACTCAGGCTCACGTTATGTCTGCGTTTTAATATTACATCAAAGATTTTAAAATACAATTGTCATATTCATTTCTACACACTAAAGATTTTCCGAGCAAGATGTCATACCTATATTTCCCTATTTCTGAACATACAATTTAGGTAAAATCTATTTATTTTTAGATTTAGCGTTTTGTACAGTATGTATTATTAAGTTTATATCAAGACAGGAAATTAATTTGCTCGCGGCCAAGAAAGGTGCAATTCGACCGTCCGAAACAATGATGTGGGTAAACATATTAACGTTTCGAAAATGTATTTCGTTTCGAGGTTTAGACCCGATATAAACGTAAATAATAGATTTCACGTAAATAATAGATGAGACCGATGCCTCGCAGATTCGCACCAGTAGTCCGTATGGACGCAGTTTCAAATTCCAACTGTCGTAAGGTCACTTCCTTACCTGAAGAGATGAACTGAAATCGAAACAGTTGCCTACTTATTTTGCAAATATACTTTTCGTCTTTCGTTCTCTTTCCCTAGTTCGGCGTAAAAACTGAACTAAGCTACATAATAGATTTCAATTCGAGCGACGAAAATCTTAAAATCATAATTCTTGTTGTAATCCTAAACTGATGCCGTGTCCTACTTGTCCAGAGATTCAGTCGTAGTTTAAGTTCTTTAATATGCCATCTAAGATTATTCACGCCAGCATATGTCATAAATAAACTAAAAACTACTCGACTATACATACAGTACTGCACGCAAGAGCGACTAAAACCTTTACAGAAAAATATATCCACTAGTTTAATGTACCTGTCGTAGTTTACTTAGGTATCTACTAAGACAGCCATAGAAAAGATAAGTCAGTCATGGTAAAGGGCGGCGGGGATAATGACATCACTTCTTCTTCTTCTTCTTCATCGAGTCGATATTAACAATTTAAATAACTTTTGAACAGTGCTTGGCCACGAAAATGCCTCTAGTATTGACATCACTGGTCTGTAAAGACGGCATTCACTTGCATGGCGGTCGTTACACAACCAGCCAGAGGCCTGCTACCTGTAATAGGAGGTTGCAAAACTCTGACTTCTAGCGTGTAAAGGAAAAACACTGTAAGTGCCACATACAGTGTTTTAGCTCTATAAGGTTAATTACGTTATTTAGACTCTAATACATACCCTGAACATAATTATTCATCATAAAAGTGAACACACTTGAAGTTATAGACAAACATAAAAAAACTGTATGTGCAAAAAACCATGTTTTGTAAAGCCATAACACTGTAAACGCACTTACAGTGTTTCTCCTTTACAATATTGCGCGTGCCCCGAACGCGAAATCTCGAATGATTCTATTTATGAGTAACCTCACTTAATGGTCGGGTTCTGTGGAAACGTATTTTAGGCCTCTGCCAACACATCAGAGGCCTTTGTAAGCATGTCAGAGGACTCTGCAACCATGTCAGAGGACTCTGCTACCATGTCAGAGGAGTCAGCAACCATGTCAGAGGACTCTGCAACCATGTCAGAGGACTCTGCATTCATGTCAGAGGCCTCTGTAACTATGTCAGAGGATTCTGCATTCATGACAGAGGCCTCTGCAACTATGTCAGAGGACTCTGCAACCATGTCAGAGGACTCTGCATTCATGTCAAAGGCCTCTGCAACTATGTCAGAGGACTCTGCAACCATGTTAGAGGACTCTGCAACCATGTCAGAGGCCTCTGTAACCATGTCAGAGGTTTCTGAAACCATGTCAGAGGACCCTGCAGCCACGTCAGACGACTCTGCAACTATGTCAGAGGCCTCTGCAACCATGTCAGAGGTCATTGTTACCATGTCAGATGTCATTGCAACCATGTAAGAGGTCTCTGCAACCATGTCAGAGGCCTTTGCAACCATGTCAGAGGACTCTGCATTCATATCAGAGGCATCTGCAACTATGTCAGGGGACTCTGCCACCACGTTAAAGGCCTCTGAACCATGTCAGAGGTCATTGTGACCATGTCAGAGTTTATTGCAACCATGTCAGTGGTTTCTACAACCATATCAGAAGACTCTGCAACCATGTCAGAAGTCTCTGCAGCCATGTCAGAGGCTTCTGCAACTATGTCAGTGGTCTCTGCAATCAATTCAGAGGCCTCTGGAACCATGTCAGAGGCATCTGCAACCATGTCAGAGGACTCTTCAACCATGTGAGAAGACTGATTTCATGTCAGAGGTCTCTGTTACTATGTCAAAGGTCATTACAACCATGTCAGAGGACTCTGCATTCCTATCAGAGGCCTCTGCAACTATGTCAGACGATTTTGCAACCATGTCAGAGACCTCTGCAACAATGTTAAAGGTCATTGGCACCATGTGAGAGGTCATTGCAACCATGTCAGAGGTCTATGCAACCATGTCAGAGGACTTTGCAACCATGCCAGAGCTCATTACAAACATGTCAGAGGTCTCTGCAACCATGTCCGAGGACTTTGCAACCATGTCAAAGGTCATTACAAACATGTCAGTGGACTCTGCAATCATGTCAGAGGACGCTGCAACCATGTCAGAGGATTCTGCAATCATGTCAGAGGTCAATGCAACCATGTCAGAGGACTCTGCAATCATGTCAGAGGACGCTGCAACCATGTCAGAGGATTCTGCAATCATGTCAGAGGTCAATGCAATCATGTCAGAGGACTCTGCAACCATGTCAGAGGACTCAGCAATCATGTCAGAGGACGCTACAACCATGTCAGAGGACTCAGCAATCATGTCAGAGGACGCTGCAGCCATGTCAGAGGTCATTAAAAGCATGTCAAAGGACACTGCAATCATGTCAGAGGACGCTGCAACCATGTCAGAGGACTCTGCAACCATGTTAGAGGACTCTGCAACCATGTCACAGGACTCTGCAACCATGTCAGAGGACTCTGCAACCATGTCAGAGGACTCTGCAACCATGTCAGAGGACATTACAACCATGTCAGAGGACTTTGTATGCCAGAGGACGCTGCAACCATGTCAGAGATCATTGCAACCATGTCAGAGGTCATTGCAACCATGTCAGAGGTCATTAAAACCATGTCAAAGGACTCTGCAATCATGTCAGAGGACGCTGCAACCATGTCAGAGGTCATTGCGACCATGGCAGAGGTCATTGCAACCATGTCAGAGGTCATTGCAACCATGTCAGAGGTCATTAAAACCATGTCAAAGGACTCTGCAATCATGTCAGAGGACGCTGCAACCATGTCAGAGGACTCTGCAACCATGTCAGAGGACTCTGCAACCATGAACTCTAAGTCATTGCAACCATATCAGAGCACTCTGCTGCTGATAGGCTAACTCCGTCCATACTTTGCGCAACAGAAATATTGTAAAAGAAATACACTGTATGAACCAATACAGTGTTTTTGCTTTACAAAGCCACAATATTTATGCGGTATGTTCATAACGCAGAAGCAGATTACTGTATTTGCATTATATTTCTGTTTGTTTAATGTATTTTTGTGTAAAATTGGAATGGCTAGTAAGGTGTTACCAATATCTATTAGTTCAAGTCATAAAACAGTTCAAATGTTTTAAGTTTGTCAGAAAAAAAAGCAAATTTCAATAAAAATCGTTTTTGCTCATTTTCTCAAAACTTAGGTGCTCACACATACAGTGTTTCTGGTTTACACGCTAGACTTCACGATTTATCGGGTCGTTGGACAACTAGATGTCCTACACGAAGAAATAGAGTGAATCCTCACACAAACTGAAACTACAGGCTGTCGGCGAACGGCATCTTCCGTATGGTTTTAGCTGCAATCGTAACTTGGTACATACCTACCAACCTAAAACATATCCTACATCCCTTGCAATAAAATAGAATAACTAGCTATTATTTACTTATACCTACTTACATATTAAGCATTACAATGTAAAGCTCCGGCATGTTATCACACGATAAGCTTACTCAGACACTAAATAACATCGCCCAGCTAATACATAGCATACCTATGTAATAAAATAAACCATGTAAGAAAATATTTTATTATAAGTCAGATGGCTCTCTCTTTACAGTCATGCTTTTGAGATACTACCTACTAGCGCCATCTTCAGCCGCTTTCGGAATTAACATATCAAAAACACACCTATGTAACAAACCATGTATATAATAAGAAAGGAGGTGTGGTCAAGATGGCTTATCCTTACGGTAACGCTTTTGATATACTATCTAGTGCTGCTATCAGCGGTCGTTTTACGAACTAACATCTCAAAAAACCAGATTTTTGACTAATTTTATTAAATTAGATAAATAAGTAAATAACCAAGTTACGGGCATGTGTAACTCTTAGATATTAATCATTTTTCATTATCTTTTAGAATTAAGTTGATTTATTATTGTATAATCATTTTTTGAATTTATTTCATTTTTGCTACTTTTTTGTTTTGCCTTTTTTCAGTTGATAATCGTTAGTTTACAGTAAAATCAGTAGTTTCTAATCATTTTATACGTTTTTCTGATCCTTTTGACAACCTATTACTTAGTCTAGGAAGCCTAGAACCTAGTTTTTCAGGCGTTGTAAATATTTTCACTTTTATATTTTTACGTATTATTTTAGATTCTTATCTTAGTTCTTAGTTTCTAGTGCATAAAGACATATCACTAATAAATTGGACGATAGATTAAGTTTTGCCAAACTTTGTACTTTAAACTTTAATTAGAGCAATATCGCCCATATCTGGGGAACGTATCATCATATACCACCTTAATACACCTATTCTACACATTTAGTACATAAGTTATATGACCTAGAACCTCTAGGTTCCGAAATAAACACTAAAACCTAGTTATAATTTGATGTGATATGCAAAATGTGTCCATTTATCGTCCAATAAAACGAAACCTGTATTACTTAGATGTTTAAGATTTTTTACCTTGATACCTAATGTTATTATGTACCTACTTATGTAAAAGTTTTTTATTGAAGATTATTTTGATATACGGTAAAACGTTGAACAATGGCAAGTTTGTAGAGAAAATTGGTTGCAATTTAATTTCGAAATTGGGGCGGGCGCGGCTCTCTTTAAAGTAAGGCTCGTTAGTATATAAGGAAATTGGAATTTTCAAACGACAAGTTTTACAAGTTTACACGGTTCTAAGAAGAAAATTCCAGTTTCCAGCTAGACGTGGGAGTTCAAGAGGAAAGCGGCTAATCCAGTATCTTGCCATTGTCTGCGTTGCGCCAACCAAACTGAAAAAAAGAAGAAGTTTTATTTTACAACTAAATAGAATCCTCTAAATTCGCGTAAAAGTTACCCCTCGAAAAGTGACCGCTGCGGGCCGGTTTGTCTCACCCGTGTTGCGTGCTGGCACCTTCTGTGCTGGACATAAAAATCACACAAAAGTTATTTAAATAGTTTCTATACTTGTGCTACGGTACTGACCACTGAACTGGCACCGTTTGTGCTACTTACCTGTGTATCAACTGTGAAGTGCGTTTACCTAAGATTTAGGACTTAGGACCTAGGTCTTGGGTAGTGTTAGTGCAGTTGGTACCAGGTCGTTGGAGCTTGACGAGCTGCATGGTCCTTGCGAGACGGATCAGTACTGTGGTATGGTATAGAGATTGTTTTTATATTGTGTGTGATTTTTGTGAATTGTGAGACAAATTTAACCCCGTACCGGTCTTTGAATACGTAACGTAACTAGCGCAACGCAGACCAACGAGGGAAGGATACTGAGGATAGCTGCTTCTAGGCTCATGCTACCTTGCTGGTGTTAACTTGGTGTGCCTAGAGGTGGATGGTGAGTTGGCATCGGCGTCGGCCGGCCTTGCCGAGGCGGGACTGATAATCCTCTTTGCTGACTTCAGAGACCTAAAGTGGAAGGAGTAATTCATGTCAATTGATGTTAAAGCTAAACTCATTTGAGGGTGTCTTATTTCGGCTTCGTACTACTACACTACGAAGTATTCAGTCTTTGTGAAAGTAAATACTCCACTTTAGTGTACTCTGGGGGCCAGTCACGAATAGGGAGCTGTATATTCCCCCAGCTCCTCAGCACCTAGAGGACTCAGTGCTTACCCTCGGAAGGCACCCCCTACCTATCCTACCAATCCTACCTCTACGCGGCTCACAACTAGTAGGAACCCGCGTAGAACCCTAGGGCCCACGATAGGCACACGTAAAAGCCACAGTTACACTCCCGTCACAGACAAGCATACGACACTTTATGATGATACGTTCTCCAGATATGGAAAAGCAACGTAGGATGACGCGATCGATGTCTCGCGTAGATAGAGACACGGAAGACCCGGCACCAGGCCGATCTAGCTCGCCCGGCACTAACACGTGGAGTGCGCCGTCCGGAGCTAGTGCCCTGCCGCCGTCTACCGTTAGATCGTCGCCACCTCCGAGTAGTAATGATAATGTTTCAGAAGAACATAATTTGTCGAATGCCCAAGGGCAGCAGAATGAGAGCCATGAAGTAGGGAATAATTTGAACCGCGAACAGAACTTGTTAGACTTCGCGGGAAACTCTGATCTCAATAATGCGATATTTGAGACGCGATCCACCGCAAGTCGTAGGTCAACGGCCTCCGCGCGCAAACGGCAGCAGCTTCTTGCTAAGTTAGATGTAGTAGAAAAGCGAGCCGCGCACCTGGCAGCTGAGCGTGAGTGTGCTGAAACTAAACTTGAGATAATGCGTCTAGATTCAGCGGAAAACACGGCCGACGATAGCGAGGTAGATACCGTGACGACGCGAGTTAATCCAGCCGTCCGAAAATGTATACAAACTGAACGATGGATTAGCACGCACACGGTACAAACCCCGGGTCCAACTTCAGAAACGCCCCACCATACCGCGGTCCCTGGGGGGGAGAGAGGAGCGTTACAAAGCGGAGATCCCAACCGACTACCGATACCGAATATTAGTCAAAATGTTACATTTGAACAGGGTGGCGTCCCCTCGTTCACAGGGCAAGGCCCATCAGTGGACAATAGGTCCCAAATTAATAATAATAATAACAATCAAAATGAGATACCTAACTTACCAAACGTAAACGTAAACAATAACATTCCTCAGCCGCAGGCTAGGCGCTCTAACCCGCCGCCTTATCAAAATAATACCTACAACTACAACTCTGCGTTCGCACGTACCTACGAACGCCAGCCGCACGACAATACCTACCGGTCTAGCTCCGGCACGCCGGCGCATCCGAGCACAGGTACCTATACTATCAGATATGGATAGATTAGAATTTTTAGCGAGCTCATTATCTAGAGCGATGACAGCAAATTCACAACCTCGCGATAAATATTCTAAATCGAACAAATTACTACAAGAGCTACCTTACTTCGACGGTGACATCACCGAGTGGGTAGGATTCTCTGCTATTTACCGAGACACAGAAGATTTATTCTCAGATATCCAGAATATAGCCAGATTACCTACGCAAAGCCCTCCGCGGACAGGCTAGGGAAGCGGTACGCGCTCTTATCAGCACGGCAATAGACCCGGATCAAATAATGAGCATCTTAGATAAGAGGTTCGGCCGGACCGAGCATATCGTACTAGCTGAAATTAGCAAACTAAAGGCTATGCCTAAACTTGCCGACGACGGTCGTAACGCAAGCGAGTTCGCGAGTCGCGTCGCTAATACTGTATCAATGATTAAATCTTTAGACCAGAGTAGGTACCTAAACTCGCCCGACCTAGTACAGTGTATAGAGAGTAAACTAACTCAAGAAAAACGATTCGGGTGGGGTACATGGTTACGAGACAACAAAGCGCGACCAGACCTCCAGGTCATGTCCGAATACCTAAGTGATATCGCCGATAGGTACAACGTTATGTCACCTGCTATCGACGCGGTTGATAGGTACAGGCAATCACGTAACGTAGACAAGCGCGGTAAAACTACTAAGTTGATAGGTACCTACTCGCCGACCGATTCACGCTACAAGACGTAGGTACGAACGGGATAGTTCTCAGTCGGACTATAGCTCAGACGAGCAAGATAGCACGCCGCGACACTTAGTAAACGTGGCTAAGAACCCTAGAAAATCTAGCTACAGCGATAGCGAAGACGACCAAGAGGTAGTAAGCCCCCACGTCCTAAGCACGCGCGAGCGGTCCGCTGAAAACCTAAACTCGGCGAGCGACTCCGATAGCGAATATGAACGCTTCAAAGTGTTCTCGGCAGTAGGTATAGGTAAGTCAAAGGAGTGCAAGCTATGTACTAAAGATCATTTTCTGCGCGATTGCGAAATATTTAAAAAGAAACCAATAGCTGAACGTTGGGAGGCGGCACGCGATAGCCGTCATTGTTTTAGATGCCTAAACAGTACTCATCGTAGGGAAACGTGCAAAGCTAAGAGTTGCAGCATGAAGGGCTGCAAGGGGCTGCACCATAAACTCCTACATTACTCGAAAGAGGAAGAAGCGTCAAAACAACGTAGTAGTTCGGTCAAGCCGGCGGCCGCCGCCGCGCCAATAAAACCTGCGCCCGCAAAAGATAGCGCAGTGAAAACTGTTCACATTTCATCCGTGAACACACTATCAAAAGATCGACAATCGTATCTTCAAATAATCCCAGTAGAGTTGTACGGTCCTGTAGGTAAAATAGAGACATACGCATTCCTCGACGGAGGCTCCACTAGTACACTCATTGAGCGCGACACTGCACTTGCCGTAGCACCGGAAGGCAAAAAAGAGGTGCTACGAATCGTAGGCGTAGGCGGTAACACGATAGACGAGGAAGGCTCGTATAAGTTAGACTTGAAAATTAAGGGCCTATTCGCACGTACCATCGAATCTATGCAGGCGCAAACTATTTCAAAGTTAGAGATAGACGAGCAAGACATACCTACAGACGTAATAGCTAAATGTAGGCATTTAGACGAGGTTCGAGACGCCCTTAATTAGGTACCCGTCAGCGCGACCTACGATATTGATAGGCCAAGATAATTGGCACTTATTAGTCGGCCACAAGTTGCTAAAAGGAAAGAGAAATGAACCTGTCGCTTCATTAACCAGCTTAGGTTGGACCCTGCATGGCTTCTCCTCAGGGTACAATAAAACAGTCGCTTTCGTAAATTACGCAGCAACCACAACTAGATCGAACACAATAGACGACTTAATTAAAGATCAATTCAGCATAGATTCGTTAGGTATTCAACCTAAGCGACCCCAGAACGACCTCGAGACGCAAGCGATAAAAACTTTAGAAGAAACTACCAAACGTTTGCCGGATGGGCGTTACGAGGTAGGGTTGCCATGGAAACCCGAATGCCAAACCATGCCCGACAGTCGTAAACAGGCAGAGCGTCGTTTCTACAATATAGAGCGGAAGCTAGAAAAATTTCCTGCGAGTAAATTAGAGTACCACAAACAAATGCAGAATTTAATCGATAAAGGCTATGCCGAGCTCGCGCCCGCCATACCTACATCCCCACGCGTGTGGTACCTACCACATTTCGTAGTCGTCCATCCACAGAAAAAGAAAGAGCGATTAGTTTTCGATGCGGCCGCAAAGTCAAACGGAACTAGTTTAAACGACGCTTTACTCTCGGGCCCCGATCTATTGCAGAGTTTATTTGGGGTAGGTACTCGTACGGTTTCGCGAAGGCCCGGTGGCCGTAATAGGTGACATAAAAGAGATGTTTCTGAGAGTAGGTGTACGCGAACAAGATAGAGATAGCTTGCGATTTTTATGGCGCGATAGTCCGAACGATCCATTGCGCGAGTATCGCATGACGTCACTCATTTTCGGAGCCACCTCATCACCATGCAGCGCGATCTACGTTAAGAATAAAAACGCCGCTAGCCACGCCCACCTTTATCCCGAAGCCGCACGCGCCGTAGAACGGCAGTTCTACGTAGACGATTTTTTGATGGCATTTCCAAATGTAGAATCAGCCGATAGGATGGTACGTGAAGTAGACATTATTCACAAGAACGCGAAGATGGACTTGCGCAACTGGGCAAGCAATGACTCATCCGCATTAGAGTCGGTTAGCGACGCAATTAGCCCCGCCCAGGATGCCCTATTAGGTAACAAAGATCAGTTTGAAAGAACTTTAGGTCTTATATGGAAAATAAACAAAGATTCCCTAAGTTTCGCGCTAAACCTGCGTAACACACCGATAGAGGCCATCGAGGGCCAGCGCGCCCCCACTAAGCGCGAAGTAGCCAGTGCGGTGATGTCCGTATTCGATCCCCTAGGTTTAGCATCACCTATCACTATCCAAGGCAAAGCTATCATACAAGAAATATGGCGTTCCGGTATAGACTGGGACGACCCAGTATCAAACGACGTAAACACGCTATGGCAAAAATGGTTAGCACACGTTAAAAACCTACAGGGTCTGGAAATACCTAGGTACGTACCTCCGGGCATTGACCCCGACTCGACCGAGCTTCATGTCTTTGTGGACGCGTCCGAAAGATCGTACTCAGCGGCGGTTTATTTACGTTCAGTTCTACCTAATGACACGGTTAACGTTAGTTTATTAGCCGCTAAAGCTAAAGTAACGCCCCTCAAACCCGTCTCCATACCAAGGTTGGAACTGCAAGCCGCAGTCTTAGGATGCCGCCTAGCAACAACAGTTCGTAACGAGATGAGTTACATAGTTAAAAGCCAGACGTTCTGGTCAGACTCACGTACAGTTTTAGCATGGATTCGCTCAGATCCCAGGACGTTTAAACCTTTCGTAGCACATAGACTCGCTGAAATTGAGGACTGCACCCGACCGACCGAATGGCGTTGGATACCTACTAAAGATAACGTAGCCGATGACGCTACTCGCGGCGTACCTAAAGATTTTGGTGCTTCACACAGATGGTACACCGGTCCTGCGTTTCTCAAATTAGAACCTACTTCATGGCCAATAGAAAATAAGTTAATTAAGTCGAGTCAACCCCCTCCTTCCCCTCTTGTTACTGGCGAGGAGAAGATCGTCAAACTTCACGCGCTGCGCGAACGACGGCAATCTGCGTGTCTACCTGATGCATCGAGATTCTCGTCATGGCAAAGATTACTACTCACAACTGCACGTGTCTTACAGGCTTCTCAAAAGTTTAAAGCGCTCGCCAACCCAATCACTAAACAAGCAGCGCTCATGACACGCAAGTTCGTTAAGACACCAAGAAAGGTATCTGAGCAACGGCCCACTATCAAACTACCTAAGATGGCCTACACGCCGCTCGAACCCGTGTTTATTGAGAAAGCCGAACGACTACTTATTCGTCATATACAACAAGAAAGCTTCAGCACCGAGATAAACCGCATCAAAAAAGGAGAACCTATCGAACGAGCATCATGATTACGTAAACTATGTATGAAGTTCGATGAGCATGATATACTTCGCATAGAAGGACGTACCTATCGACGCAATATCGAATGAAAAAAGAACCTACAAACGACCAGCTGTGATTGACGCCAACCACTACATAACTCGGTTGATTATTCACCACACCCACTGTGAATTCAATCATGGCAATCACGAAACTGTTATGAATGAGTTGAGACAAAAATACTACATCTTAGCACTTCGTCGCACCGTACGAAAGATATTACATACATGTCAATGGTGTCGAGTACATCGCAAGACGCCACAGATGGCACCGCACGGTAACCTACCTATCGAGCGATTAGCACGCAATCAACCTGCGTTCACATGTACCGGACTAGATAACTTTGGGCCGATGGTCGTCACCATAGGACGACGACATGAGAAGCGATGGGGCACATTATTCACCTGCCTTACCACGCGAGCAGTACATATAGAACTCGCAGCTTCACTCTCATCATCTTCCATGATACTAGCCCTCAGAAGATTCATGACAAGAAGAGGCCAACCAGCTGTTATCTTCAGTGACAATGGGTCTAACTTCGTAGGTGCCAATAGAGAGCTCGCAGAGATATGGAGTGAGTGTAATGATGGACTTAAAGAATACGCAGAGAGTAGGCGAATTCAACGGAAATTCATACCCCCTGGCGCCCCCAACATGGGTGGATCATGGGAGCGACTAGTAAAATCAATCAAAGTCGCATTAGCCGCTACGTTGAAAGAAAGAAGTCCACGCGAAGAAGTATTACACACTCTATTGTTAGAAGCCGAGCACACAGTAAACTGTAGACCATTAACAGCAGTATCACTCGAAACCGAAGAAGAAGCACTGACGCCTAACCACTTTCTGATAGGACGCTCAAGTGGCAACATGATGTTCGGTACTTTCGATGACAACGATATAGCTAACGAATCAACCTGGAGGGCTTCTCAGAGACTCGCCGATCACTTCTGGGCGAGATGGACACGCGAGTACTTACCTACTTTATTACCGCGTCAAAATAACAAATCACAACGTTATCAGAATCCAGCCCCAGGTGATATCGTATTAATCGTCGATTCAACACTACCTAGAAACTCCTGGCCAAGAGGCGAAGTCGTCACCGTCTTACCTGGTCCCGATGGACGAGTACGAGTA
This sequence comes from Phthorimaea operculella, assembly GCA_024500475.1. Classification (NCBI taxonomy): domain Eukaryota; kingdom Metazoa; phylum Arthropoda; class Insecta; order Lepidoptera; family Gelechiidae; genus Phthorimaea; species Phthorimaea operculella. Next base: position 183,105 of record JANFCV010000272.1, read on the forward strand.
GTCGAAGTAAGAACAACTGCTGGCATACTACGACGCCCAGCATCACGCCTAGTAATCTTATCTAACCATGACAATTCGCCGCACGATGATTAGTGCTCACTACTTTCGCACCGGGGGGAGAATGTCGGCGAACGGCATCTTCCGTATGGTTTTAGCTGCAATCGTAACTTGGTACATACCTACCAACCTAAAACATATCCTACATCCCTTGCAATAAAATAGAATAACTAGCTATTATTTACTTATACCTACTTACATATTAAGCATTACAATGTAAAGCTCCGGCATGTTATCACACGATAAGCTTTCTCAGACACTAAATAACATCGCCCAGCTAATACATAGCATACCTATGTAATAAAATAAACCATGTAAGAAAATATTTTATTATAAGTCAGATGGCTCTCTCTTTACAGTCATGCTTTTGAGATACTACCTACTAGCGCCATCTTCAGCCGCTTTCGGAATTAACATATCAAAAACACACCTATGTAACAAACCATGTATATAATAAGAAAGGAGGTGTGGTCAAGATGGCTTATCCTTACGGTAACGCTTTTGATATACTATCTAGTGCTGCTATCAGCGGTCGTTTTACGAACTAACATCTCAAAAAACCAGATTTTTGACTAATTTTATTAAATTAGATAAATAAGTAAAAATAACCAAGTTACGGGCATGCGTAACTCTTAGATATTAATCATTTTTCATTATCTTTTAGAATTAAGTTGATTTATTATTGTATAATCATTTTTTGAATTTATTTCATTTTTGCTACTTTTTTGTTTTGCCTTTTTTCAGTTGATAATCGTTAGTTTACAGTAAAATCAGTAGTTTCTAATCATTTTATACGTTTTTCTGATCCTTTTGACAACCTATTACTTAGTCTAGGAAGCCTAGAACCTAGTTTTTCAGGCGTTGTAAATATTTTCACTTTTTATATTTTTACGTATTATTTTAGATTCTTATCTTAGTTCTTAGTTTCTAGTGCATAAAGACATATCACTAATAAATTGGACGATAGATTAAGTTTTTGCCAAACTTTGTACTTTAAACTTTAATTAGAGCAATATCGCCCATATCTGGGGAACGTATCATCATATACCACCTTAATACACCTATTCTACACATTTAGTACATAAGTTATATGACCTAGAACCTCTAGGTTCCGAAATAAACACTAAAACCTAGTTATAATTTGATGTGATATGCAAAATGTGTCCATTTATCGTCCAATAAAACGAAACCTGTATTACTTAGATGTTTAAGATTTTTTACCTTGATACCTAATGTTATTATGTACCTACTTATGTAAAAGTTTTTTATTGAAGATTATTTTGATATACGGTAAAACGTTGAACAATGGCAAGTTCGTAGAGAAAATTGGTTGCAATTTAATTTCGAAATTGGGGGCGGGGCGCGGCTCTCTTTAAAGTAAGGCTCGTTAGTATATAAGGAAATTGGAATTTTCAAACGACAAGAGTCCCCCAAGGCAGCTGCCTGTCGCCGGCCCTCTACGCCCTCTACACCAACGACATCCCCACCCTTGAAGGTCGTCTCCAAGAATGGGAGGAGGACGTAGAACTGGCCCTATTTGCTGACGACAGCGCCTACTTTGCGTCGTCAAGGAAAGCAGCCCTGGCAGCGAAGAAGATGCAGCGTGTCCTCGATCTCCTACCGGACTGGCTGGACAAGTGGAGGATGGCCGTCAACGTGGGGAAGACGGCCGCCATCTTGACCGGCAACCAGCGCAACCTTCCACCAGCAATGTCTCTGCGGGGTCAACAGGTGAATTGGACATCTTCAGTGAAGTACCTCGGCTGCCACATCGACCGGGCGCTGCGCATGGTGCCGATGGTGACACACGTCACCAATCAGGCAAAGGGCGCGCGCGCGCTCCTCCGCCCGGTACTCAAGTCGAGGCTACCTCTCCGCACCAAACTGAAGATGTACAAGACGTACATTCGGCCCCGCCTCACTTATGCAGCCCCAGCCTGGTATGCGCTGGCCTCCAGGTCCCAGCGCAAGAAGCTACAGACGGTGCAGAATGTCAGCCTCCGGATGGTTGTGGACGCTGGGCGTTACGTCCGTAATGACGTAATAGCCCGCGACCTCCGGATGGCCACCGTGGAGGAGTTTGTGCGGTCGTTGGCGCGTCGCATGTACGACCGCGCAGACAACGGCCCGCACCCGCACCTCCAAAACATCGCACCCCACCACGCCCGGCCGCCCGACGAGCGGCGTCGCGCCGTGCCCCGCGACCTGCTCCGGAGCCCGACGCCGGAAGAAGATGACCCCTAGACCACAACGAGCAGCCGCGCAAAAACCCAGCACAGCAGGGCCTTCCACTGGAGAAGGCGGGGGTGAAGCGAGGAGGGCAAAAAAAAAATAAGGCAAAAAAAAAAATGCCCTGCCAGTCGTGATGCTCACGCATTCGGATGGTAGGGTAAAAAAAAAAAAAAAAAAAAAAAAAAAAAAAATATTGCCGCCCATGACCCCTCACCCTGACTTGCCCCCAGTGGACCCCAACCAGGACCGGGGGGACCGTTGTCCCCCTCGAGAAGATGCCCGGGCGCGAGGGTTACCTCAAAGGCCCGTACCAGCGGCATCCCTGAGCCGCTGAAGCCCCCTGCTGCTGCTGCTAAACGACAAGTTTTACAAGTTTACACGGTTCTAAGAAGAAAATTCCAGTTTCCAGCTAGACGTGGGAGTTCAAGAGGAAAGCGGCTAATCCAGTATCTTGCCATTGTCTGCGTTGCGCCAACCAAACTGAAAAAAGAAGAAGTTTTATTTTACAACTAAATAGAATCCTCTAAATTCGCGTAAAAGTTACCCCTCGAAAAGTGACCGCTGCGGGCCGGTTTGTCTCACCCGTGTTGCGTGCTGGCACCTTCTGTGCTGGACATAAAAATCACACAAAAGTTATTTAAATAGTTTCTATACTTGTGCTACGGTACTGACCACTGAACTGGCACCGTTTGTGCTACTTACCTGTGTATCAACTGTGAAGTGCGTTTACCTAAGATTTAGGACTTAGGACCTAGGTCTTGGGTAGTGTTAGTGCAGTTGGTACCAGGTCGTTGGAGCTTGACGAGCTGCACAGGCGGCCAGGACAGCTGAAACAAATTTAACCAGGATACTAAAAACTAGGACAGCATACGTGTGAAGGAGTGCTGACGTAGCGCGGGCGCCGCTGTCCGATGAGTTTGCTTTAGAGATGCGACTTTGGTAGCAAAGAACGATTTTTTATAATCGATTTTATCTTTTATTGAAATGGTCGTAAATAAAAAAAGCACTTTGATTTGTATTATTTTAATGTGATAATAGAAATTATAAGAAAGAACATCGTTTGTAACTTTGTTGGTCTGATTATTTGAAAGCTTTTTTAAGACGAATTGAAAAAAATAGAAGTGCAATAATAGTGCAAAAATATGAAAAAAGGCCTTCAAACGGCAACACACAATGATAATTTTCAAAATCCATAAGTTAAAACGTATTTTTTCAATAATCAATTATTTTCTTACAACTTTAGCTCGCTTTGTTCCCGCGCTGTTGGCTCGGCGGCCATTTGCTTTTTTCTTCCCTCTGTACACAGCGGTTTGCAATTCCACGCTCGGTTTTCGTTCGCTCCCTTCAACGTGAGCGTAAGCATTGTTTGCGATCGGACAGCTTGCTTTGTCGGTAAGTTTTAATCAGCTATTTGCTATTTATTTAAAAGAGGTTCGGTTATTGTTTAAAGCTGTTAGATTGATGATTCATTAAAAAGACTTTTTACGGTTCATTTGTAGATCCAGTAGAATGCGTCTGTAAAAGACGTCAATCGAACTCCTCAAACTATAGAAAAATCAATTTTTGACGAAAAACATAGATTCCAAAAATAACTGATTATTTTTCCCCATCTCTATTCCGCTTTGTTCCCGCGCTGTTGGCTCGGCGGCCATTTGCTTTTTTCTTCCCTCTGTACACAGCGGTTTGCAATTCCACGCTCGGTTTTCGTTCGCTCCCTTCAACGTGAGCGTAAGCATTGTTTGCGATCGGACAGCTTGCTTTGTCGGTTAGTTTGAGTCGGCGTTTCGCTGGGCTGATCTGTTTGCTGTTTACATGACGGCATTTTAGTCACTGTTTTGAAATGTTGGGTAGAACACATTCAAAAGACTATTCAGACAACTTGCAAAATTGTTGGCAGAATTTGAACCTGCAATTTCCTGTATCGCTACTGACGCCTCCTACTAACTGAGCTTATAATTCACAGCAGCAGTATGTAGCGGACGTAAGCCTTCTAACAGGGTACGCAATAAGGCACGATATCCTGGTTTTGCCATCCAGCCACTGCCAGCCACCTTCTTAGAGTCATCGGATTATTTATCAGGAGGGCGTACAACGCTACGCTTCTAAGTGTGTGGTCTCAAGTCGAGAACTTTATTCCGTTGTCTATCGGTTGAATTGATGATTCGCAAAAATCTCTTTAGGCTCATTTGCAGAAGCACAAAAATGCGTCCATTTAAGACGTCAATAGAAACCCTCAAACGGGGCCACACAAACGGAGGTAATTTATAAAGAAAATGAATGCTGTAAGTGGTTAATCCCGGCTATCATTCAAAATAAGTGAGCTCCATAAAACTCGTTTTAATACTTTATTCCGGCTTAAACTTCCGAGCCGTTTAAATTATTTGTCCGTGGAGGCTGGAACCGGTCCAAATTAAATTATGTGCGCGGAAAATTTCCGGTCACAATTTTCTTAATACATTTGTAGCTGCACATCAACCTATTCCCCTTGAGAGGATCGAATTAAACTGGTATTTTCGTACAGTTAACGAGAAAAACCAGTATAGACTGGATCCATAAGAGTATCGCCTCCTTAAGTCATATTTCGATGTTTTCTTCAGGATAAAGAATTATAGCAAGTGCCTACTAGAAAGCATTCCAAAAAGTGAAGGGAAATATTTTTCATATTTTTTTAAGTATCTACAATATATCGATACAATTTGAAAGCTACCTATCCAATGCAGTAAAATTTTGTTTGTGTCAGCATTGCAGTAAGCAAGGAAAATAGATAAGTTTGTACATAAACTATGTATAAAATGTTGCTGCAATCGGAGAACTCTTGATCATTCCAAATAGTCTCACACTTGCGGTTCTCACACCTACATGTTTTTTGAGGTGTTTTCGGATCCGTTTTTAGACAATAACAACATAACTAAATACCTACACAGATGATATCACACTTATATCCCTTGGGGTAGACAAAGCGTAAACGGCTGTTTAAAACGGCCATTTACACCACGTCTGACAAAAGTTTGAGATTCATTCAAATGACTGTGTGTGTATCACCAAATCAAATCAAAGAGACAGGTTGACAGGTTGTCAGCATGTCGCCTTAAATTGCAATACACATCAACTCTCAATCAGCTTACCAAACTTACACAGAAAGCTGGATATCATGTTGCACATAACTGCATCAATTTGTTTGGTGACTGGCGCGATCCGCTACTTTGTACGGTGTGTGTGCGATTCCACTGTGGGATACATCGCAAGTTTTCTCATTAGGAGGGGACAGGATGGAGCCAAACTAACTTATAAGGAAGATCGTCATGTTGTTGATGACCGTTGCGATTACCTGATAACTAGGGGACGAGGGGACGTATGTTATCATGTCTTTATTTAGCTACACTTACCGTCCTAAAATAATTATTGCACAGAAAATCGTGTTTGTAAGAGCTCACAAAAAATGATAGTGTAAAAAAGACGGCGGATGACAGCCTAAAGCGGATGACAGCCGTACGCGGCTGCGGTCGATGCGTGCGACTTCGGCAATAGTCATAGTATGAAAGAAAGTGGATGGCACCGCGTTCCAAAGGTACGACAGACGCATGCGCCATACACTTTCATACTACGTCGCACGGCCGCACGTGACGAACCTGCACCTTAAAAGTAGCAGAGCTTATTTTCTTTTGTGATTCAGGAGATGGTTCCATCGTAAAAGATTTTCTTAAAGATGTCAGGAATCACCAGTTTGAATAAATGCCAACTTGCCGGTAACACACTTTATATGTAAGTGTAGATGTAGATAGATAGTATACTGCAATCAAACTGCAATGAATTTTACATCAACTGCGTATAAGAATTCCTTTTCCCTAACCATGTGTAATATAGTGCATTTTTCCGCTACAAACACATTGCTAGTCGAATTAGTTTCCAATAAAGCTCTTTGTACTGCGAATATCTTGGATCCAGGAATAACTGATGCTTAATATGCGAATGAGGTCGATGAACACACATGACATGAAACACATGACACACATTGTAACGTTAAAGGATCATGCATTCCCTTTTAAATGAAATAGATATTCTAAGTACAGGAGAAGTATGAAATTTTAAAGCAGCGCCAAGCCAAGGCTTTACTTGTAGGTATTTGATTCGTTTAGGCGAGACACCGTAAGAGACGTAACATCCGTATGTGCGTTGTTTTAGCGCTGCGATACGCATGCTTTAGGATAATCAATTTTGATCTTATTCCCATACAAATACGGTTTATGTCACCGTAGGAAATGTCATCCAGTGCCTGTGAGATTCACCTTTGGATTACACGTTTTGAGATACGCAAACAAAACCAAGTAGCTTTGTATGGCAACACCAAAAAGCCAGAAGTCCAACTATTGCTCGAAACCTGTGCTCAAAACCCATTAAACTTCCCTCCTGTGTTTAAGAGGAATGGCCCTCGTGTGGACCTGCATGCATATTTCTACCCACATATCTTTCAAACTTCTCTTTGTTCGAGAAAACTTTATTTCTGACAAGTTGGCAAAGTGCACATTTGATCTGAACCAGCAAAACTCTTTCATAAATGTATGACTGCCATTTGTTTTTGGCTAAGTCACACGTTATGTCCGTGTGTGCGTTATTTTTGCGCTGCGTGACGCATGCATTTCGACAAATTTAGCAGGGCTGTAGCATACCGGGACCAAAGGTTATTATCATACAAATACGATTCATTATAGTTCGAGAGCCCAGGGGGTAAGTGGCTATCTCATAAGGTACTACGATAGGCTAGGTTTGGATCGTTAACCAAGACTTAAACAAGTCGTATGACCCAGGTCTGCCAGAGCCAATCCTGCCGAAACATAAAAATAATCGATATTTTTCAGAGTCATTTTTTCGTAAAAAATATGTCATAAGGTACCACAATGAAAGTGCTGGCATCAGTTAACCATTGAAAAATTATGTAAAAAAAGCTTGGTCTGCCACTGCGCACCCTGCCGGAAGTGCTTGCCAGACCTCTCCAAAGATGCCCTTCCGACACCCCTAAACTATCTCATCGGGTACCACGACGCGACCACCACAACATAATAGCCAAGATCACTCTGACAATAGATCACAAGGTCTGCCAGGCCTAAACTTGCCGCATCCTAGTGTTTCAGACATTTGAAGTTGTAGGTCCAGTGTATGAAAAATGACCGATATCTTTTTTCCCCCGTGTTTGATTTTGATAGTGCCTTAATACGAAATGCTCTCCATAATGAGGAGCTTCGAGTCATATAGGACAGTTGGGTGGAGGGTTTCAGTATTGAACGCAATCCTGTCAAAAAGTTTGAAATGGAGGTTTGGTCTATGAAAACTGGCCTATATCTTATTCCCCCTGGGTTCGATTTTGATGGCGCCTTAATATGAAATGCTCTCCATAACTAGGAGCTTTGAGTCATATAGGTCAGTGAGGAGGAGGGTCTCTGTATTGTACACAATCCTGTCAAAAAGTGTGAAATTGTAGGTAAAGTGTATGAAAACTGGCCTATATCTTTTCCCCCACTGGTTTGATTTTGATGGTGCCTTGGTATGAAATGCTCGTAATAATTAGGAGATTCGATTTGTATAGGACAGTAGGGTGGAGGGTTTCAGTATTGAACGCAATCCTGTCAAAAAGTTTGAAATGGAGGTTTGGTCTATGAAAACTGGCCTATATCTTATTCCCCCCGGGTTCGATTTTGATGGCGCCTTAATATGAAATGCTCCCCATAACTAGGAGCTTTGAGTCATATAGGTCAGTGAGGAGGAGGGTCTCTGTATTGTACACAATCCTGTCAAAACGTGTGAAATTGTAGGTAAAGTGTATGAAAACTGACCTATATCTTTTCCCCCACTGGTTTGATTTTGATGGTGCCTTGGTATGAAATGCTCGTAATGATTAGGAGATTCGATTTGTATAGGTCAATTGGATAGAAGGTCTCTGTTCTGTGCACAATCCTCCTAAATATGAAAATATTCGATAACTTCTGCAGATTTTATCAGTTAAAATTGTCATATCATAAGGAACTCGAATAAAAGTGCTTGCATCAGCTTACCATTGACAAATTATGTTAAAAAAACTTGGTCTGCCACTGCGCACTCAGCCGGAAGTCCTTAGATGAGATAGGTTAGGGATGTCGGAAGGGTATATTTGGAGGGGTCTCCCAAGGACTTCTGGCAGAGTGCGCAATGGCAGACCAAGTTTTCTTAACTCAATTTATCAATGGTAAGCTGATGCTGGCACTGTCATTCGGGTACCTTATGAAATTACAATGTTAACGGAAAAAATCTCAATCCTGCTAAACATGAAAATATTGGATATGTTCTGCAGATTTTTGCCGTTAATATTGTCATATCATAAGGTACCCGAATAAAAGTGCCGGCATCAGCTTACCATTGATAAATTGAGTTAAGAAAACTTGGTCTGCCATTGCGCACTCTGCCGAAAGTCCTTGTCAGACCCCTCCGAATATGCACTTCCGACACCCTAACCTATCTCACCCCTACCTAACCACTGGTTTGATTTTGATGGTGCCTTGGTATGAAATGCTCGTAATGATTAGGAGATTCGATTTGTATAGGTCAATTGGATAGAAGGTCTCTGTTCTGTGCACAATCCTCCTAAATATGAAAATATTCGATAACTTCTGCAGATTTTATCAGTTTAAATTGTCATATCATAAGGAACTCGAATAAAAGTGCTTGCATCAGCTTACCATTGACAAATAATGTTAAAAAAACTTGGTCTGCCACTGCGCACTCAGCCGGAAGTCCTTAGATGAGATAGGTTAGGGATGTCGGAAGGGTATATTTGGAGGGGTCTCCCAAGGACTTCTGGCAGAGTGCGCAATGGCAGACCAAGTTTTCTTAACTCAATTTATCAATGGTAAGCTGATGCTGGCACTGTCATTCGGGTACCTTATGAAATTACAATGTTAACTGGCCTGCTCTTTCTCAATCCTGCTAAACATGAAAATATTGGATATGTCTGCAGATTTTTGCCGTTAATATTGTCATATCATAAGGTACCCGCGAATAAAAGTGCCGGCATCAGCTTACAATTTATAAATTGAGTAAAGAAAACTTGGTCTGCCATTGCGCACTCTGCCAGAAGTCCTTGGGAGACCCCTCCAAATATACCCTTCCGATACCCCTAACCTATCTCATCTAAGGACTTCCGGCTGAGTGCGCAGTGGCAGACCAAGTTTTTTTAACATTATTTGTCAATGGTAAGCTGATGCAAGCACTTTTATTCGAGTTCCTTATGATATGACAATTTAAACTGATAAAATCTGCAGAAGTTATCGAATATTTTCATATTTAGGAGGATTGTGCACAGAACAGAGACCTTTTATCCAATTGACCTATACAAATCGAATCTCCTAATCATTACGAGCATTTCATACCAAGGCACCATCAAAATCAAACCAGTGGGGGAAAAGATATAGGCCAGTTTTCATACACTTTACCTACAATTTCACACTTTTTGACAGGATTGTGTACAATACAGAGACCCTCCTCCTCACTGACCTATATGACTCAAAGCTCCTAGTTATGGAGAGCATTTCATATTAAGGCGCCATCAAAATCGAACCCAGGGGGAATAAGATATAGGCCAGTTTTCATAGACCAAACCTCCATTTCAAACTTTTTGACAGGATTGCGTTCAATACTGAAACCCTCCACCCAACTGTCCTATATGACTCGAAGCTCCTCATTATGGAGAGCATTTCGTATTCAGGCACTATCAAAATCAAACACGGGGGGAAAAAGATATAGGTAATTTTTCATACACTGGACCTACAACTTCAAATGTCTGAAACACTAGGATGCGGCAAGTTTAGGCCTGGCAGACCTTGTGATCTATTGTCAGAGTGATCTTGGCTATTATGTTGTGGTGGTCGCGTCGTGGTACCCGATGAGATAGTTTAGGGGTGTCGGAAGGGCATCTTTGGAGAGGTCTGGCAAGCACTTCCGGCAGGGTGCGCAGTGGCAGACCAAGCTTTTCTTACATAATTTTTCAATGGTTAACTGATGCCAGCACTTTCATTGTGGTACCTTATGACATATTTTTTACGAAAAAATGACTCTGAAAAATATCGATTATTTTTATGTTTCGGCAGGATTGGCTCTGGCAGACCTGGGTCATACGACTTGTTTAAGTCTTGGTTAACGATCCAAACCTAGCCTATCGTGGTACCTTATGAGATAGCCACTTACCCCTTGGGCTCTCGAACTATTATGGCAAAAGTTTTGACAGACACATCCGTCGATGCATCGTTGTGCGAGGCGCAGCGTCTGTCAAACCGTATACGTATGATAATAAGATGGAAAATAGCATTTACCTAAAGCAAACAATAATACTGCTTAAAAATAACGCACAAGCGGACGTTATGATGTGTGTTTCTCGTATAATTTTTTAACCTCAGCTACAGCCACAATAATCCACTGCTGTATGTACATACGAAGCATTTGCCACACTCACCTTCACGCTTGCCTGTCAATTGGATTGGCGAGCCCTGTGCGTGATGTTGTATTCAACGACACAACTGTTGCCTATTATTTAGATTCATCCCTTCATAGGGTAATTGGACGACTCGGCGACCCAAACGAAACGAGTGGGAGAGATCTCATTTTTGCCTCATGTCACATCAGTGTGAGCCATCAGGACTGTTACAGAGCCGTCCACAGCTGAATGTCAGTGTCTCCCAGGCCCATGAGGCAAGGTCTCCCCTTTTGCCACTACCGGCCCTCACTCAATTAGGTAGACTATCGCCAGCAAATCCACCTACCAATACAGGGACCAACTTTTACTGGTTTTTAATACAAATACTAGAGATGATACTCCCGCTCCAGACGCGCTCAAGGTCATTACATATTTGCCTACCGCCTGGCTGTCGCTTAGCGACCAATTCAGGCATTACGGGCTAAGGGGGGTATTTAAGACGCGGCTTTTGGGGCACAAGCCAAAGGAGTTTCATTTGTGTAGAACTACACAGTAGTGTTATTATTTATTCTTATGCAAATACTTAGAAAAACTAGTATTATGTTCTATTGGGATTGTAATGCACTCACAGTGCTATATTATTCTCACAAGTGAAAATAAGAAATAGAAAAGATGACGTACATCGACCGGGAATCGAACCCGGGCCGCATGGGTAAACGCCCCACCGCTCTGCCACTGAGCTATCGATGCACGGCCGATGGACGCCAAATTTTCTATCTCTTGATGCTTGTCTCCAAGCGACGATCCAGCGACATCTATAGTAAGTATTTAGAACTTACTACATGGTTAGTCCACATTATGAGTGGAATTCAAACCATATGATGAAGCTTGCTTAATCAATCTATTGGGATTGTAATGCACTCACAGTGCTATATTATTCTCACAAGTGAAAATAAGAAATAGAAAAGATGACGTACATCGACCGGGAATCGGGGCCGCATGGGTAAACGCCCGCTCTGCCACTGAGCTATCAATGCACGGCCGATGGACGCCAAATTTTCTATCTCTTGATGCTCGTCTCCAAGCGACGATCCAGCGACATCTATAGTAAGTATTTAGAACTTACTACATGGTTAGTCCACATTATGAGTGGAATTCAAACCATTCAACCAAGCGACGATCCAGCGACATCTATAGTAATGTGGACTCACCATTTAGTAAGTTCTAAATACTTACTATAGATGTCGCTGGATCGTCGCTTGGAGACGAGCATCAAGAGATAGAAAATTTGGCGTCCATCGGCCGTGCATCGATAGCTCAGTGGCAGAGCGGTGGGGTTTACCCATGCGGCCGGGTTTCGATTCCCGGTCGATGTACGTCATCTTTCTATTTCTTATTTTCACTTGTGAGAATAATATAGCACTGTGAGTGCATTACAATCCCAATAGATTGATTAAGCAAGCTTCATCATATGGTTTGAATTCCACTCATAATGTGGACTAACCATGTAGTAAGTTCTAAATACTTACTATAGATGTCGCTGGATCGTCGCTTGAGACGAGCATCAAGAGATAGAAAATTTGGCGTCCATCGGCCGTGCATCGATAGCTCAGTGGCAGAGCGGTGGGCGTTTACCCATGCTGCCCGGGTTCGATTCCCGGTCGATGTACGTCCTCGTTTCTATTTCTTATTTTCACTTGTGAGAATAATATAGCACTGTGAGTGCATTACAATCCCAATAGATTGATTAAGCAAGCTTCATCATATGGTTTGAATTCCACTCATAATGTGGACTAACCATGTAGTAAGTTCTAAATACTTACTATAGATGTCGCTGGATCGTCGCTTGAGACGAGCATCAAGAGATAGAAAATTTGGCGTCCATCGGCCGTGCATCGATAGCTCAGTGGCAGAGCGGTGGGGCGTTTACCCATGCGGCCCGGGTTCGATTCCCGGTCGATGTACGTCATCTTTTCTATTTCTTATTTTCACTTGTGAGAATAATATAGCACTGTGAGTGCATTACAATCCCAATAGATTGATTAAGCAAGCTTCATCATATGGTTTGAATTCCACTCATAATGTGGACTAACCATGTAGTAAGTTCTAAATACTTACTATAGATGTCGCTGGATCGTCGCTTGAGACGAGCATCAAGAGATAGAAAATTTGGCGTCCATCGGCCGTGCATCGATAGCTCAGTGGCAGAGCGGTGGGGCGTTTACCCATGCGGCCCGGGTTCGATTCCCGGTCGATGTACGTCATCTTTTCTATTTCTTATTTTCACTTGTGAGAATAATATAGCACTGTGAGTGCATTACAATCCCAATAGATTGATTAAGCAAGCTTCATCATATGGTTTGAATTCCACTCATAATGTGGACTAACCATGTAGTAAGTTCTAAATACTTACTATAGATGTCGCTGGATCGTCGCTTGGAGACGAGCATCAAGAGATAGAAAATTTGGCGTCCATCGGCCGTGCATCGATAGCTCAGTGGCAGAGCGGTGGGGCGTTTACCCATGCGGCCCGGGTTCGATTCCCGGTCGATGTACGTCATCTTTTCTATTTCTTATTTTCACTTGTTAGTATTATGTTGGTCCGTAATTGGGTAGGTGGATTTTCTGGCGATGATTAAATACGTTCGTTCATAAAATTCAACGTCAATAAAATTAGTTAATTAATTTAATCATAAAATATTGTAGCGAGCTGAACACTTTGTCAGATTTATTTACCAGGGCCTCGAATCTGCGATGCACTTTGTAATGTCAGTAATGTCAATATGGAGGTTTCTAGCTATCGACGAAAAAACGCGCTTACGGAGGAATACATTGACTATTTAGTACTGAGCTAAAAATAAGATGCTTCGTAACTTTCAATGTATACTAAAATCGTTTTTGCATATGTGTGGGTGTTCGAAATCATAAGTCAAAAAATGGATATCATTCATTCAAATGTGAATGAAATATCCGAGTAAGGATATAATTTTTGACACTTTTTTACTGTCAAATAAAATAGCTTTCCATTTGCATTTTATGTCAGAAAGCAAGATAGCGAAGTGTTGGGAACTGGGAACTTTCGGAAAGCAATATAGCGAAGTGTTGGGCAAAATTCATCACAAAACAAAAACTATTGCATCGTAAATATCTTTTACCTCTAAATATAAAGATACTTTGTTCGCAAAAATTAACGCTAGGTACACCAAGTTTTTATAAAGTTTCACTACAAACAACGCTAAAATACAATCAATTTAGCTATGTACAATCCGTCAAAATATATAACACACGAATCACAGGTAAAACGTATTTCTTAGAATATTAAAATAATTACGAAGTAAAACGAGTAAAATTGTAAAATCATCACCACACTTTCTGATTCATCAAAATGTCACCGCCATGTTCATTTAACAGCTGATACCTAGTGATTTCGTTCGTTCTCAAACATAAACAATCAGTGTTTTTGGTATTATTTTATTACCAGCTGTTACCCGCGGCTTCGCCCGCGTACTCATAGGGATCAATTAGTTGCGTATTCTAAACGACACCATCGATACCACAATACTCATACTCAAGAAACTTTATTATTATAGTATAGTGTTATATATTCATCTATGTATGTACTATGAATGTATTCTCATGCTAAACAAAAATCTGTTTTCCGATGGGAAAAATATGTTTTTGCGGGATAAAAAGTAGCCTATGTCACTCTCCAGCCTCTCACCTAACTGAACACCTCAAAAAACTATATGATGTCGCTCTGTTGTGACGTGAAAGAAGGATAAACAAACAAACACACTTTCGCATTTATAATATTAGTATGGAAGTATGGATTTTCTAAGTTAAGTGATTTTCAACACGAAACTATAAATATACATATATGTCGCAGGAGCATCGCGAAATCCCTAGGCCCTTTGCGAAGTGCCGGATAAGTGCGAAATGCATCGATTTATTCGCACATTTCCCATAAATGCTAGAAAAACTGCGAATTCGTTAACTGCATAGACGTAAATCTAGGAATAAAGCGTATAAGGCGACACGCTCGTAGCCGCCGACGCACCTGCTACGACTTTTCGGTGGTTTAAGTCCCTCTACGCCGCTGTAGCTCGCGCACAGCAGCACTCGCGACGCTTCGTAAGCTCTCGTTCGTTGCAGAAGTGGACGGCTTCGTCGCAGCCGAGCCCTCTCTAGTCTCCAGCAAAGGTTGCATATGCTGGTCAGGTGGTTCAGCCTGCAATGGCCTACAAAGTACTACACAACCAATTCAGAGTCCTACCACAGTACCATGTTAGAAGCACTAATTGACCACGAGGGTACCGTATGAGAACGGTGCCCTCTTTGGAAATGACGTCAACCCTCTTTGTAAATGCCAGACGTCAACCCTCTTTGGGAATGCCTGACGTCAACCTTCTTTGGGAGTGTTGACGTCAACCCTCTTGGAATTGACGTCACCCTTTTGGGAATGTGCTCGAGCTACAGTGGCGTAGAGGACTTAAACCACCGAAAAGTCGTAGCAGGTGCGTCGGCGGCTACGAGCGTGTCGCCTTACATGCAGTTTTCCTGGATTTATGTCTATGCAGTTAACAAATTCGCAGTTTTCCTAGCATTTATGGGAAATGTGCGAATAAATCGATGCATTTCGCACTTATCCGATTTCGCGACTGACCAAATTTCACGATGGTCCTGCGAAATATACACTAAACAATATCGCTTTATCTTTACTTACTTTTCACTTGCGAAAATAATGGGTTGAAATTGGGTGATTTGGGTTTTAATCCGGTTTTAGCCCAAGTAGATGAAACGGGTTTTAACCCACTACCCATCTCTAGAAATCAGAAAGCAGAAAATATTTATTATTTCCCAACACTATTAAAAATACCATGGAGTTTGTAGTCTATGTTTTATAAAATAACCAAAGTAACCAGATAAGAGCAAGACAAATGTATGCTACTTTATCCAAGCAAGACTGAGATAGAATGCAAACAGTCTGTCATGAATTTGCTTTGATCCGCATGTAAATGACCTTTTTGATGTGTCGTGATATTTGGCAGAATTGACCTTGTTGATATAAGTCAGTTGGTTTTGGTATTCACCTCAAAGAGTAAATTAATATTTACAAGGGTGAAGAGAGCCCCATCGCAAGCTTTCCTGCCGACCTGTTTTGAAGCGCCATCTCCTTATTGAAACTATAAACTAACCTATGAGCATTATTAATGTTCATGCCATATTTTCCCCCGCAGGACCTTTCTTTCGGCCGCACTCGGGCCTTAATTTGATCTTTCGGGCCGTGATGGAGTGTTCCCACGCTTATCACGACCCCCTACCCCATGATGAGTCTTTTCCCGATAGGCTTATGCCTAGTTGGCGTCTCCCCGACGATCGTCGAGAAGACTACTCGATCACCCCGCTGGACCAGTTGCACACATGGACAGTACCGTTGAGGGTACAACTGGGACAAAATTATCCCAGTTGTACCATCACAAACTGTACAACAAATTACAGTCGTCTTTACTAGTATTTAGTATTTAAGGAATCTCTGAAAAAATATTTTAAAATACTTTAACCCATGTTCACATCAATAATGTTGAACAATTCAATAAAAGGAATGAATGTAAAACGAAAAATATAAAAATTCATGAAATTATTCAAATTTTGGAATGTCATCATTACAAAATATTTGACAAGTATCAAACTAAAAACTTTTAAATTTACAAGACTATCCACGCTAGACTATTTCTTTCTTACAGGAATTCGTAGGTCTTGATTTCAGAAGACAGGTGTCAAATTGAAACCTCATTTATCTCATTGATTCATATGATAGACTACCAGTTTCTTAGACGAAGTTGTAGGTCTTGACAAGACCTACATTTCACGTAACAGCTGTTGTTAATGAAATAAACTACATGGTTGATATTGAGCAGTAAGACTGTATATTTAAATAATTTTGAGTTTGACATGGCCGTACGCAGAGGGCCAGAAAAAAGATGGACGTTTTTAGCGGAATACAATATTACCAACACAACGTACAAGATATTTGAGTTGCCATATGCAATAAAGTTACAGTCAGGTAGCATTGATTGCTTTATGTTGAATATTTATTTAACATAGTTGGGCGCCGGCAAAGAATGAGTTAACAAAAGCAAAAGGAATCTTAAAGATGAGCCATCAACTATTAAATGTGAATTTTTACAAATGTTCTCTAATGTTTCTTTTTATACATTACTATCTATTCAATATTAACCCAGTAAAATAATACTAAACAGATACTAAGTATTCAAAGACTGAAACTAATTTTCTTTTACAAATGTTAAGTAAAGAATATTTTTAAATTTTGTACATTATAATAGGTAAGACCTAAATAATATACTAAACAGTTTTTACAATTGTTGTGTGTTTTATTGAACTTAAGTTACAATGAAAAAATCTGCATACAAACCAAATAACAGTAATTGTATTAAGTATTTAATTTGGAGGCTAGATAACATAACAAAGAAAATAATTTATAATAACATATTCAAACAGGGATTATATGTTAAACCTATTTTAACATAATTGGGCCACACCAATTATGAAAATTCTGCAAACGTTAAAAGTAGTTGCTTATACAAAAATATAAACATAGATATTTATGTAAACCAACTCTTTTTTGTGTTCATGTACATTATTTACTGTACATTGTTCTTTGAAATTTTAAGTTAATTTATTTTTAAAGTTAATTACAAGATCCCAAGAACTTGTTTAAAGGAAGTGAGTTTTGTACATGTATTGCATATTGTTTATACATTTTATATGCAAAATTTTAACCTTAGTTTCATATGTGCTTATAGAGCACTATTTTTATTGTTAGTAGTATGCTTTTGCCTACATTTTAAAAACTTTATTACACATATTTAAGGTATCGGCATTCTAATCATTTAAATAACTAGTGAAGTGCTTATAGAGCACTTACTTATACTACCCAAATGACTAGGTATTCCTAGTATCTACAAATAATTTAATTACAATATAATGTGTTTATAGAGCACTCATTTTTTACAATTTGCAAAAATACAGTTCCATTACCTCGTACTATAGGACGCAAGTGACAGTAAATGACTACTGAGAAATAGGTATTCTATTATTTAAATCTAGTGGAGTGCTTATAGAGCACTTTTAATGCCACCTAAATGACTAGGTATTCCTGGGCCCTACGACTAGGTCTTGGGATCAGCTGTTTGCTATCATAAAAGGGATAGTAAACAACCACCAAGGAATACCTATTCAAAATTTAATTACATATGTGCTTATTATAGAGCACTTATTGTTAGCAATTTGCAAAAAGATAGTACCACCACTTCGTGCTATGGGACGCAAGTGGCAGCAAAGAACCATTACGCGAATAGCTATTCTTTTACTTTTTAATAATGAATTACATAATGTGCTTATAGAGCACATTTTTTTTAACAGTTTGAAAAACTACAGTACCACTACTTGGTGCTATGGGACTCAAGTGACAGCAAATAACTACTTAAGAATAGCTATATAGTTATATTCTATTTCTTAAATAACTAGTGAAGTGCTTATAGAGCTTACTTACACTTTCTTATACTATACCACCTAAATGACTAGGTATTCCTAGGCCCTACGACTGAGTCTTGGGATCAGCTGTTTGCTATCATAAAGGTGATAGCAAACAGCCACCTAGAAATACCTATTCACTTGTTAGAAAGGTGATTGATCTTTTTTCTGGTCCTCTGCTGGCAAAGGACTATAAAAGCTTACATAATGTTGCATTATTTGATATTATTATTTCTGCAAGAAAACTTTTATGTTTATATTATTAAACAGAGTTGGGCGAGGCCAAAGAAGTTCTTATGGTCTGCTATCGGAGACACTTTAAAGTTAAGTACACTAAAATACTTGTATAGTGTTTAAAATCTTGTCCATCTATTGTCAGGACACAAAATGGTTACACAAAAGTCCATCTATAGTCAGGACAAAAATGTTTACAAATTTTATTGGTCTTCTATAGGAGCCAATTTAAATTAAACACTTGCATTTGGTTACCAATATCCGTCATATGGTCAGGATATATTATAAAATTTAATGATCTGCTATAGGAGCCATTTTATTATTGTACACACATGTGTTTGTTTACTAGTATCCGTCTATAGTCAGGATAAAGATTAGAAATTATGTACCTTATAGAGGTTATTTTTATAGAAAATATACATTATTAAATTAATTTGTTATTTAGAATGCCAACATTGGTCATTTAACATTAAATATTGAAGCTTATGCCTGTCATCAAAGGTAAGATTCTACATCAAGCTCCACTGTTTAGGGGTGGTAAGACTTGTATGACAATGAAATAACATTTTGTACCTACCTATGACAAGAAAATACAAACACAGCTTTAGAGATTATAAGGTGATATTAACTGACCTTTTCTTTTTGTATATGTGTAACATAAGCTCACCAGCCACTTACAGGTCACACATTGTCCGTCTTAAATCATTTAAATGTCCGTGGGTAGCCGTTTGTTTTGAAATTTTGTCCTCAGTCTTTGTGTTTGTAGTCATAGCGACACACAGAAGCTCAGTTCATGTAGAAATAAACGACATCTTCTTGCACACTTGTAAGACCCGGAGCTGCAGTCGGAGTGTAGCTTGTGGATGATTGAAAGGCCGGGTTGGTGATGAGAAGGTTTATTGTGGAGGAAGAAGAAGAAGAAGAAAAGGCCCTGGAAATATACAGTTGTGATGAATTATGATATATATACAGATGAAGCAGGAGTATGAGGAAACAGACTGGGAGGACCGGGGCGCACTTACCTGAACTTCAGGGCCTGATTACTTAGTGGTGCTTTTCTAGATACTAGATGAAAATGATAAATATTCGTAATGTAGATAGTAGATGTAATAAATGTTGTCTGCCGAAGAAAGAAAAGTCAAGTCTAGTGCCAATTTTGATGATGGATGATGGATGTCACGGTTATGAATGAGCAGTTTGGTGGGGGAGTATGGTATGAATGAGGTTGGCATCGTTACACACTAAGCCGAAACCTTTACCACTACTTGGTGCTATGGGACGCAAGCAGGAATAGGACGACAACACGCGAGGTTGCTTCACTACAAACACGCACTATAAGCCGAAACCATAACCACTACTTGGTACTATGGGACTCAAGCGGCAGCAGTAGGGCGATAGTAGACGAGACCGTTTCACGCACGACGAATACGCACTGTAAGCCGAAGCCTTCACCACCACTTGGTACTATGGGACTCAAGCGGCAACAGGACGACAGCATACGGGGCTGTTTTACGACGAAAACGCACTGAAATCCGCCACTTAGACACTTTTTGCCGTTACGTCACTTATTTGAAGCACTCCAATTACCAAACGCACTGTTGCGAGGCTCGAAAGGTTGTAAAAACGCAAGAAGCTCCCGACGAAAACAAACCGTATAGGTTATGTTTTGACGAAATGTCAAGTTGACGTTTGACGTTCCAGTAGTAGTGCCAACCTAAGGACGAAAACTGAAGGCAGTGACGTAGTTCTCGCCGACGATTATGGCGCCACTCGCGCCGTGGTGTAAAAAGCACGGTACTAAATCCCACGATGAGCGATAAAAAAACGTAAGTGGGTATTTGTGAATGCAATCACAGCTTGCCACTCACAAAACCACTGGAATTCCTGTGAATCTTGCAGAGGTTCCCTCGACGCTTTGTCTTTTGCACCGAAAATGATAGCAATAAGACAGTACCACCGCCTCGTTGTATAGGGACTCGGCGGCAGCAAGCCAACAGCACGGGCGGCTGTTTTTGGACGAACGCACGAGTTTCACGCACCACAAACACTCACAGGGTCAGAAGGACCACAGACCATGTTAATGAAATAAACTACATGGTTGATATTGAGCAGTAAGACTGTATATTTAAATAAATTATAAGTTTGGCATGGCCGTACGCAGAGGGCCAGAAGAAAGATGGACGTTTTTAGCGGAATACAATATTACCAACACAACGTACAAGATATTTGAGTTGCCATATGCAATAAAGTTACAGTCAGGTAGCATTGATTGCTTTATGTTGAATATTTATTTAACAGCTGTCAAACTGAAAACTCACTTGTCTTCGAATTTATCCTTCCCAGACTATACTTTTTTAGGCGAAAGCTCCATAGAGTTAACGCAGGACGTCAGGCGTAGACGTTAGATGTACGACATCGCGACGCTTGAAACCGTTTTCTATAAAATGTATGAAACAAAATTGACAAAGCCACACACGTTAGCGGCGTCTAAACTCACGCGTTACGACACGACACGTCAAAGAATACATAAAAACACTTCTGTGGTATAAGTATTAGGTATGTAGCACTTATATTTTCCGACTCAAAAACCGTGCTATTTAATAATTATAATAGTAAATTGTTTATTTAACGAGCTAAAGACCCAAAATACATAAAAATAAAAGTTATGATAATTATTATAAAACTAGGGTTCTGTAAGTAGTAAAAGATACCTATTTACTCAGTCTTTTACTTAATACCCACATTTTATTTGGGTTCTGGTGCTCGTTCAACCAGTATTTAAAAACGGGAATGGAAATGTCCTGACACACTGCTTGAAGGATGGCGTTGTTCGAAACACGTAACCCTCCCAAAAGGAAGAGATACGAGTTCAGATGACTGCAAAAAGTCGGGCGCTCCGCTTCCGCCAACATACCCCACGCGCTGCAGTATCGCATAAGGTAGGATGCGGAACGCGTCATTGTACTTCACCCTTAGGGCGTTTGTGCACTACTAGGAATTTTACCGTCCAGCTATCCAATTTTTTATGGTCCGGAATGGCACGCCAATAATCTTAATACTAGCTTGTGCACTATACGTAATTTTAGTGTCCGGCATTTGCATAAGCTAATTCATTGGGTTTTCTGTGAAACACTGGACCGTATAAAATCGGAATGCAAGACGGTAAAATTCCTGGTAGTGCACAAACGCCCATTATGGTGCTCATCGAACTGCGTTTAAAATTGACCTACAGCTGACAGGTGTAATAACACTGACATGTGCCTTAAAATTAAGTATTTTATATCTCTGCTGCACTTGGAGGTCCTACGCGCGAGCTTACTGAAACGGCCTTTCCAGTTCAATGTCACAGTCATCCTTCAAGTCGTGCGTCAGAAAGTGTCCTAGGAATTTGAACTGCTGCACAACCCGAACTGACTCACTAGGCCAAACGCGCGACTAAGATCGAGGAAACATGCATACACACTTGTTTCCCTACTAACGTAGTAGTTAACTGTGTGTTTTAGGCTGATTATTTTATTGCAGAGTCTGTTGAGAGACCGGGGGGAAACCAAAGCACCGCCGGGGAGATCTGTTAGGAGGTGGTATGACTCTTTGCAGGTGAGGGTTGGGAGTTTTGGAGGGGCCACTTTAGTGATGGGCAAGTAACCCGTCTCAGGAACTGTTACAATTTTTTTAATGTTTCTTTAATATGAGTGAGAGAATTTACTGTTGGATATAATGGAACGTTGTAACCCTAAGCGATTTAATAATCTAATTCGGCTATTGCATATAAATCGTTTAAAATCTTAATTTGTTCTCTTTTGCCGCCCATAATAGTGTCATAGGCTAGTTTACAGTTTCAATTTGAAGATGGCGCTTTAAAACAGGTTGGCAGGAAAGCTTGCGAGAGGGCCCTCTTTACCCACATAATAATTATTATACTCTTCGGTCTAGCATGCATATCAAAGAGTAGGTATATAATAAATCTAGATGCAGATGCATTTAAAAAGGAAAAGGTATTATCATTAGAGATCGTAGCACTAACAAAAAATTCGTAGAGGTGGCGTACTTTATCGACACCTTAGGTATCGACAGATTATATTCAAGTACCTAGTTGCTGTGAAACCGAAAGGTTTATAAAAAAATACGTCAGTTTAAAATTGCAACAGATTTATAATTATAACCAAGAAACATAACATTTAACTTAATAAGTGCCAAAGTAATTTTATTGGCAAGTTAAATACAATGTTTTTCCCTATTTCGACTTATGTTCCCTAGGAAAAGTGATTTAAAATTTTAGAAATTTTGTTTAGGGTTTTTTTACACCATGTCAAGGCCATATTTGTGTAAATGCTCCTAGCATGAAAACATCGATAACTTGTGTTTCGAAAAAAGTGCGCAACTCATCTCTATGACATGACAACGTCACTCGTGCTCCAAAGATAACGATGTCTATTTATCATTGTTGTTTATATTAGATTCGGACTTCTTTTGTTTCACCCGTCAATGGCAGACGTATTTTTCAATTTTAAATTTTTTATTTCAATTTTATTCGTACTTTCACTGCTTATTTTTGATAGTAATTTAATCAGTCAAGTGCCCAATGTAAACATGAAACGGAGAACTTGAAATTGAAGAACCTACTCTACATTTCCGGAGGGTATCAAGAGGACGTCCCTGGTTGCTGCAGAAGACACTATCATCATTCTGCTGGAGCCACCAACCGTCCGGCGCAGCAGCGCTGGAATCTTATTATACTGACACTGGCAGAATTACCTTAATTGTGTAGAAGTCCATATAAATAAATAAATAATAATAAAATATATTAGATTCATATTTGCTGAGATAAATTACTTTTTAATTTATAATCGTTGCTTCGCTAATAAACGCGCGAGATATAAAATATGACCGACTGCAAACGCACCATAGCGAAAACTGAAAGATCTACGCAAACAAAGGCCCTGCAAGAGAGGCAGGCAACGCACCCGAAAAGGCTGATACTGTTAAAATTACTCGAAGGCGACGACATTCGCGACTTCACCGGTAGAGGCTAATCTCTCGCTGCGCGCCTTCACGCCGAGGACATCGCTTTATGCCTCCCGCCTGCACGACACTACTACTAAGCAAGATGTGTTGGATTACATCTTCGCGAGGCAACAGGCAGGTGTCTTCAAGGATACGCCGAGACTCGGAGTATACGTGGTGCCGCTGGAGTCGTGCCATTGTTCGGGTTTCAACTTGTTCGTGGGCGTCTTCACTTCGCCGGTGTTTTGGCCGCAGGGAGTCGTGTTCCGTTGCTTCCGAGGGAAGCTACCACTCACATCTCCACCACCGTTAGGATAGATTTTAGTTTTTATTGTGATTTTATTTAGAATACCTAGTTATGCCTGCTGCCTATTTATCCTATAATAAGTACCTACAAGAATACCAAGATGACTTCTAGACCGCAAAGGTTAATAGTTATGAAAAAGTGGTGAGGAAGTTTAATTTGTTTATACAAATAAATTGTCACCAATAGTTGAAAAGTTTTTACTTGTTTAGTCCTCTAAGTTAGAATTCAGAACCGAAGTAGAACCGATAGCGAAAGGTTCAGGTTGTTTCACCATCATTGCAGCCATCATCATCAGATATGGAAGTGTAGATACATAATGATAAACTTGTAGAATAATAATACTTACAGTAAAGAATGAAAATATCCTAAATTAATGAATTTCTAAAAGTTGCTAAAGGTGTTAAAGATACTTTCATCCCAAATTAAGGTAAGACAACCTGGATCTTTCGCCATCAGTACTTCGGTGCTCAACGCTCATCTATTGTACCTGTATGTCTAAGATCAAGGTTGTTTTACCTTCATCGCTTTCACCTTAGTGGTGGTGGTGCTCGAAAATGATCTAGAAATCTTGACACGCGATAGCGTGCCCAGCCAAGTTCAAGCGAAGCCATGCACTGACGGGTCGCATCGCATTTTTCACCCCTTCATAATTCACAATATTTTTAAGCAAGATACAACAAAAGTTCATCCGTTGCGACCTACCATAGTTATAAACAAGTACCTACTTTTCATCAACACAGATCAAACGATTATGAAAAAAACCGGCCAAGAGCGTGTCAGACACGCCCACAAATAGGGTTTCGTAGTCAACGTTTAAATATCAGGTTTTTCAGCATTACAAACTTAATTTGTTGCTGGTTTGTTAGCAGCAGTATGATGACCAACCGCAAATAGAAAAAATCAATTTTTTCTGAAACCTTTAAAGGTACAATATTCGTTATAGTTTTCATTGTAATTTCAGATTATAAGCTATATTTAATATTTATTTCAAATTTTTAGCGTTTATACTTTAGAAGTTACAGCTGGAACAAATTATGGGTCAAAAACGCACTTTTTAAAAGCAAATATCTCGTGACAGAAACATTTTAGTGACTTTGTTTCAAAGAAACCTCACCTTAGTTTTAAAAGACCTATTCAACGATACCCTACTCAATATTGCAGAAGAAAAAAAAAATTTTTGCCCCCCTTTCACTTGTATGGGAGGGGGTCCAAAAAACATTTAAAAAATTTTTTCTTAACATTTCTTTATTTGGGTCAACACGATCTATCTTCTTACCAAATTTCATGTCGATAGCTTTAAAACTGACGAAGATATGAGGGCGCGGCATACAGACAGACAGACAGACAGACAGACAGACAGACAGACAGACAGACAGACAGACAGACAGACAGACAGACATGACGAAACTATAAGGGTTTCTAGTAGACTACGAAACCCTAAAAACATAATATATCTAATAATTGGTAGCAAAATTCAAGGTTTAAGAAAGAGAGTGTTGATATGTGAGTGGGTGCCAAGTTCTATCGACAGTTCCGAAATTATATATTTATAGATTCGTTTAACATGATAGAGTCTAACGAAAGTCTAGGTTTGGCTTGGCTAATTTTCACTAGGTCTTCAACTATTGAGAGAAGATATTGTGCAATAACTTGCAAACTGCGAATAAAATAAAGATGATAAATTGTTTACTTACAAAGCATGACGTGAAAACTTGCCATGTTTAACTTTGAGATGATCTAGATTTATAGTTATCTGTTCCATTTGACTATACCATGTTATACGACTTTATAAATAATTAAATTTCAGGACTTTGCACCTACTTACATAATCGAAACTTTTATACTTAAATCTTGAACTTGGCTCCCGATTTTCACATTTATGTTTTTGGTGGTTAAAATTAAACAAATATCTGTCTGTATAAATATTCTATTTTATTTATATTTATCTCGTGATAGGTAGATTAAGTAAAATTTGGTTACCTTGTACTGTTAGTATGTGTGTATGTATGACCATTAATCAAATTTTGACCTGATCTTCTCATTTTTAAGTCGTTTCTTCATTACTGAAGGTCGTGTTTGCATAGACTCTTTTATCCTGATTTTTTAGAATTCCTGCATGTTTCTCTATCTTTGGCATGTTTTAAGGCTGTGTTGATAGGCAAGCCCATAAGATATTTTAGTTGATCTGACCAGCATTTTGGAGACCAACGGCGTGATCGTTTGCCTTTTACCTTACAAGTGATCATCAGCTTCTCTAAGCTTTCAGTTTTACAACGAGCAACATGTTCAAAGTAAGATAGTATCCTACTAATATTATAAAGGCGGATGTTTGTGTGTGTGTTTGTTACGACATCACGCAAAAACGGCTGATTAGATTGACATGAAACTTTGCAGAAATATAAAAGGGCATCTGGAATAACACATAGGCTACTTTTTACCCCAGGAAAATGTCTCATTTCTACGGAATCACGCATATTCCAAAATTTTTGACGTAGGTGGCGTGACTGAGCCGATTCGCGTTTTTGTGGGGAAGCATATCCGTTAATTCAACAGCCATCTTAAAGTCATGGTAGCTGCGGCGATAGTGCGCTTGCCTACCAAACAAGGTGACTCGCGTTCGAATCCGGATAGTGTTCTCCTTATTTTTATTTTTTCGAACTTTTATTTAATTTAAGTTTTGTCTTACATCATCTTCCTGCCCTTATCCCAATTGCTTGGGGTCGGCGCAACACGTTTTGCTAAACACAAAATCGTGCTGCAATGGATTCGGCTTAATTTTACGACCGGCCGCCTAAAAGACGTCAACCCTCATTGGGAATGCTTTTGTGGTGGATTAACCGCCACCATACGGTTGGCCTGGCTGTTTGGGTTGGGTTTATCCCTCGGTCGCCTCTTACGACTCCCACGGGAAGAGAGGGGGTGGTGCTATTCTACTCTGCCGGCACCACACGGCGTTAAGTTTTGTCTTACGATATTGGAAAATCTTACACACTGGTCTTGCTATACTTCCTACGTGTGTGTTTGTTACGACTTCACGCAAAAACGGCTGATTAGATTGACATGAAACTATGCAGAAATATAAAAGGGCATCTGGAATAGCATATACTTTTTACCATGGAAAAATGTCTCATTCCCACGGGATCACGCATTTTCCAATATTTATGAAAAAGGTGGCGCGACTGAGCCAATTCGCGTTTTAGAAACTAACAGCGTCATCTCTTGGCGAGTAAGTAGATAAGGCAAAATTGATGTATATCCCACAACACATGTACGTACAAAAATTACTTGCCAATGAAAATGTTTTAACAAGATTTTGAATCCCACAAATTCTATTTCCTACTAATCCCATCCTACTTAATATTATAAAGGCGGATGTTTGTGTGTGTGTTTGTTACGACATCACGCTAAAACGGCTGATTAGATTGACATGAAATTTTGCACAAATATAGAAGACTATCTGGAATAACACATAGACTACTTTTTACCACGGGAAAATGTCTTATTCCTACGGGATCACGCATATTCCGATATTTTTGCAAAGGTGGCGTGACTGAGCCGATTTGCGTTTTAAACGTTTTCGCCGAAAACTAACAGTGACATCTCTTGGCGAGTAATGCTTTCTTCCCGCGTAATAATAGGTTGCAGCGGGTGAAACCGCTGACGGGCAGCTAGTTCTTTTATATCTCAGACTGGAATCTGCATGGATCTTCTCAAATTAGTACCTGTTTGTGTTGAACTTGGGTGGTTTTCTATGTACTATTAGTATTTATTTACTTAGAATAACCATTATGTAAACTAAGGCCTATTTTTTCTGTAATAACGGTACCTAGTAGTAGCAGTAGTAGTACCAAAAGTAATAGGCATCTAGTTATCATTGCTGAGTTTGGAGCGCAATGGCACTGTGCTGTGTTTCATCCTCGAGTATTCATTTCTGAAACATAATTATATAGGTAGTTACTCAATTTACGAAAACCGACACCTGCACTCCAGAACTGTAATACACATGTAACCAGTTTTATTGCTGTAACAGAAGCAGTATCCTGTCATTTTAGAAGCCTTGTAGGCGATAGCTTCGATCTTAATATACTAACTGTATTATTCTTAACAAACGTACGGCTACGTTCTCTAGTATAGTTTGAAAATGTATCAACATACCAATAAGTTTCATCGTTTTATTTCGTAAAATCTATGACAGACTTTGTCTAAAATAAATAATACGAGAATGCGTGAGGATAAACAGCCAAATAGTATGTAGAACTTGCATCTGCCTACTCTCAATAGTCAATAGCCAAAGTAGATATTTCCAGCATGTAAGTATAGGCATTACGGTACAACACAGGCACTACTGAGGACTACAATGAATGCACAAGCCTAGCAGATGGAGACTGAATATAGTGTAAACAACATTTTTACCTTATACAAAAGTATTTTCACTGTGATTTTAACCTTCATTTACAAAATCTTAGCAATCCTAAAGCTTGAGGATAGCTTTTTTGCATCAGCAAAGGCTGCTGCTTAATATCCTACTAAAAAAACTTATTGGCTGATGCCAATAACTTGTATTTTTATAATTTTTCAGACCATTGGTTTGTCTTACTATTGTTTGTTTTGATTTTGAAAGCCCAATTGAATGACTGGAACTAAGAAAAGAATGAATGATATTTGAAAAGTTCGAAACCTTATTCGTAACGAAAGAGTGTTTCGAATAAGATGTTTTATGTTTCTACTGTTGCCATACAAACTGAAAGGGATAGTGTAAATAATGTTGGTCAAGAAATTTTGTAAATAAGCCGGAATAGGACGGGATTGCTAACCATATTGCTAACCACTAATATTAGGTTGTCAACGGTTTTTAAACGCGTGTATGAGCGGCAATGAGAGGCTAAATTGCTTTCTATCGAAAGCAATATAGCCTTTCATTGCTGGCTCTAAGCATAACGAGTATGAATGTGCTAACAAAAGCCGTAATGGACTTTTCCCAATACGGGCAAAAATGTAACCGAAGCCAGAACTGCTTTATTGGTTTGACAATACGGTCGCAGATTTGACGCCCAGCTCTCTCCCAACAAACAGCTTTCATAAACTAAATTAATTAATAAGCCATTACAGCTATCTGGTCCAGGGTTATGATGATTTATTGCAATGCGGACATTAAATTCACATTATAAAAACATTATTTTGAGGGTTTTGCAGGGTCTTCCCCGGGCAGAGCAAATATAATAAGCCTGGACAAAATGTCACTATTCTCTATACTCAAAAAGATAAATTTTCTATTTCGATCGATGATTTGTTGCAGCGCTTTTGAAGATTTTCAATTTATTTATTTATTTTTATTTATTGATACATTTACAAAGGAAAACACAATTGCTTAAGGTCAGTTAGCTAAGGCTCTACCTATCGCATATTTTTCCTGTTTGATAAAGCAAAAAAAAATTATGCATGACAATTTTCTCTTTTTTACAATGACTAATTCGCCTGAGAAACTTCTTTTATAGTTTAATTCTTATATAGTTTTTCTAAGTTTTATCCTGTATCAATATTTGTAAAAAATAAATTAAAATATCTATCTATTTTGTAACATAAACACGCCCTTCATGAACCCAAAATAACATCGATATACGTCCCGCATCACCACGAAATACAAAAACGTAATAGGCGACATATTTCATCACCACGCTCGGTGCCCCAGTAATTCGATATGATAACTTTGTTTACGTAGGGAGACAGTAGGCATCACTAGAGATGTGAAAAAAATTGTTAAAATGTGAAAAAGAATGATCGATTATGCGACTTAAATAAATTGATTCCTTGAAAATGGTTATTTTTTATTACAAATGTTCTTTACTGCGTTCGGTGTCCCAGTAATTCGATATGATAACTTTGTTTACGTAGGGAGACAGTAGGCATCACTAGAGATGTGAAAAAATATGAGATCGAATATGCAACCGAAATTAATCGAATTCTTGAAAATCGATTATTTTATTACAAATGTTCATCACTACGTCTGGTTTTCCGGTAATTCGATATGATAACTTTGTTTATGAAGGGAGACGGTAGGTATCACAAAAGATGTGAAAAAATGTTTTAAAAATACTACACACTACCGACGATACAAATTGGATTTAATCGACTTTTTTAATTACTAAAGTTACCTCTGTTGGTGTTGGTCTGTTTCAATTAAGTTTTTTTCGCAGCCTGTATGTCGTCCCATTGCAAGGCAAAGGCCTCCACTCTCTCGCGCCAACCGTCTCGATTTGGGCCTCCAAGCCAGTTCTGGAGAAAGGTTTCCAAGACAATTTTCCATCTTCTGCGAGGCCGAAATCAATTAGGTATACGACAAAAACATTTTTGCATAAAATCAAATAAAACTTAGTCGGTTATGGCGCGTGTCATTTGAAAAAAAAATCGTCTTTTGTTTTGTTAAATAATCGATTATTTAAATCGATTAATTCTTACTCAATTCGCATCCCTGTGAGACAGTAGGCATCTCATAGAGGAACAAGGAAAAACGGTAATACCTTGACGAAAATGTAGCGTCGCACTGTCTGATGAGCAAGATTAATGAACTAGAAAGACTTTGATCGATCGCGGTTTTACCTAATAAATGTCTCGAGATACGCCGGCGAACAGATCGTGATACTAAATCAAATACTGAGGGCATTAGCGTTATCAAACGGGTTCATTGTTTTAAGCAGTGTCGTCTGAGTACCTACTTGGGATAGACGAAGCTTCTTGGGATATAGGGATACTTTTTCAGGAAGATGATAAACTCTCTCGCTCACTTTTAATGAGCCGATGAACCCTGGTATCAAGAGTTTTACAAATGCCTACTACTAGTAGCAGGCCCCTGACATGGTTGCGTAACAACCACCGTCTAAGTAATCATAACAAAAACCGGGACCGACGTTTAACAATCCCTTTCAAAGCACTGACCCATTACCAAATGACAAAAATCAGCTTTGTGAGTTACCCGCCAAGAATCGAACCCGAAACCTTATGCATCGCAGTCGCACTATTACATGGTATAAGTATGCTATCACTGCGCCGTATCGGCCGGCAGGAAGACGTCACGAAACAGCAAGATAAAATTATGACACAGGAAAAACGCAAGGCTCACCTACGGCTTAAGAAAAATTATATCTTACATTTTCATGCCTTTACATTGTTTATCGTTTAAGTACTAATTTTATTTCTTTACACGATTCACTCGCAAACAACTGATTTGTTAACCTAAAATATATTTTTAAAATATTATTATCGTACTATCTAGGTACGTTTTCAATATGTTCTACATAACTTATGTAAATTAAACTCTCAGAGGAAAGCTAGTCAGCCACCAGCCGCAGGCGCCTTCCAAGGACCGTAAGTGGCTCACCAAAATAAAATATACTGGTCAAGAGCCGAATTAGGCTAATATGTGGGAAACATGCCAAGTAGAGACGGCAGCTGGATATCTGAAATACTAAAAACCGAAATTTCAGACCGATTTTTTTCGATATTTTCATTTCATTTTTCAGAACTGCAAAACCATACAACTATGACTATGGTCCTAGCTTACATCTAAGATCCAAGCAAACAGACTAGATTTTAATGTATTCAAACAAAAAATTCTGCTGTTAGGTGATTTCACTGGATAGCGTATTTCACAAGCACTCTAAATTCACTAGGACTATAGTTGTATGGCTTTACAGATTTTCATAACGGTTAAAATCGGTTTTAGAAAGCAGTATGTTAGCGTATCTTTAATTTATGCTTGTTCTCAAGTCTTAAAAATACGGTACTATACCACGTGAACTAATGTTTTTCCTGAAATAAATAACTTAATATTACCTTAAGTCTCGTCGATGTCGTAAAATCATAAAAAAATTGACGTAAAACAACTTCACATAGATAGGTACCTACGTTTTTTTAAGTTTGCACAATTCAAAAGCTTTTTTTCACGGTATATTTTATCGAGTTTCCGATATTTAGGTCATGTTTGGTCACTGGACTTGTGCTCCTAATATCGGTCAAACCGGTTTTGATTATCTTCCGGTTTTGCACGCCCTAATGCCAAGCCGCAGCCGCAAGAACCACAGGGACCTTTTTGCTGAAAACGAGTCCTTTTTAAATATCGTTCCAAATGTTTTTGTTTTGAACAAACAGCAGCCAAATCGCATGGAAAATTATTATATTACGTTTTATATTTTTAGACGTTATCGCTATGATGATTAGTATGATTACAAATAAATAAGACGAGGGTTTAGGTATACTGCATCAATTAATTTTTATTAGACTTTCTTTTTTCTTTCAGGTGGCAAAGCCATTTGCTTCACATCTTTTTCGAGTCTTATTGCGCCAATATCAAGTATAATATGTATCAAAAAGTAATAAATAATGTAGGTAAAGCAATGTGGTACTATGCCAGGGCTACAGGCCGAGGGATAGTCGATTGGAGAGACGTTGTAAAACGACTCAAGAGATTTCTTAAGTTTTTGTAATATCTTGGAGATTGTACTCACAAACATAACAAGAGACAGCAAGGAATTACAATATATGATTCTATATATGATCCTAGTACCCCATTTTAGCAATAGTGACCACTTTCACTTCTAATCAGAACAGCGTCGAAGCGCTCGAAGAGGCTATGAATAGTTTAAAAATAATTAGTATGATGTGTATTTATGTATCACTCTTTCAATAAAAATTAAACCTACCGGACTTTTTTCCCAACATCTTTTAAAATCTGGCAAATATTGTAAATCGAAACTTTTTTGTTTCTCGTTCAACATTCCATCGTAGAGCAGCACAGTACCAACTACTTGCTAACTTAGCAGCAACTTTGAGTAAAGGTAATTATTTCATATGTTTGAGTTTGTCGCAGCAAGTACTATCAGCAACACATCGAGCTTTTCATTTAAGGATCCTTCCATATCGGTTGTTCTTTAAAACCTCATGAAAATCCAGTATTCGTAGATCCCTTAAATAGTATGGCCAGCAAATCCACTCACCCATTTAAGGGACCAACCTATAAATAATCGTTTTCCTTAGTATTTGTATTCAAACCCAGTTTAAATTGGTCCCTTAAATGGGTAGGCGGATGTGGTGTTGATAGTACCAACGGCGGTTGGTGAACATAGTTAATTAAAGTTGGGGATGTGACGGATAACATCTTTTATTTGTGTTTCGTATGTTAGCACCACCTGCTTATCCTGTGTTGTCTATCGTAAATGTATAATGCATCTCAAAGATCTTTTACACAGTATTTTTGCATTACTTCACATTGATCGGAAGTAATTAATTCTTTATTTTAAGATGTACTACTTAGAAAATGTCAATAAAAATAATTCTTTATTTCATCCTCCGAATCTCGATCACTTCACAATTTTATAAACATTAGTTAATTCGGTTTCAAAATTATTGCATTTCGAGAAAAAGCGTAGGAAAATGCACGTTGCTCAAAGTTATACAAATAGTAGAAAATCTACATTACATATTTGCCGATATTGTCAAAATTAAGTGATGGATGAAAGAACAAACAATACCTTCAAGAATTTATTTTATTTTTTTATCATCTTCTATTTGCTACGAAGTTTTCCTATCTTTTGTAGAGTGATATCATAGCCTACGCTACGCGCCTACCTAAAATTCCGTTACCGAATTCCGACTGTTAAATATTTAAACCTCAGCTGTATTTTCAATGAAAACTCGGAATGGATGCCAAGTTTTATAAATATGTATAAATTGAGGTTTGGAGGCTTAACCAGCTCACAGCCGGTGAACGTTCAATCCAATGTTATATTTAACTGGAAAACCTCGGCTAAGATTATCCTGCTTAACTGATTTATGGAGTAGCAAGCGCTAGTTTTCAGCAAAAACTCTTTATAGAGTGGTAAATCAATGAATCTTGTTAGAAAAACCCGAATGACAAATTTTACTACGGAACTTTGTTTAGGCTATTAGAGAAAGCATTCTAAAATATCTCGCCTCTCCGAGGCTGGGCGCCTTGGTTCCCCACAAAGAAGCACAAAGATGGTCACAATTTTGGTAATCACTCGAAAACGATACATTGCACAAAATGTTGTTGTCCTGGACAACGAAAGCTTATAAAATTCTCTATATTTTCAGTCTTGATAGTTTTTAACATATTTCAAGGGTTAGAATTTCCAATTTACTGACTGACTTTGTGTGTCAAGTCGTTTCTTTGTTGTTGTTTTTTTCGTTTACTGCATGGTGTAATCACGCTTGCAAAATTTTTCGTTACAACGTCTCTTACACCCCGTTTATTAACAGCTATAATCAATTATATCTACAAAATACTATCGCATTTCTGAACGTAAAGAACGTCCTCTCAGGTATTGTGAAGACGGCGGTTCCTTGCTCAATAGCTCTCTAAGCATTTCCGACTTGGTAATTCCGAGCTAAATGTCAGATGGGAATATTTTCGCGTAATGGTGGTGGCTGTTATAGATCTGGTAGTCTGTAGATGGGACTGTTATATGAGAATTTTATCACGCGTTGGTGTTGTCACTATGGTGATACGATACACAATCTTCTGAATGACTCTCAAACTTTAGTCAGACATGGTGTAGGCCGTTGTAGCCTATCCCGCCTGGGATATAGGCGTGATATATGTATGTATGTGTGTTGGTTCTGTACAAATCGTGTTAGCTAAGCTTAGGCGGTCTTGCCGCATGTCGATGGTTGGTTTAGGCAGATACGTGGACCGACAAGTAATGCCATTTATACGGACACAACACCCGTTACCTTATATTACTCTGGTTGTCACAGGTTATCCTTTTATATGGCAGCTGTCACGTACCGCAGTATTGTGCAATGAGAGATTTACTTGTTAATTGCTGTACTCATCATCAAGGATAAATTTAAAACGTCAGGTAAAAATCCTTATCAAAACAATAAGTTTGTGTATAAGAAAAGAAAGAAGAATAAACCAATTTGGGTCTCATATGATGCACATGCAAAAAATAAACTTTGTCATAAAAAAATACTCAATTAGGTTAAGCCACGTCTAAAGGTTAACAGTTCTTCGCCAGCAGTAGGGGCATTGTCGTCGATATCACTTCAGCCGGACGGTTTCAATATGCGGCATATTTCAAATATTGCCAGCCCTACTTCCCCACGCCAACGGCCGAGACTGCCAATCAATTATTCGAATAAAATATTAAATGAAATTCCTCGCTCGTTTCCCCCTTATTAATACCGAGCCCAGATTCTTTTTTGGGCTTTTGAGCTACCTATCGACGTGAACGGCTTTGGCTATGCAAAATTTTACAATCAACTTTTAAGGAATCGGAATGTTTTCAATCGCGATTCGTTTTATTAAAATGCATTGCTGTGGAAGAAGATAGCATTGACGAGAAAATTTTAAATTGGTTTTGCGTTTTTTTGGAACATACAAATCACACGGTTGAAATTAGTTATTTCTTTGCAACAGTAAGCTCTTTGGTCTAATGTGACTCCAATCCGACTTAGCATTCAAAGTCCTTAATTTGCGCTGGGCCAATTCACAGACCTCATACAACGTTTTACGTGTGTTATCTATGTTATGTTTATTATGACCTATTTATACGCGCACGCTCGATAGTATTATACCATATTAACGAACTTACATCAAGTAAAAAAAAAGAAAAAGAGAAATGTAAGTTCCTATCCAAGAAAAAGCATTGCTGCGTCAAAGAGATCACTATATCCGTAGAGATGACAGAGATAAAAGCTCTGTGCTTTGAGACTGAAACGCCACATCCACTTTTAAGTCTTGTTTCGAAGAATAAACCAGTACCTATAGTGAAAAGCAGATGTGCAAAAAGAAATATAATTTAGCCAAAACATTAAATGTAATCTACAAAGTAGTTCGAGCTGTGACTTTTGAGCAATATTCGTATGAAAGGGTTATAAAACTTTATGAAGTAAAAACTCGATTTAGGGGCGTGTAGTAGCATTTAATCATTAAGTACCACTCTCAAGAACTATCATAAACATGTCAAAGACAAGAAGAAGATGTAAGCATAGATATTGAGTTACTACGAACAGATCTAACTTTAATTGTCTATGCAAGAATTCACAACTACACAAGTTGTTAGATCTTCTGACCCAACCAAAGCTAAGTTGTGGTTTCCTAGACTAGTATGGGCGGGTCTCACACCTAACCGCTTGCGAAAAGTGATATAATGCATCTATGGCGTAATAAGTTGCGTATGAAAAATACGATATACCACCCCGTTTTGAAATAAATTCGGTTTATGTCAAACGGTTTGTCAGACGTATCCGCTAGCGCAAAAATATCGCACAACGCTGCGTTGACGGATTTGTCTGTCAAACCATTTGACATAAACCAAATGCCAGAATAAGGTCGAAGTCGTATTGTCTCATCGCATGCGTTACGCAGCGCAGCGGACGTTACGTGTGTTTCTCGCCTAAGCAAAATAGAGACAGATGTAAAAGTTGCATTGCTCCTGCGTCAACGTTAGACGCATGCGCTAACGCAGCAACGAAAGTCAAGTGGGGTAACCACCTATTACAGAGATCGCTTTGACTTGGCGAGTTCTTTGATTCTGCGAATTTCTCAAGAAGTTTAAATCAACTGCAGTACCTGAGTCTTAATTAGTTTGCCAATTTTGTGAACTGGTTGCAGAATTGTTTCAGAAT
This sequence comes from Phthorimaea operculella, assembly GCA_024500475.1. Classification (NCBI taxonomy): domain Eukaryota; kingdom Metazoa; phylum Arthropoda; class Insecta; order Lepidoptera; family Gelechiidae; genus Phthorimaea; species Phthorimaea operculella. The sequence goes on from JANFCV010000272.1 coordinate 219,575, forward strand.
TCTGATCAAATTCATTAGATATCTATAATATTCCAAAATCAAACGAAGCATTCCACGAAAACGTCTAGTCCAAATCTTCTGAGGTTCTTGTTTAAGATTTTACTGTTTTGATATTCTTATACATTGAGATTTATGACAATACCGACAATCGCGAAAATCCTAAATAGTGTTGAGTGATCCTTCATAACCTCTTTATTTCGTGGTTCTATGGCGCTTGGTGGTAAACTCAAGTGAGAAAGAGAGTGCACTACGACTGTCATTTGGTGGCGAGTTACCGCCTCAAATATAACTTTTTAATATTACCTGAATTATTAACGGCAATATTTTTAAGCGAACAACTTTTATATTTTATTAATTACCCAGTCAAGTACCCAATTATAGCAGGCAAGCTACCCTAGTTACAATATGTGTGCATATTAGCTACGTGCAGATATTCAGTGTAGCAGGCACTAATGGCGTCTCACTAGACGTTGATAAGCAGAGAACCTAGTTAGTGTGATCGATCCAGCGCGTCGACGTAGATTAATATGCATCCTTAGTATACATGCAAGCTATAGATTTAGTACAGCTACAGTTATGAGTGTACGCAAAAGTTCTATAGATACTTATGTCAAATATAGGAGAATCTAGATGTACTGAGGGCCTGCACAGTAGTTTCATCCACTGCTTTCCGTTTTTCCTTAGTAATACAGTACTTTCTTGAGTTTACCTCATAGTGGCAAAAGGAGCGCCATACAACTGTGATTTGGCGGCGAAAGCAGCGAGTGGTCATCTCAACTTTAACCTTTAAATATTACGTAAACTATCAATGGAGTCTGCAGACTTTTCAACCAATATTCTTACAACTCTTGTATTTTATTAATTACCCATTATAGCAGGCATGCTATCCTTAGTATACATGCAAGCTATAGAGTGAATATCGCTCCGGGCAATGAGCAGCAAAACTCAAAGCTCATTGCAGATGGTAGCAGGTACGAGTGTGCCTAAATGACGTAACGACAACCAAAAAAAAGTAACTAAACATATTTACCACCAATCTCAGAAGCATGGCACACTTGAAAGTGGCGCCATTAGTTCACCAGTTTTCTACCTCATCGTTATGAGCGTAAGCAAAAGTTCTGTAGATACATATTATAAGATGAAGGTCTGCTCAGCGGTTTCATCCACTGCTTTCCGTTTTTCTGTGTTAAAAGTAGGTTATGACGGGATATTGTCGTTTTCTAATAGTGAAAGCAGGAATTTCAGCAGTGTTAAGAGTTTATCGATAACATAGAAATAAAAAATGTTTCCTCTTTATTATTGGTGTAGATACTAGATAGTAGTGTTAACACTGTAAAAGACATTTTAGTTGTTAAAGACATTTTCATATTATTCTTTAATTTTATTATTTTTTTGACATGTATTTTTTACATTTACTGTAAATCTACTATTTTTTTTTTTTTTGCTATGTTATTTAATTGCTCAAATGTTTAAAGTATATTTTAAAGACAAAACAGTTAGAATAATCTACTGTAATTTTTATTTTTATTTTGTGAGCCGTTTTTGGCTATTCTATTAATTTATTTTCTAAGTTAGCTAGGGTAGCTTAGGGCCTAAGAATATTGTAGATTTTAGAATAGGTGCACTTCTGGGCAGGTTTTTGGGCGGTTTTCCTGTCCAGGGGGTCCGGCTAACCATACAAATGTAACTCCTTTTTAAAATTTTGACAGAATGTTACTCCATTTAATTGTCATTCATTGAGGCATAAAGTTGCATGCTGTGTGGTTAGCCTGGCCAGCCCCGAGGCAGTGCCTTTATTTTTATTTTTTTACCCCGCCTGAGCCGCGTTTAGAGTAGGAACTCAAATTGTTATAAAAAAGAGAAAATTTTGCATTAGAAATTTTCTCTTTTTTAAGATTGTATTAGAATATGACTTTCTTTAAGAGAATCTTGTACATTCCTACAAAGAAATAAATAATTGAATTTTGAATTTGAATTTTGAATTTTGACTGTCCGTTTTCTACTGATAGAGAGAGAGGTTTTATTCAAACCCGTACGAGTACCAACCGTTCATATCTGGTTAGGCATACTCTTAGAGGGCGTGCTATATAGCTTGCTTATACAGGATGTAAAAAAATCAACTGCAAATATTTTAAGTGGTGAACCAGCCCATGAAACTGAACAACTTTCCTCAAGGAACATAGGTCGAAATATGAAAAAAATTTTGAACCCCCCATACAAATTGACTCGGCCGGGTGGTACATTTTGTATGGAAGGTCCAATTTTTTTTTTCATATTTCGACCTATGTTCCTTGGGGAAAGTTGTTCAGTTTCACGGGCTGGTTCACCCCTTAAAATATTTGCAGTTGATTTTTTTACACCTTATATATTCTTTAATTGCATCCCTCTATTGCCTTATACAGACGTAGGTATTCACGTCAACTTAGTCATAGTATAAGGAAGGGGGAAGTAAGTTATCTTAGAACAACCGCACCGCGCGCTGCTTGTATGTGTGCGCAATATATCTGTACGCCACACACTGACAAATCTCGGGACGTTTCGGGGACCCTCGGTAGGGGCCGCCATTAGATGTGTGCGTGCGGCGACGCGTAGATACTATTGCGCACACATACAAGCCGCGCGCGGTGCGGTTGTTCTAAGATGACTTACTTCCCCCCTTTCTTTATACTATGACTTAGTGTTATGAACTGACTGCAGTGTAATGAAGTAGCAAACTGTGGTACTAAAGGTGACTTACAAATGTGCCTTTTTGTGATTGGTCAAAAATGTGTCAATGAAAAAGTTCAGTTACTTCTTTTGGCACAGATGGGACTGATGCCATCTGCAGTAAGCTTTGAGATTTTCTTCTTATTGTAAGCGAGATCTCGAGTGGAATCCACGCCTCGATGGACGTCTCCTAATCACATGGACCGGTGTCTTAAAAAACGTATATTATAGCAACCGGATGGTGAAAACGGGAGATCGTGACTTGTGACGTACCCTGGCGAAGGTCTGTGTTGTGCAGCGAACTTTCTTAGGCTGATATATCATGCGCTGTCATTCATCATCGAAATGCTAGTTTTAACAGGACAAATTTTAATCTCAATACTTTCTATACCCATCGAATGTCTGGTTATCGATCATTCGCACAATAGACAGTGTTGCCATTTCGGAAACAAAAAACGAAGCAAGAAAGTGGAAACATGAATTGTAACAAAAATTGGAATGTTGCCAAACACGATCCGATTTAAAGCTTAGCCAGCGGCGACTGACGGGTGCTATGCAGGTTTCTGCTGGGCAAAAAGTGATGCATTTTATTACGGGCTGGCTTTTCTACTCCGCAGTTTTAGGCGGCTTTCCCTAGCTGTACGTTTTAGCGTATCCGGTTGTCAAATAAAAGGAAATTATGAAATGGCACATATAATAATACGGAAACGCAACTATCACTAAGTGGACTAACACTACTAGGGTGTCATTTTTATAGTGCCTATCACATCACAAACTGCAATATCACCCGTTGATATCATCCATCTGAATCCCAAGTGAGAGCCATTCAGAAGACTGTGTATCACCATAGTGGCAGATTGTCAGCCTGCCGCCTAAAATTGTAATAGACATCAAATCTCAAATCCCTTAGTCGCTTCTTACGATACCCACGGGAAAGATATGGGGTTATGCATACTCTAATCCAGCACCGCAAGGTGAAAGAAATTATGAAATGGCATAAATACGGAAACGGAACATGTTGACGCTTCAAACTACAACTGTCACTAAGTGGCTAACACTATAATTAGGTTGTCATTTTAATATTGCCTGTAACAAACCCCAATATCACTCGGTGAATGTTACAGAAGGTTCATTCTGGATTTTTGCGATTGTCATTTTGTTACATAGCCAGGGCTGTTACTGTCAAAAATGTCAAAGTACCTAGGTACCTAAGTATGAATATCAAAATATAGCAAAATCTGATACAATAATGTCATATGATTTCTGAGCAAATTTTTATCCAAGAAGTATGACGTATGTTGCAACTTACTATCTTCTTAGTTATCTTGTCAAAATCGTCGCTAGTACTGAGTGCGCCATTTGTATAGGTGCCCGCGCGCCGTTTTCCTATTTTGTGATGAGTAAAAAACACAATACCTAGTTAAAATTAGACAGCACAGCTCAAAAGCAATCCCCAATTCTCCACGTATTAATCCGTGCGCTTGGTTCTGGACCGATGAGGCGAATGCAGCAGATCGACGGTTTGATAGTCTGTAATTACGACTCACAGGCAGGGTTGCGCCTAATCGAATTTTCAATAATCGATTATTTTAATTCAACCAAAAAATTTATTAAAAAATAAATTGATTTAATTTAAGGAAAATATCGATTTTGAAAACAATATTGTCTTTCATTTATTTACGCAATAATTATTTTGTCATTAAATTATTTGCCGTTAAAAAAACACATTTACAAGGGACCTAATGTAACAAGGGATCTAAGATACACAAGACCCGAAAAAAGTCGTTCATAGGTACCTACCTATAAGAATATCAAAACAGCAAAATCTGATACAAGAATGTCATATGGTTCTAAGCGATTTTTATCCAAGACGTATGACACATGTTGCAACTATCCTCTTAGTTACCTCGAGTTCCCCTGAGATTTAAAATCAGTAATCGTCAAATTGGTCGCTAGTACAGTGATAGTAATAAGTGGATATAGGCACGCTGAAGTTATGCACTTTTAAAATCGTTTACACGTTGTGTTTACATCTTATACACACACATGCAAAACAATGCGCGCTCCTCGATACTCACTCTTAATACAACCGCTTTAAATTCAAAACCTCAGAACAATTGCTACAATAACCGGTGAAGTTACTGCTATATGTCGCAGCGATGTTAATCAAACCAGGTTTTTGACCACAAACCAAAGAGCAGTACATAACAAAGGTAAAATTCAATTTTATCATAAAAATTAATTTGTTTTAGGATTTTGATCGAAAATCTATAACAATATAGGTTTCCGATCATGAATCTGAAATAGTTTAGAATTAAATATGGTAAAGTTATTGCCAAAAACATTAATATAATGTAGTCTTTGATTAAGAACTTGATTTGGTTTAGGATTATGATAAAAAATTTGGCAAAACTTACGTTAAAATTTTGTTATCTCAAGCGCCTAGGTTTTTGGACAAAAACCTAGTTTTATCAAAAACTACGACATAGAATGACGCTGAACACTGCACAATGCTGCCCATTCCCTGGATCCGGCCCTTGGATACCCTCGGGTAGAAATAGAGTGATGCTATTTTAAGCCGTGAAAGTAATATTATTTCAAAATTAAAAATAAAAATACTTAAAATGTTTAAAGGAAGCTTAAAAATCCTCAGAGGTCAATCATTATTTTATATAGTGAAAGGTCAAGGTGGAAAATTTCACATAACACGTGTCTTTAGTTTAATTACGATAAAAATACTTAAAGAAAAAAAGTTCAAATAAAAAAGAATCGACCCATGAGGATACGAACCATGACATCCCTGATTGGTAGGCCACTGTCTTTACCAATGCGCCATCCGAACATTTAACACGAAGTGCGAAATTTTGTTACCCATTTCACTATTAGTCATTATTGGAACGTGCTTGATTAGTCATCTTATTCTTTTGCTACAATCGGTTTACTACGCGCTTCTTTGTATGTGTGAGTGGAGTTTGGCTTCAAACGACTTTAGAATTAAAGCTCATGTGCATGTCTCTGTAAAGTCTATATGGAATTTTGTAAGTGTCTGTACAGAGTGAGCCATTCATTTGTATAGGTGCCCCGCGCGCCGTTTTCCTGAGGTACCGACATTCAAATAGGCTAAATTTGACAGATGTCAAAATCATGTTAATGATATGACATAAGGTTTATTTTTCTTTGTTGACATGTTTCCTAGTATGAGTTTGATAGCTGTCAAATATGGCCTATTCGAATGACGGTACTATAGTTTGTGTTGAGTGTGCGATCTATTTGAGTAAAATACACAATACCTAGTTAAAATTAGACAGCACAGCTCAAAAGCAATCTCCAATTCTCCATGTATTAATCCGTGTGCTTGGTTCTGGACCGATGAGGCGAATGCAGCGAATCGACGGTTTGAATGTCTGTAATTACGACTTCGAGGCAGGGTTGCGCCTAATCGAATTTTCAATAATCGATTATTTTAATTCAACCAAAAGTACGATTAAAAATAAATCGATTTAATTCAAAGGAAACATTGATTTTGAAAACATCATCATCTTCCTGCCCTTATCCCAATTACTTGGGGTCGGCGCAACACGTTTTGTTTAACACAAAATCGTGTTGCAAAGGATTTGGCTTAATTTTACGACCAGCCGCCTACCAGACGTCAACCCTCCTTGGGTATGCTTTTGTGGTGGATTAACCGCCACCATACGGTTGGCCCTGGCTGTTTGGGTCGGGTTTATACCTCGGTCGCCTCTTACGACCCCCACATGAAGAGAGAGGGTGGTGCTATTCTACTCTGCCGGCACCACACGGTGGTTGAGTAAAATACACAATACCTAGTTAAAATTAGACAGCACAGCTCAAAAGCAATCTCCAATTCTCCATGTATTAATCCGTGTGCTTGGTTCTGGACCGATGAGGCGAATGCAGCAGATCGACGGTTTGATAGTCTGTAATTACGACTCCCAGGCAGGGTAGCGCTAAATCGAATTTTCAATAATCGATTATTTTTATTTTTATTCACCAAAAAATCTGTTAAAATAAATCGATTAATTTCAAAGGAAACATCGATTTTGAAAAAAATCTTTTCTATTTATTTACGCAATAATAATTTTGTGATTAAATTATTAGCCTTTAAAAAAACACATTAACAAGGGACCTAATGTAACAAGGGATCTATGATATACAAGACCCGAAATAAGTCGTTCATTGATAGGTACCTACCTAGGTATAAGAATATCAAAACAGCAAAATCTGATACAAGAATGTCATATGATTCTGAGCAAATTTTTAATCACAGACGTATGTTGCAACTATCTTCTTATTTACCTTGTACTGAGTGAGCCATTTGTACAGCTGTCAAATTTGGCCTATTCGAATGACGGTACTATAGTTTGTGGCGAATGTGCGATCCATTTGAGTAAAATACACAATAGGTTGTTAAAATTAGACAGCATAGCTCAAAAGCAATCTCCAATTCTCGATGTATTAATCCGTGTGCTTGGTTCTGGACCGATGAGGCGAATGCAGCAGTCGATTTGATTCAAAGGAAACATCGATTTCGAAAACATACAACTGTTACTTAGTAACTAACACTATTAGCACAAATAGAGAGCTTAGAGAAGGTTCACTCAACCCTATTCAGGATTGTCATTTGTTACATAGCCAGTTACTTCTGTCAACAATCTGAAAGTAAAAGAATATTAGAACAGTTAAATCTGATACAAAAATATCATATGATTATGAGCCAATTTTAATCCAAGAAATATGACGTTCGTTGCAACCAACTTCTTAGTTACCTTGACTTTCCTGTGATTCCGGGTATTTCCAGTTAAAGCCAGGGTCAAGTCGCTAGTAATAAGTGAGCCATCTGTATAGTTTGTAGCAGTAGCATAATTTGTTCTATTAAGTTGTCATTTTAATAATATCTACCAATCACAAACCGCAATATCACCCTGTGAGTGTGCAATCCATTTGAGTAAAATACACAATACCTAGTTTAAATTAGACAGCACGGCTCAAAAGCAATCTCCAATTCTCCATGTATTAATCCATGCGCTTGGTTCTGGACCGATGAGGCGAATGCAGCAGATCGACGGTTTGATAGTCTGTAATTACAAAAATCTATTAAAAATAAATCGATTGAATTCAAAGGAAACATCGATTATGAAAACAATCTTTTCTTTCATCTTTCCTGGCAATAATTTATGATACAAATATTTCCAGCGACGGCAAATAATTTATGACGCAAATAATTATTGCGTAAAATCAATAGTCATTTTGTATCATAAATTACCTATTTCAATTCTGATACAAAAATATCATGTGATTATGAGCCATTTTAATCCAATAAATATGACGATCGTGGCAACCAACTTCTTAATTTCTTTGACTTCCCTGAGATTCCAGTTAAAACGGTCGAAATCGGCTCAAGTACTGAGTGAGCCATCTGTATAGGCACCCCGCGTGCCATTTCCCTAATTTATGATATTAGGTTGTCATTTTAATAATACCAACCTATCACAAACCGCAATATCACCCTGTGAGTGTGCAATCCATTTGAGTAAAATACACAATAGGTAGTTAAAATTAGACAGCACAGCTCAAAAGCAATCTCCAATTCTCGATGTATTAATCCGTGTGCTTGGTTCTGGACCGATGAGGCGAATGCAGCAGATCGACGGTTTGATAGTCTGTAATTACGACTCCCAGCCAGGGTTGCGCCAAACCGAATTTGAAATAATCTATTGTTTTAATTCAACCAAAAGTAGGATTAAAAATAAATCGATTTTATTCAAAGGAAACATCGATTTTGAAAACAATCTTTTTTTTATTTTATTTACGCAATAATAATTTTGTCATAAATTATTTGCCGTCGAAACAAAACATTAACAAGGGACCTAATGTAACAAGGGATATATGATACACAAGACCCGAAATAATTCATTCATAGGTACCAGCAAAATCTGATACAAGAATGTCATATGATTCTAAGCGATTTTAAGAAGTATGACGTATGTTTTAAATATCTTTTAGTTACCTTGAGTTCCCGTGAGATTTAAAGTCGGTGATCGTCAATATCGTCGCTAGTACTGAGTGAGCCACTTGTGTAGGTGCCCCGCGCGCCCCGTTTCCTTATGATACCGACATTAAAATAGGCTATATTTGATAGCTGTCAAAATCATGTTAACGATATGACATAAGGTCTATTTTTCTTTGTTGACATGTTTCCTAGTATGAGTTTGATAGCTGTCAAATATGGCCTTTTAGAATAACGGTACTATAGTCTGTGGTGAGTTTGCGAACCATTTGAGTAAAATACACAATACCTAGTTAAAATTAGACAGCACAGCTCAAAAGCAATCCCCAATTCTCCATGTATTAATCCATGCGCTTGGTTCTGGACCGATGAGGCGAATGCAGCAGATCGACGGTTTGATAGTCTGTAATTACGACTCCCAGGCAGGGTTGTGCCAAACCGAATTTTTAATAATCGATTAATTTAATTCAACCAAAAGTACGATTAAAAATAAATCACTTTCATTCAAAGGAAACATCGATTATGAAAACAATCTTTTCTTTCATTTATTTACGCAATAATAATTTTGTCATAAATTATTTGCCGTCGAAACAAGGGACCTAATGTAACAAGGGACCAGAAATACACAAGACCCGAAATAATTCATTCATAGGTACCTACCTAGGTATAAGAATATCAAAACAGCAAAATCTGATACAAGAATGTCATGTGATTCTAAGCAAATTTTTATCCCAGACGTATGTTGCAACTACGAGTATCTTCTTACCTTGAGTTCCCCTGAGTCATTAATCGTCAAAATCGTCGCTAGTACTGAGTGACCCATTTGTACAGCTGTCAAATATGGCCTATTCGAATGACGGTACATAGTTCGTAGTGAGTTTGCGATCCATTTGAGTAAAATACACATACCTAGTTAGTTAAAATTAGACAGCACAGCTCAAAAGCAATCTCCAATTCTCCATGTATTAATCCATGCGCTTGGTTCTGGACCGATGAGGCGAATGCAGCAGATCGACGGTTTGATAGTCTGTAATTACGACTCCGAGGGCAGGGTTGCGCCAAACCGAATTTGAAATAATCGATAATTTTAATTCGATTAAATCGATTTGATTCAAAGTTTTGTCATCAATTATTGCCGTCGAAACATGGGACCTTATAGACCTTAAATACACAAGAACCGAAATAATTCGTACCTATAAGAATATCAAAACAGCAAAATCTGATACAAGAATGTCATATAAGTCTGAGCAAATTTTTATCCTAGACGTATGTTGCAGCTATCTTCTATTTACCTTGAGTTCCCGTGAGTCAGTAATCGTCAAAATCGTCGCTAGTACTGAGTGAGCCATTTGTACAGCTGTCAAATATGGCCTATTCGAATGACGGTACTATAGTTTGTGTTGAGTGTGCGATCTATTCGAGTAAAATACACAATACCTAGTTAAAATTTGACAGCACAGCTCAAAAGCAATCTCCAATTCTCCATGTATTAATCCACGTGCTTGGTTCTGGACCGATGAGGCGAATGTAGCAGATCGACGGTTTGATAGTCTGTAATTACGACTCCCAGGCAGGGTTGCGCCTTTAGTAACAAACAAATAAATTTTTCAATAATCGATTAGACAAGAAAAAAATCGATTAAAAATAAATCGATTTTTTTCAAAGGAAACATCTATTTTGAAAATAATCTTTTCTTTCATCTTTCGTGGCAATAATTTATGATACAAAATATTTCCAGCGACAGCAAGTAATTTATGACGCAAATAATTATTGCGTAAAATCAATAGTCATTTTGTATCATAAATTACCTATTTCAAATCTGATACAAAAATATCATGTGATTATGAGCCATTTTAATCCATTAAATATGACGATCGTGGCAACCAACTTCTTAGTTTCTTTGACTTCCCTGAGATTCCAGTTAAAACGGTGAAAATCGTCTCAAGTACTGAGTGAGCCAACTGTATAGGCGCACCGCGTGCCGTTTTCCTAATTTGTTTAATTAAGTTGTCATTTTAATAGTACCTATCACAAACTGCAATATAACCCATTGGTATGCTATTTAACTGAGTAAAGTACATAATAGGTAGTTAAAATTAGACAGCATAGCTCAAAAGCAATCTCCAATTCTCCATGTATTAATCCATGTGCTTGGTTCTGGACCGATGAGGCGAATGCAGCAGATCGACGGTTTGATAGTCTGTAATTACGACTCCCAGGCAGGCAGGGTTGTGCCAAATCAAATTTCAGTTATCGATTATTTTAATTCAACCAAAACTGTACAGGATCGATTTAAATAAAATCGATTAATTAAACTTACACAATCGATCATCAAATGAATGAATTAAGACAATTTCTTAATGCGCGATTATTTTTTCACATCCCTACTCCCAAGCTAGATCGTAGGCGGTGCTACGCGGATAAGTAATTCAGAAGTGTGTTAGTTAGTTAGTACGAAGCAAGCACTTCAAGCGTGATCTATGTGTGATTCTTTATGTATATTATATTCTGTTTTGTATTGGTGAAAATTTATTATTGGCTTCTAGTTCTAAGTGTACCTGTATATATAGCTGTTGGTTTTCCTAAATAAATAAAATTAAATAAAACAAAAATAAGCGCCACGGCGAGTTAAATTCACAATAGTTAAAATTAGACAGCACAGCTCAAAAGCAATCTCCAATTCTCGATGTATTAATCCGTGCGCTTGGTTCTGGACCGATGAGGCGAATGCAGCAGATCGACGGTTTGATAGTCTGTAATTACGACTCCCAGGGCAGGGTTGTGCCAAAATTCAACCAAAAAATCTATTAAAAATAAATCGATTTAATTCAAAGGAAATATCGATTTTGAAAATAATCTTTTCTTTCATCTTTCCTGACAATAATTTATGATACAAATATTTCCAGCGACGGCAAATAATTTATGACGCAAATAGTTATTGCGTAAAATCAATAGTCATTTGTATCATAAATTACCTATTTCAAATCTGATACAAAAATATCATGTGATTATGAGCCAATTTTAATCCAAGAAATATGACGATCGTGGCAACCAACTTCTTAGTTTCTTTGACTTCCCTGAGATTCCAGTTAAAAAGGTCAAAATCGTCTCAAGTACTGACTGAGCCAACTGTAGGCGCCCCGCGTGCCATTTCCCTAATTTGTGCTAGTAGGTTGTAATTTTAATAGTGTCTGTCACAAACCGCAATATCACCCTGTGAGTGTGCAATCTATTTGAGTAAAATACACAATAGGTAGTTAAAATTAGACAGCACAGCTCAAAAGCAATCTCCAATTCTCGATGTATTAATCCGTGCGCTTGGTTCTGGACCGATGAGGCGAATGCAGCAGATCGACGGTTTGATAGTCTGTAATTACGACTCCAAGGCAGGGTTGCGCCAAACCGAATTTGAAATAATCGATTATTTTAATTAGATTAAGTCGATTTGATTCAAAGGAAACATCGATTTTGAAAACAAAATTTTATTTCATTCATTTACGCAATAATAATTTTATCGTAAATTATTGCCGTCGAAACATCGGACCTTATGGACCTGAAATACACAAGAACCGAAATGATTCGTACCTATAAGAATATCAAAACAGCAAAATCTGATACAAGAATGTCATACGGTTCTGAGAAAATTTTTATCCCAGACGTATGTTGCAACTATCTTCTTATTTGAGACCTTGAGTTCCCCTGAGTCAGTAATTGTCAAAATCGTCGCTAGTACTGAGTGAGCCATTTGTACAGCTGTCAAATATGGCCTATTCGAATGACGGTACTATAGTTTGTGGTGAGTGTGCGATCCGTCTAAGTAAAATACACAATACCTTGTTAAAATTAGACAGCACAGCTCAAAAGCAATCTCCAATTCTCCATGTATTAATCCGTGTGCTTGGTTCTGGACCGATGAGGCGAATGCAGCAGATCGACGGTTTGATAGTCTGTAATTACGACTCCCAGGCAGGGATGGGCCAAATCGAATCAGTAATCAAGTATTATAATTGAACCAAAAAATCTATTAAAAATAAATCGATTTGATTCAAAGGAAACATCGGTTATGAAAACAATCTTTTCTATTTATTTACGCAATAATAATTTTGGCATTAAATTATTTGCCGTCGAAACAAGGGACCTAATGTAACAAGGGACCTAAAATACACAAGACCCGAAATAATTCGTTCGTAGGTACCTACCTAGGTATAAGAATATCAAAACAGCAAAATCTGATACAAGAATGTTATATGATTCTAAGCGATTTTAAGAAGTATGACGTATGTTTTAAATATCTTTTAGTTACCTTGAGTTCCCTTGAGATTTAAAGTCGGTAATCGTCAAAAATGTCGCTAGTACTGAGTGAGCCATTTGTATAGTTGCCCCACGCGCCGCTTCCCTATGGTACCGACATTCAAATAGGCTATATTTGACAGCTGTCAAAATCATGTTAATGATATGACATAAGGTCTATTTTCATTGTTGACATGTTTCCTAGTATGAGTTTGATAGCTGTCAAATATGACCTTTTAGAATAACGGTACTATAGTTTGTGGTGAGTGTGCGATCCGTCTAAGTAAAATACACAATAGGTAGTTAAAATTAGACAGCATAATTCAAAAGCAATCTCCAATTCTCGATGTATTAATCCGTGTGCTTGGTTCTGGACCGATGAGGCGAATGCAGCAGATTGACGGTTTGATAGTCTGTAATTACGACTCCGAGGCAGGGTTGCGCCAAATCGATATTTCAATAATCGATTATTTTAATTCAACCAAAAGATCGATTAAAAATAAATCGATGTAATTCAAAGGAAATATCGATTTTGAAAACAATCTTTTCTTTCATTTATTTACGCAATAATAATTTTGTCATTAAATTATTTGCCGTCGAAACAAAACGTTAACAAGGGACCTAATGTAAAAAGAGACCTAAAATACACAAGAACCGAAATAATTCGTTCATTGGTACCTAGGTATAAGAATATCAAAACAGCAAAATCTGATACAAGAATGTCATATGATTCTAAACGATTTTTTATTCAAGAAGTATGACGTATGTTGCAACTTTCTTCTTAGTTACCTTGAGTTCCCTTGAGATTTAAAGTCGGTAATCGTCAAAATCGTCGCTAGTACTGAGTGAGCCATTTGTAGAGATGTCCCGCGCGCCGTTTTCCTGAGGTACCGACATTCAAATAGGCTAAATTTGACAGTTGTCAAAATCATGTTAATGACATAAGGTCTATTTTTCTTTGTTGACGTGTTTCCTAGTATGAGTTTGATAGCTATCAAATATGGCCTATTCGAATGACGGTACTATAGTTTGTGGTAAGAGTGCGATCCATTTGAGTAAAATACACAATAGGTAGTTAAAATTAGACAGCACAGCTCAAAAGCAATCTCCAATTCTCCATGTATTAATCCGTGCGCTTGGTTCTGGACCGATGAGGCGAATGCAGCAGATCGACGGTTTGATAGTCTGTAATTACGACTCCCAGGCAGGGTTGTGCCAAATAAAAGTTTTCAATAATTGATTATTTTAATTCAACCAAAAGTAGGTTTAAAAATAAATCAAAAACGTGCAAAAACGTGCCGCAAAATAATCGATTTTTTATACAGGATCGATTTAAATAAAATTGATTAATAAAACTTACACAATCGATCATCAAATGAATAAATAAAAACAATTTTCTTAATGCGCGATAATTTTTTCACATTCCTACTCCCAAGCTAGATCGTAGGCGGTGCTACGCGGATAAGTGATTTAGAAGTGTGTTAGTTAGTTAGAACGAAGCAAGCACTTCAAGCCTGATCTATGTGTGATTCTTTATGTATAATATGTATATTCTGTTTTGTATTGGTGAAAACTTATTATTGGCTTCTAGTTCTAAGTGTACCTGTATATATAGCTGATGGTTTTCCTAAAAAAATACACAATAGTTAAAATTAGACAGCACAGCTCAAAAGCAATCTCCAATTCTCCATGTATTAATCCATGTGCTTGGTTCTAGACCGATGAGGCGAATGCAGCAGATCGACGGTTTGATAGTCTGTAATTACGACTCCCAGGCAGGGTTGCGCCAAATAAAAGTTTTCAATAATCGATTATTTTAATTCAACCAAAAGATCGATTAAAAATAAATCGAGTTAATTCAAAGTAAAAAATAATCTGTTCTTTCATCTTTCCTGGCAATAATTTATGATACAAATATTTCCAGCGACGGCAAATAATTTATAACGCAAATAATTATTGCGTAAAATCAATAGTCATTTGTATCACAAATTACCTATTTCAAATCTGATACAAAAATATCATGCGATTATGAGCCATTTAATCCAATAAATATAACGATCGTGGCAACCAACTTCTTAGTTTCTTTGACTTCCCTGAGATTCCAGTTAAAACGGTCAAAATCGTCTCAGTACTGAGTGAGCCATCTGTATAGGCGCCCCGCGTGCCATTTCCCTAATTTATGATATTAGGTTGTCATTTTAATATTACCTACCTTTCACGAACCGCAATATCACCCTGTGAGTGTGCAATCCATTTGAGTAAAATACACAACACCTAGTTAAAATTAGACAGCACAGCTCAAAAGCAATCTCCAATTCTCCATGTATTAATCCATGCGCTTGGTTCTGGACCGATGAGGCGAATGCAGCAGATCGACGGTTTGATAGTCTGTAATTACGACTCCCAGGGCAGGGTTGCGCCATATAGAATTTTCAATAATCGATTATTTTAATTCGATTTAATCGATTTGATTCAAAGGAAACATCGATTTTAAAACAATCTTTTCTTTCATTTATTTACGCAATAATAATTTTGTCATAAATTATTTGTCGTCGAAACAAGGGACCTAATGTAACAAGGAACCTAAAATACACAAGACCCGAAATAATTCGTTCATAGGTACCTACCTAGGTATAAGAATACCAAAACAGCAAAATAATGATACAAGAATGTCATATGATTCTAAGCGATTTTTTATTCAAGAAGTATGACGTATGTTGTAAATATCTTTTAGTTACCTTGTGTTCCTTTGAGATTTAAAGTCGGTAATCGTCAATATCGTCGCTAGTACTGCGTGAGCCATTTGTATAGTTGCCCCACGCGCCGTTTCCCTAAGGTACCGTCACAAATTAGGAAAACGTGCACGTGGCACCCTTGTACCGTCATTCTAATAGGCCATATTTGACAGCTGTCAAAATCTTCCTTAATAAAAATATGGCCTATTCGAATGACGGTACTATAGTTTGTGGTGAGTGTGCGATCCGTCTAAGTAAAATACACAATACGTAGTTAAAATTAGACAGCACAGCTCAAAAGCAATCTCCAATTCTCCATGTATTAATCCATGTGCTTGGTTCTGGACCGATGAGGCGAATGCAGCAGATCGACGGTTTGATAGTTTGTAATTACGACTCCCAGGGCAGGGATGGGTTAAGACGAATTTTCAATAATCGATTATTTTAATTCAACCAAAAGTACGATTAAAAATAAATCGATGTAAGTCAAAAGAAACGTCGATTTTGAAAACAAAATTTTATTTCATTTATTTACGTAATAATTATTTTGTCATAAATTATTTTCCGTCAAAACCAGGGACCTAATGTAACAAGGGACCTAAAATACACAAGAACCGAAATAATTCGTTCATAGGTACCTACCTAGGTGTATATAAGAATATCAAAACAGCAAAATCTGATACAAGAATGCCATATGATTCTAAGCGACTTTTTATTCAAGAAGTATGACGTATGTTGTAAATATCTTTTAGTTACCTTGAGTTCCCTTGAGATTTAAAGTCGGTAATCGTCAAAAATGTCGCTAGTACTGAGTGAGCCATTTGTATAGTTGCCCCACGCGCCGCTTCCCTATGGTACCGACATTCAAATAGGCTATATTTGACAGCTGTCAAAATCATGTTAATGATATGACATAAGGTCTATTTTTCTTTGTTGACATGTTTCCTAGTATGAGTTTAATAGCTGTCAAATATGGTCTATTCAAATAACGGTACTATAGTTTGTGGTGAGTGTGCGATCCGTCTAAGTAAAATACACAATAGGTAGTTAAAATTAGACAGCACAGCTCAAAAGCAATCTCCAATTCTCCATGTATTAATCCGTGCGCTTGGTTCTGGACCGATGAGGCGAATGCAGCAGATCGACGGCTTAATAGTCTGTAATTACGACTCCCAGGGCAGGGTTGCGTCGAATCGAATTTTCAATAATCGATTATTTTAATTCAAAAAATCTTTTAAAAATAAATCTATTTAAGAGGCTACTGTTCCGAACTGGAAGTTCGTGAGCTGTCAGTTGATAAAAATATTTCTATTTCATTTATGCATCCCACCCTTCCCGCAGCCCTAAAAGAGACAGTTGTAGCTCGCTACCGGAAAATTTTCGTTCTGGGTGTACCAGGTTCCCCGTTCGAAAACTCCACCAAATTTGTTGATAGTGGCATTATTTTTCCGCCAATAAAATATTCTATGCCCGTATCATTTGTTTTGCTGAAATTATTGTAATATTTAGAAGATACCAAGGCGTAAACTTGCTGATAATTTTAGAGCACTTTGCAACGGTCATATCTTTTTTTGAAATGCATTATTACAACGAGAAAAAGAATATGATAAAGAAATTTTAGAAAGAATAAAAATAATGCCTAAATAAAAATAACTCTCGATTGTTTTTCACATCCCTACTCCCAAGCTAGCTCGTAGGTGGTGCTACGTTGCTACGGCGTAGCGCTTTGCTACGATGCTATTATGATACGTTTGGGAAATGTAATTCGCTATTCGCCATTTGGTTGCGGATAAGTGATTCTGTGCTAGTTAGTTAGAAGGAAGTAAGCATTTTTGGCGAGAAATACACGTAGACAGTTTGATAGATGCATCTGCTAGCGCTGCATCGCGCAACGCTGCGGCGATGGATGCGCCTGTCAAACCGTTTCACATAAACCGTATCTGCACGAGAATAAGGTCGAATTTGAACCTACGACCTTCGGCATATGTACTGCCGACGCCACTACATACTGGGCTACCGCGATCCCGGTAGATGGAGCCCATTCACGCGTTAGTGGACAAGATATACTTGCTTAATTCGCAGGCTAGATTAGAATCGCGGTAGCCCAGTATGTAGTAGCGTCAGCAGTACAAATGCCGAAGGTCGTAGGTTTAAATCCTGCTTGCGGTGAAAAATTTTGCAAGTTTTTCGAAAATTGTATATTGAAAACTAGCTAAATTTTCCAAAAGTTAACCTAACCTTTTACACGAGAAGTATTTTAAAATTTGGTATTCAATAAGGCCGAAATTAGTATTGTCCTAACGCATGCGTCACAAAGTCGTAAAAATCACGCACAAACGGACGATATTTGTGTTCCTTTTTGCTTTATTTCTACTGTTAGTGTCAAGTTTCCCAAAACAAAAATTGTCCTCTTAAAAATCTCCTCTTCAAGCCCAATGTTTTCCGGGAAACATTTTTATAACAAATTGGGGTATGGTCACAATTAGCGTCATCGCAGCGTCCCTCAAAGTGTCGCATTCAACAAGACTAATGAATACCATAAATTTATACAAAACGGGCCACACAATGGATAACATCACCGCAAATCTGGTGTAATATTCGCGGGAAAGAAATAATTCACGAGGAAGAATTTTTACTTCTGTTTGTAGGTAGTTCTGAATTGCTTCTTATGATTGTTATTTTATTATTCATTCCATTTATTTACCGTTTTCGTCATAGTAGTTACTGCTGATCGACATTTACTCAGGAAAATTCGGCTCATTAATACAAACTACCAAATAATAAAGTTATCACTCGCGTTCTTTCTGGGGTAAGTAGCAGAGGTTACCGTTAAAATCGAAGTCTATTTATTTAGATAAAATTACCCACAAAACCTTAAAAATATTATACTGGATGTAAAAAAATGAACTGCAAATATTTTAAGGGGTGCACCAGCCATAAAACTGAAGGCCTAGGTAGATACCGCATTTTTTAAATTAAAACTTTTATTGCAGGTTTGTCGCTACTTTTGCTATCCAGCGCTGTTTTTCGGGTAAACTTCCGCAAAGCCAAATAATTACTACTAACGACCAGCTGTCAAGAAGGCCTCGTCTTTGTGGTAGTCATTTATTTTTTTAGCAATGATAATGAGAACTGCTCTGTGCCGTGCTCTGTGTAAGAATTGCCGTGTGGTAGAGGCTAAGAATACTGCCACCCCTAGTCTACTCGGGAGTTTTTGACCTTACCTGAATAATATCAGTTGACTACGGTGGTGGCGGTGATACCACCTACAATAGCATTCCTAAAGAGAGTTTACGTCAGGAAGGTCTTAAAACATAGCCAAATCCCTTTGCTACATGATTTGTGTTCTAGCAAAACATGTTGTGCCGACCCCAACTGATTTGGGATAAGGGCAGGAAGATGATGATGATAAATGAGAACTGCTCAAGAAAAAAGTACTTGTTGAGGGTAGGTATCGTGTCGTCATGCTTGCCAGTTGCATTGGTGAGTGCAGTGCAAGATGTTGTATTCTCAGGGAACCCTGCTAACTGTTCCCTAGATTCAACACTAAACCACTTTAATGATACCTAAATGGGGTGATGCTATTCTGAGCCGGCGCCACACGGCAAAAATAGTTCAATCCCCTTTAATCCTTTGATATGTAAATCCATCAGTGATCTCAAAATTACCATGTAATAAATATAAGCCGGCGAGAAGCGGAATAAGTTAAGCCAGCCTTAAATTGTGCAAAATTATGCTTAAAGGGGAAATTAAAGTGGGGTAAGAAAATAGGTTTAATAACATTATTGCCATGATATCTTACCTGAGGGAGAGATAATTAAATATAATGTGTAGAAATTTATTAGGAAGTAATTTTACTAATTATACCACAAGTGCTGGCAAGAGCCGTATTGGTGAGATTATCTTTGCCACAGTAAAAATAAATGCAGATTACCAACTTGTTGTTTCTTTTATTTGTTTCTGTTTTGTCATTGTTTTGTTAGACTTTGAATTTGATTGAGCTTGGATTAAATTATCGTGGAACAAAATTGGAAGACTAGGTATGAACATTTAACGTTGTCCACTGCTTCTACACCATGGCCACGTACAACAATAAATTAATAGATAACATTAAACTTAAAATATTTATTAAAGTTTTACAATGGGAAAATGGAAGTGTGAACGGCGCACGTCTTCTCAATGCATGCAGTTAGATCTGTATCTTTTTAGTGATATCTTACTCCACTTCTCTTTACGACGCACTCAAGGTGTATTGTTTTTTTTTGTTGTCTGTGGCTTAAGAGCTCGTCAGGTACCCAGAATTCACGGCTCTTGAAATAGGTCCCGGGTTCCAATCCTCGTTAAATTTACATACATTACCTAGGTACCTTATAATGGCCAATATGAAGTGACCATGCTGTTTTCAGTGTGTGGCTCATTAGGTACCCAGCATGCACGCCGCTTGAGATAGGCCCCGTGCTCCACTCCTCGTTAAATTTTCAAATACATTATCTAGGTATCTTATTATGCCTAATATGAAGTAAGAGACCCTACTGTCTTCTATATCCTGTGGCTACATGCTCGTCAGGTACCCAGCATGCACGCCGCTTGAGATAGGCCCCGTGCTCCACTCCTCGTTAAATTTTCACATGCACTTGACGGCCCGACCTGGCTTACGTTAATTATGAAATCTCATTTGAGAGCGAACCTACTCGTTTGAGTAATGGTCGTCGGAATGGGGCATGTTCGCCGAACATAAAAGTTTCAATTAAGCAGAATTCACGAGGGGACATTAAATTTAAGCCCGGTTATTTGATGTTTTTTCCTTATATTTCAAGTGTTGTTTAATTATAACTAAATGGCGTTAATTACTGTCGCAATAGGCAGTATACTAGGGATTTTTTGAAATATTGTCTTATTCATTTACTAGCTGGCGCCCGCTGGTACGCGCGATGTGAATTTTATGTAAGGTTACCTACAATTAATTTATGCTTTATTATTCCTATCCTTGGTTGCTTTTATCAAATTTATTAATTTAATTATGTAGATATTTTCAAAAAACTTGGGCAAACAGGAACCTGGTCCTTTTGAGGCACGATTATCATTTATAATAAAGAGTTATGGTAATTGAAGGCTATATTTATGTAGTAACCTAATAAAAAAGACTTTATTTGCTTCATATTTACGTAATCTAAGATATGACTGATATTTCATAATCTACACGAATGTCAAAAGATGGTATTTATTTAACGCAAATTTATTTTATCTTATTTGATATCCTCACGTTTCAGCATGATTTTCACTTTTGTATGCTTGAATGTCGAGTCAGTAATTAATATTTTCTTTGACAACTTCACATGGCTGTACCGACGACGTTAATATATTACCTTTTTTAAACTTTATTTGCCAAGCCGAGCTTTTTATAAAAAAGGCACTGCGGTTTTAATATTTAAAAACCTCATATAATCATTCGTATGTCGTAGTAGGTATATTTTGACTGGATGAGAGCGATCACGCAAATATGTTATTAGTGTTCGTTCATTGACTAGTTACTCAGAAGCCGAGTAATAAGTATTAATTATAACATGACGAACAACACTTTATAGATAGGTTAATATCGCCAGAAAATCCACCGACTTACTCAAGGGACCAACTTATTCTTGTTTTTCATACAAATACTAAGAACGTCCCTATCCCTTAATGAGTAAAGAACTTTCTTATTTTGTTTTAATTGAATAGAGGATTTTTGTTGTACTGCTAAAATAATGTTGATGAATCCTAAGATCATATAGTTGTAGTACCTAACTAATTCTTTCTGTTTAAATATTCTAGCCTTGTCAATTGGTAGCTAAAGTTCGCTAAGGAATTTGGACCGCAGAAAATATTATCTTTGAATGACTACAGTATAGAATACTTTACAGGGTTCTGCAATATGTTATAAAAAAATATGTCCTCAATAAATATGCTCCTGCCTAACAAAATATTTTCCAGCAGTGAATGTAAAGTGACAAGCCGTACGGCGATATTAAACTATATTTCACTAGGAAGGGTCGGCATATTCTGTGCTGAGGACATATGACTTCCTTTGGGTCCTTATGTGATGAACGATATCTTTTAAGATGCTCCTACACTTTTCCGACAGTTTTTCTTCTTCGAGTGCGACACCAAGTCGTCCAACGACCCGATAAACTCTGGTGTCACAGTCTTTCAACCAAATATTGCAAGTAGGCAGGCCTCTGACATGGTTGAGTAACGTGACAGTTGGCAAAATGCAGTTTAGTATTAACACAAAAGACGAAAATTTTGATGAAAATATGTATCACATTCAAATATGTAGTGTAATTTGCTTGCTTGTTTTCAATTCATCAAAATCGGTCCAGTTTTTTCGGAGATATTGAGTTGTAAAATCATTTTCAAAGTTTCCGTACCGGCGGCGACGTAAGACGTCACCATTTAGGACTTTAGGAGCCTTTTAGCTCCTCCTGTGTGGGGCGTACTAGGACCCCTAATGTATGGTTAACACTGACTTAACAACTGTCACCACACATGATCGGGTTTTTCATTTGTTTGTTATAAGAATAAAACAAAACTCATTTAAAAATACTCTAGTTTAGTACCTATGTCATACCTATTAATTTTAGAATTTTCTGATATCTGATTGACATAATAAGGTATTTTGACCGCCACAAGCGATATAAAATAATCCTGTCGTCGTCCTCCAGTAAGAAAAAATAAATTAATTCCTTTTTGACGTAACTTAAAATTTTTAGCACCAAACTTTTTCTTTGAAGACTGCGCGTAATGCTACTTACGAACTTTCAATGGCTCGATGGAAAAGCGAACAATGGCATTTCTTAACAATAATTAATAACCGAACACAATAGAAATATTGGCGTTTTTTGGTGTAAGAGCCGATTGGACAAAAAAAAGAAATACCAAAAAACTGGCAACTTTTGAAGTACAGAATAGTCTGCAGTGTTGTTGAAATATTGTCAGTTTTTAGGGTGTTTGGTTTTTCCAAAAAAGTACAAAAAATTATCATAAAATAGTTAAAGAAGTTACCTATCCCATGAAGCAAAAAACACTTCGTAGCTACACTTAAATTATTGTTTAAAACGGGATTATTACCGCGATTAGGTTTTTGTTTACCTCGATATTTCGGAGCGGTTGCACGCTCCATGGTCACGAGTAGACTGAGTCAGTCTAAACAATAATTTAAATGTTGTGAACAACCGTGAAAATCTAAAAACTTATACTTCGTAGCTACATTATGGGAGATCCAAAATTTCTTTGTCAAAAGTAATTTATTTACATTTAGTTGATTCACTCATTGGAATTGTTAATCTCTTACTCGTAACGTAATATTTAGCAATATTTGGAACACATCTTTGCAAATTTTATTTTTGGCTTGATTTGAGAGCCTTAAAAAACGAGGTTAGTCGTTTTATACCATAGAAGATGGCTCTAAATCAACGTTTTGTATGAATTTAATATTCATCGAAGCGTTAAACGTCGCAACTTCAAATCTACACAAACACCGCCGCTTGCCAACTGCTCACTTAGTTCCAACACGGCTCCGCCGTCGGCGCGTTGTTGTGTGTACGTGTAAATATTCAATATTTCAGCACAATATATCATCTTGTCCCCGCACATAAATCGTGCGGCCAATGAAACACGTAAACGTGTGCCATTTATATGAACCTATAAATAAATTTCAATGTGCGAGTCTTGCTAAAACGTCCGTACGGATATATATAGGGGTCGCATCACATTTATCTTCTTTCATTTATACAATTGCGCGTTTTCCGCGTACGCACCTCTTTGCGTGGCATTCTTCTTCAACGGCCCATTTAGCGTCAATAAAAAATATTAAGCACTGTTTTCCATTCATCATTATCTGCTCACCCTTATCCCAATTCAGTTTGGCCAGTGCGAAATGTTTCGTTTGTGCAAAAATTCATGTAGCAAAAGGATTTGGTCACAGATACTCTAAGCAAGGATTTGGCAAAGTTTCATGAGCAGCTGCCTGCGTTGCATCAACCCTCTTTGGGTATGCTATTGTAGGTAATATCAACGCCATCATGTGGGTAACTATAGTCGACAGATATTCAGCCGATGTCAAAAACTCTATGTCGCCTTTTACGAAACACAGTCAGTCAGGGGTGTCAGTATTCTTAGCCGCTAAAACACGGCAACTGTATTTCATTATTAATTTGAAAAACTGTCCGGTGCGAGATTAAAAAATAAAACGGACATTTTAAACAATGCATTCGCAAACAGACGCGCTTGAAACGTTAAAGCGTTTCACTCACAGTCGTTTTAACTGCGAATGGAAATAGTCTAAGGCGAGGAACATACGCAACGTCGGTTTGTGCGTCGTTTGTTCGATTTTCCGCCTTATTTTTATACGAATACGGTTTATGTCAAACGATTTGACAGACAACGCAGCGTTGTGCGATGCCGTTTGACACAAACCGTAATCATATGCAGGTAAGGTGGAGAATCGAATGAACGACGCACAAACCGACGTTGCGTGTGTTCCTCGCCTCTAATAAAGTTGTGAATAAACGTGTATTTTTCCAATTTCACTTCACATTAGGGATGTGACTTGAGTAATGAAAATCGATTTTTTTATAATCGATTATTACTAGTCGCAAAAAATCGATAAAAATAAATCGCTTTTACTTAAAAAAAACATCGATTTTTAAAAAAACTATTTTTTTTTTAAATTTAAAAAAAAAATCTTAGCTTTATCATTTGGCCGAACTCTTAAATTTAAAACCGAGAAAATTGTGTATAAACAGCCGAACTCTTAAAAAAAACGAGAAAATCGGGTATGGTGTGTTATTATTCATGCATAATCAAGACGTTTGGTAAAAAATAGAGGCGCAAAGAAATCGAAGTCTGTAATTCATGAAATTTTAAAAATATAATCGATTTTTAATTAGGTAATCGATTATTTCTACTCTTTTAATTGATCGATTAAATTATTTTTTTTTTCAATGTAACATCGATTATTTGAATAATCGATTATTTTTTCACATCCCTGCTTCACATGCAGCAAAAATGCAGCGGAAATTGTATGAAGTGAATTATGGCGCAGCTGCACTGGCTAATGAACCCGCTTCATGTCGCTAATACTGCCATCATGTCGCCTCTATTGAAAACTGTAAATAAATTATATGGGACTGCGTTCTAAGAAATATTGCGACTTGCAAGCTTGAGTGTAGCTGTGATTATACTTCGTTGCTGCATCCTATGAGATTTAATAAACCATGTAGTACGTTCTTTGTCGTACTGCACCGTCACACGTATTTTTAGATATATTTTAAAAGAAATAATCAAAATCAAGTAAGTATTCTGACTACCGCCGTACTTAGCCCCGCCGTTCCCCAGATGGCGTGGCGCTCGCGTCATTCGTTTTTCGTGTGACGCACCGTCAACGCGTTCCGTAAAATATAATTTATTTTTTTGTAAAAATAAGTGAAAAGTGAAGTTTTAGAAGTGCAACGAAAAAGGACTAGTGAAAACTTCGATAAACACGACTGGAAATGGATTTGACACGAAAATGGAGGTTAGTTTTTGAAAAACCCTCAGTGTCGGCACGGGATGTCGTCCGAGAATTACTGTTGATATTCCCTCTGTGACGGCACGAGATGTCG
The DNA here is from genome assembly GCA_024500475.1 of Phthorimaea operculella. Taxonomy (NCBI): domain Eukaryota; kingdom Metazoa; phylum Arthropoda; class Insecta; order Lepidoptera; family Gelechiidae; genus Phthorimaea; species Phthorimaea operculella. The sequence continues at coordinate 244,975 of JANFCV010000272.1, forward strand.
TCCGGGAATTTCTGTTGATATTCCCTCAGTGACGGCACGAGATGTCGTCCGGGAATTTCTGTTGATATTCCCTCAGTGGCGGCACGAGATGTCGTCCGGGAATTTCTGTTGGTATTCCCTCAGTGGCGGCACGAGATGTCGTCCGGGAATTACCGTAGTAAAACCAAGCCGAGAGCCTGTTCCTTGTCGATTGCTGCCATTACCGCAATCCCATTTTCATGACGCTTTTCCTCAGTGGTAACACGAGATGTTATCCGGAAATTACTCCTTACTTTCCTATTGTGGTGGCTCGAGAGGTCATCCAAGAAGTAAATACATGAAACATGAAACTAAAAGCTAAGTTCTTGCATACTTTCCTAATGATGTGGTGACACAAGATGTCATCCAGGATGTAAATACATGGAACATGAAACTAAAAGCAAGTTATTGAATACTTTCCTAATGTGGTGACACGAGATGTCACCCAGGAAGTAGATACATGGAACATGATAATATGTGATAATATTAACCACTTACTTACTTGTTTTCCTCTTGCGGTAACAAGATGTGCAACCCAGAAAGTAAATACATGAAGCATGAAACAAATAGTTGAATGCGTATGAGCCTGTCTTACGTGGTTTCACGAGATGTTATCCATTAAGTCGCAATAGAAAATGAAAGAGTTTTGGATTTTCTTCGCCTAGATCGTAAGATGACACCAATGCTGATGATCTCAAACGAACCACTTTAGAATGAACTGCTGCACTGTAAGGAAATGGAGCCTTCATTCTAGCTGGAACCAAGTCAACCTCAAGTAAAATCGTATGTTATTCCAATTATCTCTGATTTAAGGGCTGCTGGTGTTTTCAAAACACATATTAACTTCATTTTTGTAATGGAGAAATGTTTTTCGAGGTATGTGTGACTGTCAATGGACTCAAAAATGGCTAAAAGCCTTTTCATGAGATCTCTGAACGTTTGGGGGAAGATCCTCATAGGTTTGGCTGCTCAGTCAGATCAGTAAAATTGGCTAAGACCCTATTTTCAGAAACCTATTTCTAATAACATGGTTCTTTAGAAAGGCCAGACAACGTTTTTATTGTTTTATCAATAAACAACTCAATAATCTACAACGGACCTGCATATTCTAATAAGAATATCTGAAATCATCTGCATTCTCCTTAAACTGCGTTTTTGTACTGAATAATGATATATAATATCAGTAAACCTTGTAAACAAAAGTCTTATCAGACTATAAGTCATAATATCAACATTGGTTGACATGACAATGTTTTGTTTGGTGGGTACTCAGAAGAAAAATTTAATAACACGATTCTTAGGAAGACTCGGCGTGTAAATTACTCTGACAAGGCCTTGAAACCAAGGCACAGTCAGCCTTGCTGAGAAAAAAGTTCAACAGCAGCAGGGCGTGCTGCTCTTGCGCAGTCGCGCTTCTACACCGCTGCGTAGGAAAGGCATCCAACAGCATCACCGATCACATCACCCATTGCCGAACCAAGCGGCCTACTGCAGCCACTAGAGGTACAGAAATGTATTTTCTACATGAAATGGGATTACATTGTATTCAAAATCTTCTACATGTAGGTATGTTTCCTACTTTTCCAAATTCAAATTCCACAGCACTGCAGTGGACGATTATTAATTCTTAATGTAAACACAAAGCTAAACTAAATATCAACATTTAAGATGTAGTTTCAAAACAAACAATTATTTTGTGTCATATTATGTGACTTTGCCGATGACTCATACTCATACGCGGCGGAATAGACCTGCTATCTATACCTACCAGCCTAATCTATCTAACTTATGGCTACCTGTTCATGAAATCGTTATGTTAATCGACCGTTTGAGTCGATGAACGATCCTACTAAATAAGTATCTGCGATTTTGTTTTGATTAACTAGTCAATGTAACAATGAAGTTACATGTTTACCATTGTCAGTGGTCAGCTCTGTTCTCTTTTACTAGGTAAATAAGCTTGTGCTTACCTACCTAACTGACCCTGTAAAATAAAGGCCATTGTGATTTAGATGATTTATCATACATATTATGGTGGAAATTATGTATTCTGTATGCTCTAATAATCATATGCTCTAATAAGCTAATATGCTCTAACTGTTGTTTATTCCGTCTAAGCTTCGACTTAGTACCAAACGAAAGAAGTATTTTTATTGGGTCTGGTATTATTGAAATCTTTAGAGCATTGAACATAATTCTCAAAATATTGATTTAAAACAATCTGCCGAATAATACCATAAACTTTTATGAACTTTTACAAAAATGTGTCAACAAAGCAAATATCAAATTGGTAAAATTGGCATAGGTAATATGTAGGTATGATATTACTGATTGCCTGCAGTACGAGTAGCTACCTATAGATCCAATTAGCTAAGTTTAACACTTACACACAGTTCCGTAGTAATTATTATCACTCGTAAGTAAAAAACCCGTTAATTTTAACTAAGTTTGGTTTTACATACACGAAATCTTTAGAATAATGAAAAGACCACAATATCTGGCCTTATTAGAATGTCATACATCAATATAACTGGTATGGTAAAAATAAATTTTGTGTTGGATTAAACTATGTTTAATAGCAATGTTTAATAAATAGCATGTACCTTTAAATAGACAACCCTATCACGGTTAGGATATTTTCAAATAGAAATCTTTACAGATTTTTCGTTTTTGGCATTGGATTCTGTTCATCTTATGCCGTCGAAGTAAGTATAGTTACTAATGAAAATCTGAACTGCCTTTGTGGAACTGTGGGTAATGTTTATGTAAGAAATTAAAAATATTGTAGTATTTTTATTTCAGGCATTAATATAACTCAAACTTGGTTTGTTGATTACCTACATTTAGTACAAGGACGTTAGACTGACCGATAAATAACATACCTACTTACTTATTACAATTTTGTAGGTCCTGTTATTAGAATAGTGGGGTACAATTCTCACATTAGTAATTTAACAAGAAAGATCTTGTACTGATGTACTGCAAGCAAACAAAGTAGGATTTTGTATAACATAACGTGATGTGAATTTGTTGAAACAGGTTCAGTAAAAACATGCATTTGAAATTGAAATTTTTACTCTAAAATGGGATAAGAATATTTTATTCTTACACGCTTTTCCCATATATTCTATAAATCTAAAATAATATAGATCCTCCTGTTGTCATAATATTATGTACCTACTTTGTCTGGACTAGACAAAAGTTTTGGTTTATCCTTTTTGTTATGACCTTGAAGTGTGAGAAATTCAAGATAGCGTTTTTTCTAACAATAATCAGAAAAAGATACGGCAGGAGTAGTGATGATCGTAGGTAATAGATTGAAATCTTAAACCTTTTAACAGCCGTGGTGTTTATTTTGTAAACAAAATAACATCCAAAGATATTTTTTGTATTACTACCTGATTTAAGTACATATCTACTTAAATTGCTTACAAAACAATTAAATAATAACGCTAGTTTACATAACATAAAGTTAAACTTAGGTCAAAACTTTCTTTGAAAGAAAAATGAACTGAATAATATTTTGAATAATTTGTAAAAGATGACATTAGGACTAGGCCTTATCTACGTAGATATCAAAATTTCTAGAACCCTAGTGGGTATTGTTTCAGATCACAACAAAAACATTCAAACAACATCCAAGTGCATTTTTAAAAGACTTTGAAGCTTGTAACTTCGTTCCCTATTCGCGACAGGACATCGTATTCAAACATTTACACTTTTTGTGATATTAACATAGCTTGCTTTGCTACCACTATAGGTACATGAATTACCCAAAAAGACATAACTAAAATCTAGTATTTTAATTTAACTCCGCAATGAGTTCAGTACCTACTGACAGGTTACTTACTTATGCTACGAAAGCCTATCCATAATAGAAAACATTGCATTGACTTAACATTGCATTCAATTATTCTTTATTTATTATGATAAATGTCAATTAGCCTTAGCACACGGCTAACTTAACTATACCTTTCTTGGTTTTTGATACCTTTTAATGAGTTTGATCAAGATGAAGCTTTCGAGCATTTGGTGACGTAGATAATAATTTGTTTATTCTTAGTACCTACCTACATATTTTGTATGTGTAGGCGAATACTTAATACAGGTATTACATATTAATTTCGTGTTAAAAGCCTAAAGTTCTTTTCAAATATTGTTGGCAAGTCATTCTGCAATAAGTAGAGCGCTAAACATCTACATGGTTTATTAAATCTCATAGGATGCAGCAACGAAGTATAATTTATGGTTAATTGAACTTACCTAAGTGAACTTCAACCAAAATTATACGAGTTGCTGCATCCGTAGAGATTTAAGATCCCACCCTCCCGTCTTTACTTCGTAAAACCCTTATTGCTATTGCAGAATGTGCCTTGATTCTCTTACTCTAAAAATAATGACGCGAGCGCCACGCCATCTGGGGAACGGCGGGGCTAAGTACGGCGGTAGTCAGAATACTTACTTGATTTTGATTATTTCTTTTAAAATATATCTAAAAATACGTGTGACGGTGCAGTACGACGAAGAACGTACTACATGGTTTATTAAATCTCTACGGATGCAGCAACTCGTATAATTTTGGTTGAAGTTCACTTAGGTAAGTTCAATTAACCATAAATTTTAATTTTATTCACCGGTGAAATCATTGACAGCATTTTTTTAATAAACTTTTATTACCTATAATAAATTAGTGTATCATATTAGTTTTCCTACTGAAAATAATTATCGATAGTAAATAATTATTGTTAGTAGTCTCGTACAACAAAAGATAATTATATTATATAGTTTTTATCGTTGTTGCCGGTCAGGATTTAACTGCGAAAAAAATGCATTTTTCTGTCGTTTCATAAGTAAAAGTTCTGGTTATTTTAGGTATCTTGTTATTGATATGAAAATAAATGTACATTTTGGTCAGTTTTTCTTGTTTTAACCCCAGCAATTCTCTCTCATCTCTGTTTCTACATTTTATAAAAGGCTGCATCGCTTTTTGCTCTCCGGCAAAGTCAAGCTTTCAAGCAAAGTAATATCTACTTAATTTGATGTAGAATAAACTCAGTTGTTCTGCTCGCTACTAAGCTGTAAAGAAATATAACTAATTACTTTGCTAGGAAGTAAAAAGTTCAAGATAAACGGTTAAATGAATCTTGCTCTTCTTCTTTCACGAACGACCTGATGAACTTTTATGTCTGAGTTTTCCAACTGCTCACCACTCTCTTTCTCTCTCTCTCTCTCTCTCTCTCTCTCTCTATGTGGGACACCAAATCGTCCAACGACTCGATGAACCGTGGTGTCTGAGTTTTCCAACCGCCTACTACATGTAGCAGGCCTCTCATTTGGATGGTAATGACCACCATATAAGTAACCCTAACCATAGACAGCAACCAGGACCGACGGCTTAACGTGCCCGCTGAAGCACGGAACTTTCCTTCTTTTTGGACAATCAGGTGGTTCGGCCTGCAATGTCCTTACCAGACTGGGAACAAATTCACAAAGTGATAATTATCAATTTTTTAGGTGACCTTACCGAGAATCGATCCCGGAACCTTCTGCGTTGCAGGCAGTCGCGCTACCACTGCGCCACATCGGCTGCCTACTCACCACTCACCACTACATACCTCTCTGATATGATTATGTAACAACCACCACCACACGTATGGTGCCGCATGCTTCTGTTAGATTTATTATCCTATCTTAACCATCTCTGGAGCTGCTTTTGGTGGTCACGACCCTCAGCCTTGAGGAAACGACGCAGAAGAAGAGAAGAACCGTCCGAAGCATCTTTCTCACGGGCGATAGGCATAGAACAATTTCATAATGTGGTAAAATTTATCGCATTATGAAATTGTTTATCTTATACCTGATTACTAAATTTTAAACATTCGCGGTTGTTTACAATATTCATGGTTCGACATATTCGATAATTTGACAAAGTTACAAGTGTCATGATGATCACGGCAAACTGGAGTATCGCAAATACTATTGATACCTGTCAATTTTGTGTACTCCTGCCGAAACGAACCAAGAACCTCTGGATCCTTAAGAATACGCTCATATAAGTAAGTACTAGACTACGGGAACAGTTATTAAATAAATCTTGAAACAGGGCGAACTGAGAGAATGCAAACTGAGCGAGTGTTGATAAAAATACCAACTCGTAGCTCTTTCAGTTTATATATCAGTTTTTGTTCTGTTAGACTATAAAACTCGAAAGGCTCTTTTTCCATAAACTGTTTCCATCCAACTTGGACTTTAAATTTTATCTATTCCCATCACTGTATTGTATGTCCACCCTGTAGAGTGTGTTTTGTGTCGATTGGTTATGCTTTTTAGTTATTTCTCTGAAGCCCAAACGTTTTGTTTTAGAGCATAATATAATTTATATCAGACTGCTGCTTTTACTAAAATAAATGAGATGCCCACAGTAGCAGTCACAGCGCTAGTAAAATTATCCTTTTGCTGAGAAATCATATAGAAAACGGGAAATTCTTCCTTCTGGCTTACCCTGCGGAAGCCTACGTGCAGCAGTAGACTGCTATGGGCTGATGTGTCGTTGTGATTTGTAAGTCTTCCTTCATTCTCAATGTGGAACCTTGTCATAAAAATCAAGTCATAGAATAATTACAGTCATGTCATGACAATCTTTTGCATTATATAATGTTACAGTAAAACAAATATGACGCAGAATAAAAACAATATCGTTTTGTTTGAAATATGTATTTGTCAAACATATTTGAAACCAACCGCTGTGAAATTCTCTAGGTATACGTGTTAAAAATAAATGCTTTGTTAGTAGTAGCTTTAAGAACAAAAATAGGGATGAATATTTTTCGTGTAGTTATTACTTTACATTCTTTAGAAAATGATTTTCCACCTCACAGACTGGTTCACTCTTAAAATAATACTTGTTTCATATTTGAAACCTGTATTTTTCCAGCTGTGGTTTTAAAGAAGCCGTAAAATGTCTGGATTATAAACTTCATATCGGTATCGCTCTTTTAAAGTCACTTTCTGCGGTACAGCGAGCAAAATGGCGGAGAAATAAGAAATCCCGCCAAAAGTCCGTATCTGAAGCAAGTTGTAGGTTTCCAGTTAGTAACAAATGTTTCAACGTTTCGATACAAGTGGAAGTGCTAAATCTTAGGGTGTAAATCACTGCAGCGGAGCGGCTCACGGAGTGTTCGTAGCCGTATAGACCGGAGCCTTATGGCGAGATATCCACGGGTGAAAGGTGATTCGATACATTCCCTAGAGGGGGTAAGAGGGGAAGCAATTTTCAACAAATTCTTCCATAGGACTATGTGTCGGAAATAATTTAGTTTTTTTTACTTCTTTGATATTTTACGAAATCTGCGATGGCTCTTAGTTAGTTGTTTGGACAATGCAGGCTGCTTTTGCTTTAAAGTTATTATTTATTAGGTAAACTATTAACGTTTTATACACACAAGTGAAAGAGACAATTTCAATTGCGGTTGGAATTTCGGACCCGTATAATACTCATCTAAGTACGTGAACTTCCAGAACTCTGGCTCAGAAAATAATCGATTCCGTTGCGTTTTTCTCAAAGCAATTTATAGCAAACCTTGTTTTTTTGTAGCCATTATTTTGCGTGAATCTCTTTCGTAAATGTATGCAATATTCAGAAGTTAAGAACTTACTTACCAGCGAGAGGAAGGTATGAGGTTCAAGAGAAAGTTATTCGGATTCTCTACTTTAAAGAGTGCAACCAAGAGTGCAACACACTCGGCCGCACGGCGTAGTCATCTGATGACGTTGTATCGTATGGGATTGCATGAGACACTGCACACCGCGCTACGCATGCGTACCTACGCGTGATCAAGCACGTAGCGCGGTGTGCGGCCACTCATACGATCCCATACGATATAATGTCATCTCTACGCGCGTGATCACCCTTAAACCGTATGTATGGGGTACACAGGAATAAACCCTTAGAGGGGTTGCACCTCTGTTCAGAGCTCGGCATGAAATATGACCATGAGCACACGCGCTGCACTGAATAATTGATATCGGGTACTAGCGATTTCAGCGTGGCAAAGCACAGAGCAGTCGAACAGAACTACTTACAGGGTATCATACCTTTACAGCCACAACAGTCTACCTACTTCTGAACATTTGCCTCCTCTTATAGGGACCGCGCTTAGCAGGCTGATTGGCGGAAGATTTCATGGTGTTAAATAATTTTAGGCGATATACCCAATAAAAAAAACTAATATTAGAATCTGATATAAAACCATAATATGTTACCTATTATATTATTATTCTAATTTAATTATATTAGGATCTAATTGGTAAGTATTATATCAGGATAGATTTTATATTAAGATCAGGGCCACGATTTGATATGTGACATTAGCGGCCAATTTTACGCAAGACCTTAGAGCATATATAGAGTCTGGCTAGCGAGTCTTTGGACGTCAAATAATTCAAATATTTCAAATGGCAACATGTTAATAATGAAAAACTACAATAAAACAATTTTGATACTTACTATTTTTTTGTTTTCTGCTCTTTAGTTTGTGTTTACCTTGCCTACCGGTATGTATGTATGATGTATCTACCGGGAGTAACAGAAAGGGTATAACAAGCCGAAAGGAGGTCAAGGTACTCATGAAACTGAACAACTTTCCCTATGAAACATGGGTCGATATATGAAAAAATTATTTGGGCCTCCCATACAAAATCGCAGATCAGCTGATTGATTTACTCTGAGAGGTCCAATTTTTTTTTCATATTTCGTCTTATGGGGGAAAGTTGTTCAGTTTCATGAGTACCTTGACCTCCTTTCGGCTTGTTATACCCTTTCTGTTACTCCCGGTAGATACATCATACATACATAGGTACCGGTAGGCAAGGTAAACACAAACTAAAGAGCAGAAAACAAAAAAATAGTAAGTATCAAAATTGTTTTATTGTAGTTTTTCAGTGTTAACATGTGAAAGATTTTTAAAATTGGCGCCATTTCCGTGTCCAAAGACTCGCTGGCCAGACTCTAAGCAAGCCATAGAGTGCGCATATTGGCCCGCGCCGTACTGTCAAAGCGTAAGCAGTTGCTCCCTAGATAAAGACGTCAAAATTATGAGAAGTCATAGAGGTTCAATAGTGCTGTCACTGGCGTTTTATTACTGATAGACAGAGAGGTTGTGTTCTAAGAACTGCCAACAGTTCCAACTTTTTAGGCGCACTCTATAGCTTGCTTATATATACTCTAAGCGCAAGACCGTTTATGCTTTGCCTGCCATGAAGAACAAAAGCATTTTTATTTTGGTTGTCACAAAATATTTACAGTAACTACTTAAGTAGTACCTAGCTACCACAGAACAGCTCCATCCAATACAAATTAATCTCTTCCTTTAATTAAACTCGACGTCAATATTGAATTAAGGCTCTGGAATTAATGGATTCTATGTTTTGTAACGTAGAAAACATTCAAGTATTGAGGTTTTCCTTCAAAGTATTGGAATATTCATCAAACTTACGTCACAAAATAGAATATTTACAGAAGGTTTACTCAAAATTATTTAATATTTTCGCGATTGTCACTTGTTACATAATTGTTACTGTAAAAATCACGGAGTAATATAAAATCAGGAAAATCTAATACAATAACGTCATGTGAAACGTGAAACGTGAAACGAAAAAACGGAACGTAAACTCCGATAAGTAAACAACCTGCTGCTGCATTTTTTCAATGTTTTTGGCGAAAAATCATTTGGAAACTTACGTGAAAGTGATAAAACCAAAGAGGAACCTTCGAAGAGTGAACAGAACAAAAAACTTCTGCACCAACACGCATTATTAAGCATATCTTCAGCTTCATATTTCGAGGTACGACACTTTAATTACAGTTATAAACTGGATTTCGAAAAAACAAAAGGTTATCACGAACTAATCACGAACTTCCTAAACGGTGGACTAACAGCTGATTGGCAGAGTGAAGTTAGAGGCGTCACAGCAAGTGTCAACTGTCAATTAATGGATGCGTTCATCGTACGAAAACAAGATTTCATGTAGCTATATGCAATTGCAGTTCCGTTTTACGCAGTCTTAACAACTATTTACACTGCAATCATATTTTAATCAAATAATTAACTATAAAATCAACACAAATACCAGAAAAATGGATCATTCAATTTGCAGAGCATGTAATACGCAAGTACAGGATATTGATATGCTACTATGCGATTTCTGTGGCGAATACTACCATTATCAATGTATGAACATGAGTGAGCAAGAATATGCTACGAAACGAGAGTGTCAATGGCAATGCCCAGAGTGTGGAGCGAAAGACCGAAGGATTCGCAATAACGATAACGAACCAGTACGTCTGTCTCTTTGCTTAACACCAAAAAACTCCAAGGCATCGGCCACAAACAACGGCATAGGGCTGCCTTTCAATGGCGACATGTCGATGTTCCATCCTGCTCATCCCGACTTTGCTAACGTGAACATTGGGAAGCGCAATACACGCAACTTTGACATGGACACTACCAAAAACTCAGCTAGCCCCCCCTCTAAGGAGTCTGCAATCCACTCACCACACGAGGAACTATCTTTTGTAGAAAGCCTACCATCTGCTACACACCTACATATATATAACCGCATACTATGCGAGCTTACATCTTTCCGCATGGAGGTAAAAACTATACTTACCCAAAAAGATGAGTATATCAGAAATCTGGAGATAGACTTGTTTAAGGTGCATTCAGAACTACAAGGATTGAGGAGGGACCTTATTAACCTGGGTGTGGCGGTAATTCCTACTGGCTTGAGTAGTGAACAATTAAACGGGGGTACTCCCAACAGCCTAACAGCCAGCCAAGCTACCATACCTTCGAAAGAGCCAGGCAAGAAGAAAAGGCGAAGACGTAGGGCACACTCTGAAACATCTACGCAGAATGCTAGCGCTGGTACCGAAAGATCACGCCGAGATTTGGATGATGCGAATCTGCCCCACGATAACCAGCTTAGCAATTTACAACGACGGGAATCTGTTGTCGTTGATGTCGAGGTCCCTGTTGTTGTTCCTGCTGTCATTGCACAAACCTCTACTGATATTGCCCCACCGAGTGCCCCTGTTGCTGATGCTGTTGCAAAATCCCCCATACGCAATACTCTTACAGCTGCTGTCGCCCCTGCAGCTAATAAGGAGAATATGAATACCAGAAATCATCCCTCATATTCATCCGTGCTAAAAGGAACGGCTACCCCTGGTAGTGTGCTGTTGAGTGCAGCTGAGAGAAAGACGTACCTACACCTATACTATGTTCAGCTGGGTACCACCGCTGACCAAGTACGCGATCATCTTACATCTATCTGCGGCCGTGATGCGTGTAGCGTTGATGTACTCAAGGCCCGTGGCAGCTATGCATCATTCAAACTTGGAGTCCCTGCTGGCCTAACTGACATGGTTATGAAAGCTGACAACTGGACGGAAGGCATATGTATAAAAACGTGGCAACAGAATTTTCGTCCAAAACAGGAAAACAAACAAAGTACGGTTTAAGGACCTCCGTATTTACTATCAAAATGTGCGTGGTCTCCGGTCCAAAACATCGGTTTTTTTGAGGAGTGTTAGCGCTGGTGACTTTGATATTATAGCTCTAAATGAGACATTTTTAAACGGTTCGGTGTGCAATGGTGAGTTGTTCCCCTCTGGGTACACGGTACTGCGGCGTGACCGCCCTGCAGATGCCGGCTGGGGTGGAGTATTACTTGCTGTGCGTGACACATACACCGTCCGTTCAATCGACGACATCGACGGTCTTACACCTGAGATGGAACTTTTGTTTGCAATGGTTAATTATAAAAATATCAAATTTATATGTTGTGTCGTTTACCTGCCACCTAGTTATAAAAATGACCAATATTTGAATGTTTTTACTTGTATTGAAAACGCTGTATGTAAATTTTCTGACATAGATTTTATTGTATTAGGTGACTTTAACCCTAATTCATGGTCTGCGCTAGTGAAGGCCGAATTCGATCTTTTTGTTAACTTTTGCAATCTGAGCCAACATAGCGATGTCCTGAATCAACACGGGGGTAAACTTGACTTAGTACTTAGTTGTATGGGTGATGAACGTGTGCATGTTACGAAAGGCCTGGAGCCTTTTGTGCCAGCGGACGCATATCACCCTCCACTCTCCATCCGTGTGTCATGTCCCATAGGCGTTTTGCCGCCATCACAAAGCCAGCAAGCTGCAAAACCACGCGATGGAGAATGTCCCGCCTGGAATTTTAAAAAGGCCGACTACTGTGGTCTATACGAGGCATTGTCTAGTATAGATTGGACCGATGTCCTCGCTATCACAGACGTGGACATTGCAGTTCAGACACTGTACACGAGGCTATACGAATGTTTTAATGAATTTGTACCCCTCAAAAAGGAACACAAACCCGCAGATCGCTACGTGTATCCATCTTGGTACACTCCAGCAATAATTCATAATATTAAACAGAAATTTTACCACCTCAAAATGCATAAAACAACTGGTGCAATATACAACCGTGAATTATTTAAATATTATAGATGGCACGTTAAAAATTTAATAGATTACGCATACCAACAGCATATTGATAATGTTCAAAAAAGTATAATCTCTGACCCTACTAAGTTCTGGGGGTATGTGGGTGATAAACGTGACAATAGGGGGCAGGTTAAGAGCTTCATATTTAATGGTGTGGAGGTGACTGGCCAGGATGCTGCCAACGCGTTTGCAAGCTACTTTAGCTCGGTCTTTCACGTGAATGCGCCGCAATTAGATGCAAATGCAGCGGCGTCTGCAGGTTATGTCTCTTCTGATGCCGCCACTATCTCTTTAGACTCTTTGCGCGAGGCTGATCTTCTTGCAGCTGTAAAGCGACTTAAACCACGGTCTTCTACTGGGCCTGATGGTGTCCCTAGCTTTGTTTTAAAGGACTGTGTATCCGCCTTGAAGGTACCATTGTTGCATATATATAATATGTCCCTCAAAATGTCCGTTTACCCAAAGCTATGGAAAACATCAATAGTTACACCGGTCCCCATGACCAGCTCTGCCAACGACGTCACAAATTTTAGGCCCATAGCGGTGCCACCACTATTCGGAAAGGTATTTGAGACCATGATTGATCGATATATTAGAGTAGGGGTTGACTCAAGGTTAGATGACAGTCAGCACGGCTTTCGTAGTGCTCGGTCGACTAATACAAACCATATCAACTTCGTCGATTCTGTGTCAACTCAAATGGAGACTTTTGGCCAAGTCGATGCCACTTACTTCGACTTCAAGAAGGCGTTCGACTTAGTTGATAATGATATTTTACTGCGAAAGATGGCATCATTTGGATTCACACCCAAACTTCTTCTGTTTTTCGCTAGCTATCTGAGGGATCGCTCGCAGTTTGTAAGAGTGGCATCGTGTGAGTCAGATCGTTATGACACGCGATCGGGTGTGAGTCAGGGCAGTACCTTGGGCCCCACTCTGTTTCTACTTATGATTAACGATCTGCCGTCTGTTGTTCGTTCTTCCAGGTGCCTTATGTTCGCCGATGACTTAAAGTTGTTTCAGGGCGTAAGTGGTGAAGTAGATGTCCTCTCACTGCAGGGTGATATTGATGCCGTTCATGCCTGGAGTAAAGAAAACAACTTAGAATTTAATGCATCGAAATGTAATGCATTAGAATTTAATGCATCGAAATGTAAAGTCATTACTTTTACACGGTCTCGCCAGCCATTAATAGCCACATACACCATACCTGATGATGGTCAACTTGAGCGAGTCTGCCAGATCCGTGACCTGGGGTTGATAATGGACGCTAGGTTAGACTTCCGTGAACATATTACTTCTATCTGCAAGGCCTCGAACAAAACCCTCGGGTTTATAATGCGAGTTACTTCCCAGTTTAACGACGTCAGGGCGGCAAAAACTTTGTACAACGCCTATGTCCGCAGTAAGCTCGAGTTCGGTGCAATCGTTTGGGCCCCATATGAGACAAAGTACTCACTAACGATTGAAAAAATCCAAAGGAAGTTTGCTCGCTGGGTGTTTAAACGCGAAAACGGTTATTATCCCTACCTATATCCATCCTTGTTCGTGTCGGGTATTGTAGGTTTGGACACACTCATGCTGCGTCGTAGATTGCTCTTGGTCACGCACTATTTTGGCCTACTAAACAACCGCATTAATAATATATCGGTAACTGAACGCATCGGTTTAGTGGTGCCATCTGGAGGAACTCGCAGTTGTTGTGGGTATGAACCACCGCGACGTAGGCACAGACTGTTTGCGCGCGAAAACAAACGCACCCGTCGTGCGGATAATGCGCCTACTGCTAGGGCACTCTCACTCCTCAGCGACATTGCTATGCAGTATGACAACATAGACGTATTTGCAGATTCGGAGAGGGTATTCTTAGCGCAGGCCTATATTCACTTGTGTGAACTGAATGACTATAAAATATGACATTTCTGTAAATTTTGACATTCTCATTTAATTATATTTTATTGACATTATACAGGATGAATTTTTCATATATGATCTGTGTCTGTAATAATTTAAAAACTGAACTGACTTATGTTTAAATGTAGCATGGCATGAATAGTGTTTAAGCGACTTTGTGTAGTTTATTTAAGTATTTAAAACTTCCATTTATATTTAAAAACTGTTGGTGCTTTGGATTTTCTGTTAACCACATGTTTTGTTTGCTGAATAAATAATAATAATAAATAATGTGATTCTGAACTAATTTTCATCCATGAAATAAAAGTTCGTGGTAATTAACTTTTTAGTTACCTTGAGTTCCCATGAGATTTCAGCTATCTCCAGTTAAAGTCAGTTAGCGTCAAAATCATTGTCGTTACTAAGTGAGCTATCTGTAAAGACGCCCCACTCGCCGTTTCTCTAATTTAAAAAGCGGCCAAGAGCGTGTCAGACACGTACACAAACAGGGTTTTGTAGTCAACGTTTAAATATCAGGTCTTTCAGCGTTACAGAGTTAATTTTGTTGCTGGTTTGTTTGCAGCTGTATGGTTACCAACCGCAAAAAGAAAAACTTTAATTTTTCTGAAGTCTTTAGTAGTACAGTACCCGTTATAGTTTTCATGGTAACTTCAGATTGTAACCTATATTTCATATTTTTTTCAAATTTTTAGCGTTTATACTTTAGAAGTTACAGCTGGAACAAATCGACCCCTCTGGCCTCAATTGGCGTAAAGGGGTCGTCCATTAATCACGTGAGGTTCAAAAGGGGGGGGGGAGGGGTCCGTCAAAAATCACGAAACATCACGAGGGGGGAGGGGGGGTGTAGCTATCATATCACGTGTATTAATTTTTGAAAAGAAATACTTTTGCGAGTTTTTAGACAGTCTGTTACAATTTTTAATAACATATTTTAATAAAATTATTATATTTCAAATTCAAAATTTATTCATATTTGCGCGAATTTTAGATAGAATAGAGTCTGATCACCGAAAACTGGCACCAAGAATCATTGGCTTTAACACACACAACGTAGTCTAACGTACAAACTGAAAGTTGATGACTATTCAAACATAATTGATTTTCAACTGTAGCTAAAAGAGTGTATAATCGGGCTTAATATTTTAAGATTGCCGCCCGGAAGCCAAAGCCAGCTTTCATTGGGCAGATTCTGTACGAAATTGAACGAAGTGAAGTTCGCGCGAGTTGCGTCGACCGCCCGGGCCGCCCGGCCGGCGGCCGGCGCCCGCCGTCGTACTTCTGCTCTAAGTTCAGTCAGTAGTCAGTTATTCTGCTAGTTTCTGTTGTCATAAATAAATTAAATAATACTTTATACTTGTAATTTTATTAAATTATGATTTTTTTATTAAACTAGTTTAAAGTACTTAAAAATACACGTGATTTGGTAGGGGGTAGGGGGGGGGGTAGTTCAAAACATCACCATGTATCACCAAGGGGGAGGGGGGGTCGAAATATGGCAAAAAAAACATCACATGATTAATGGACGACCCCAAATGACATTTAGCACTTTTTACAGGAGAGCCAAAAAACGAAAAAATAAAAATATAAATTGAGATATCTTTTTTGTCTTTTGAGCTATAATAATGCTTCTTTTATCAAAATACTTGCCCAAAGTTGCTTCAAAACCTCATTACGTTTGCACAGGAGTAGAGTGCAGATTTAAGAAGTTAGCATGCATATACGCCCCAAAAAATTATTTTTGAATGTCATTTACTACCCAAAAAATGAGTGGAAATTTACTGTTTATAAATAATTAGGTAGTAAAAGACAAGAAAACAACTAAACCGCCGATAAAATGAGTCGTAAAAGACTATTTAGTTGAATTTTAACGTCTTTATTTTTATTCTAGGTTAAGATAGCTGTGTGTTATTTATGTAGATTTTTAATAATTTGCTTGCCGATTAGCCTAAAATAATTTCACTTATAAATAGGAATAAGTTTATGTGTTATTAAATAAAAGTTTTATAATTCATTGTGTATTGTGTGTCAAATAAAACTATTTTGTAATTTATGAATCATTTAAAATGTATGTGTCCTTTTTTCATACCACGAGCATTAAACAGGTAGGTATATACATAGCTAATGCCTGCATGAACAAGAAAATAACCTTAATTATAAAATATATCTAAATAATTAAATTATCCAATAAATTAAACCTCAAATACTTAAACTGATCACTTTCGTCATCTTTGTCACTTTCCAATAATACATCCACAACTTGAGCTTCATTTGGGTGTTGTGAATATTCATTATAATAACATCTAGGTATAGTTTGATTACCTTATAGGCGCTTGAAGTCCTTGAAGTTTGCAACTGAAATCAGTAGGTAATCTGTTTTAGTACAGACGTGACGGTTTTGATTCCCTTATTTTCTTCCTTTTTCCCTTCCCTTTCCCATTTTCTTTACTTTTGTAATCAATATGCATTTCCATTATTGTTTCTGAAGCATCTGGAATCATGGAGTATTTAATTGTTGCAGTATCAAATTTATTTATTTCAAAAGATGCTACTCGGATTTCCTTCGTTTTCATCTTTTTAACTCAATTTCTCTCAAAAATTATATTTTCTAAATTAGAGAACTAACTGTTTGGGCTCCTTCGCAGTGGCTGACATATTTGGAGTCATCGCGAAAAAAACTTTGACCATACACAGTGGAGATCATAGAACATACAGAATTTTCCAATTTGAATGAAATTGCCAACAAAACATTTTCGACTGAGACTGTTAAAAATATGATAACGAAGGAAAACCTAGTGACAACTTTCGAATTAAATAAATTAGAGACTTCACAAATTAAATCATCCATGTGACCAGATGCTCCAAAAACAACAATGGAAATGTAATGAAAGAAAATAAGGGATGTAAACCCCGTCATTTCAGCAGCAGTTGCAAAATTCACAGCTTGAAGTAGGTACCTTCGTGACAGTCAAGCTATACCTAGCTAGACATCATCATACTGAATATTTACAACATCCAAATGATCCAAAATCAAAAGAAGTTTTAAATGTATTATTGGAAAGTGTCGAAAACGATGAACTGTACTTGAGGCTCAATTTAATGGCTAATTCAATAACAAAAATAACTTCATTCGTGATTTTATTATTTGCTTCGATATCTTTTCTTTTTCTTTTGTTCTTTATAATTTAAGGTATAATAGGTAGATTATGTAATTAGTCCCAAAGTTAAGTACTCAGTCCTGTTATGAAAATGAGACATCCACGTACCCGTTATGTTACTATTAAAATAAATGATTCTAGAAGGTTTTAGCAGGTTACTTTCTTGTTGTATGCCGGCATAAGCTATGTACCAACCTACTTGTTCAATGCTCATGGCATGAAAGATGGACACCTACATTTTAATTATTAAATAATTGATTCATAAATTACAAAATAGTTTCATTTCACACACAATACACAATGAATTGTTCACCTTTTACTTAATGAACACCAAACAAAAAATAATTTACTAGTACAATTATTTTAGGCAAATTGGCAAGCAAATAATTAAAAGTGCACATAAATAAAACACAGGTATCTTAACCTAGAATAAAAAGAGACATTTCAGTTCAACTAAATAGGCTATTACTACTAATTTTATCCTCTGTTTAGTTGTTTTCTTGTCTTTTACAACCTAATTATTTATAAACAGTTAATTTTCACAAAATTTTTTGGGTAGTAAATGACATTCAATAACAATTTTTAGGGCGTATATGCATGCTAACTTCTTAAATCTGCATTCTACTCTTGTGCAATACTAATGAGGTTTTGAAACAATTTCTGGCAAGAATTTTGATAAAAGAAGCATTATTATAACTAAAAAGATAAAAAATATATCTCAATAAACATTTCAATTTTTTTGCTTCTTTTGTAAAAAGGGCTTCATTTCAAATACTTTTGAGATTTACGTACATCACAAAAACTTGTATTTATGAATAATAATTGTCATTTACAGCTGTCTAAATGCAATGATTATAAAAAATACTTTAACATATAAAAAATTGACATTTGCGACTTAAAAGTCACGCAATGAATTTTTTTTTCTTGAGAAGACGTAGAAATAAATGACTATTTTTTTAATTAGACACATGAAAAAATCTTTTACGGCCATAGACTATGAGACATACTATGAAATCAGTGTTGCATTTTGTTACAAGCAATGAAAACCTTAAGGCGATGTATTGTGAAATGCTCACATTGAATTATAATATCACGCAGAAAATCAGTTTTTGCCTTATGAACCACATTTTTTGGATAATGATTAAGGTTTCATTGGGTTGTAAACGACAATGTTTTGTAATCTTTAGGTTACGATTGCGTTTTACGCCCTGTCTTCTACGATGGATTCTTCAAATAATCCTATATTCGGCATTTACGACTAATATTTTTGAATTTTTGTTTCATTTTTTTGGGTCGTAAATTACATATTTTATAATTGATGGGCGCCAACGTATTTTACGCCATTTCATTAACAAGCAATTTGTTTTTTACGACACATGATCAAAATTTATGTAAATGAAATGTCTTTTACGGTAAAATTTTAAAATATTTTTAAAATTAGGTCAAAAAAACTGTGGTAGTAAAAGACATTTTTTTCGAGATATCGAAATTTCAAATACACAGATCGATAGAGAAAAAAAAACTGAACACAACTGCATTTTTAACTCATTTTCGCCAAAAATGTCATTTACGCCAATTGAGGCCAGAAGGGTCGAAATTATGGGTCAAACAAAAACGCCCCTTTCAAAAGCAAATATCTCGAGACAGAAACATTTTAGAGACTTTGTTTCAAAGAAACCTCCCCTTAGTTTTAAAAGACCTATTCAACGATACCCTATTCAATATAACAGGAGAAAAAAAAATTTTTGCCCCCTTTCACATGTATGGTGGTCCAAAAAACATTTAATATATTTTTTCTCAACATTTCTAAATTTGGGTCAACACGATCTATCTTCACACCAAATTTGATGTCGATGATAGCTCCAAAACTGATTAAGTTATGAGGGCGCGGCATACAGACAGACAGACAGACTAACTCGATGGGCCGACGATATCGTCAAGCGTATCTACAGGATCTCACTGGACAAGGGTGCCGCAGAACCGTGAGGATTGGCGCTGTAGAGAAGAGGCCTATGCACTGCAGTGGGTGGATATAGGCTAAGGTAGATGATGATGATGGCCATTGGGTACTTTGTGAATTTTATCCATTGATGTAATGAAATAACTTGTCGATTAAATAAAATTTATTGGTTCCGGATAACGAGACAAACGCTCAGACCACAGAGGCAGACAAATCGGCCAAGCGCAAACGAGCATATTTACGTCTTTTATTGACATTAAACGTAAATAAAAAACCGTGTAACTGCAAGCCCAACTCTCACGAGAAAGGTTCCGTACAGTTATCCATAAAACGAGCTCATAAACCAAGATTCTTTTTGGGTGCCATTATTGGTACTTTATTGGATAGTTATTTTGATTCCTGATTCGAATTCTGTTTTTTCTTATAGCGACAATAGAAATACACCAAGAAAGTTTGACACCTTATGAAATGTAGAATGGTGACAGATTGATATATGGTCAAAACGGGACTCTTTGTGTACGTAACCCTAAAAAACGAAGGCGTGAAGGTGTGTTTGCTCGGCAATTTGGGGCAAAGCGGCACATCAAAGTGTTGGAATTCCAAGTCAGTTCCTTTTGGGGCTACCTCATCCGCATTTCGCATCCCGTTTGTATCTTTTTTTTATCTGAGCCGTTTTTTGGCACAATTTGATAGACCTGTGACGTTATCTGACAGCGGGATAGAAATATGAGTCTATTTGAGAATATGACGTATTTACAAAGACAGATTTACGATCTAGTTACCAGCACGACAAGTTATTAATTTAAGGTATCAACTAATACTGGTTTTACATACAGTACTAAGATAAACAAGTATAAGCAGACCCCTAGATAGTAAGTTGATGCGCTGTTTCAAAGTACAGCCAGCGAAAAAATTAAGCAGCTTTGCCAGTAAAGCTTTAAGGAAAGTTTTTCACATCAAAAACAGTAATTTTGGCACGAAACTATTTATGATTAAAATTATTTATGATCCAATTTCGTAAACAGAACAACAATGGGAAACTTCCAAAGGTGTTGTCAACTTTGTGAATCGTTTAACATAACTCTGAATAAGCAGGTATCATAAAAGAGAACCTAAAAAGTTCCGCTAATGTTTTATTTATTTGCTTTGCTTGCGAAGCTTTAACTCCTGCTCGCTTTGAAATACTTTTATACAAAAACCTAATTCAGACACTTTATACAAAATTCGCACAAATGGGAATCAAAGACATGACTTTCGCTGTATCGCATCTAGACTAACTACTTAATTAATTAGTGAGCTATCATTGTAATTAGGTTCAATCGGTGTCTGGGAAATTTTTCTATATAGATATCGTTAATGCTTTTGAAAATCGATCTAAAGTTTATTGACTTCTTCCCTCATACACAATGTCGCAAAACATGTAAAAGTCAGATTGTTTGAATGCGAGGTCAATGAGCTTTCGCCCAATTTAACCCTTATTAGAACATAGGGAGAATATTTCCCACCATGCCATAACTCAAAAACACACATTTATTTATTTTTGTCTATGGTTTTCATTTGAAAAATCTAAACGCATCTTTAGCCTATTACTTTTCACATTTATATATGGCAACACCTTTGTCAAAAATGTCACCTGTCAATGTCAAACGAACTTCAAGTTGTTGGAATGCGTAAAATGGCCAAAATTTGCAGTTTTGTGGTGTATTTTATTCTGTAACTCGGAAGAAAATTCTTTGTAAGTACATCTTATGATAATTTTCACTAAAAACACAATCTATCGTTACGTTTATGTGAAAAGATCGTGCGTATATTGGTATTTTCGTTTTTTTTTTACCTTTCGAACAAAGTGGGAAATAGTTTCCCTATGTTCGTTTAGGAACTGACTAAGTGGGAAATTATTTCCCTCTGTCCGTTCCGAGAAATTTATTTAATACCTCATATTAAAAAAAACACGAGAAAAATATGGGGTGATGACATTTTAAGCCGGCATCACACGGTATTACTAAGTAGGTTCCTAAATTAAAACACGTACCTTCACTTTTTGATAAAAGAATTCATAAAATGAAAATAATTTGAGAGGTAAACCCGTAAAACACAACCTAGTCATGCAGTGAATTGAATTCGTGTGGACATAGGGAAATAATTTCCCGCTTCTATTTTGTTCTAAACGAACATAGGGAAATAATTTCCCACCTCAAAAAAACATACTTCCAAACGTTGATTATTATTTTTTTGTATTATTATGAAGTGCCATAACTTTTAATAATCGAAACCAAGCCATATTTCCAGAAATCAAACAAAAATTTGTCGCGTTCTAATAAGGGTTAAAAAGCATCATCCATATATCCCGAGTTTTCTGTGCAATAATAATAAATCATCGATTTGCTTTTCAGTTTCTATTACTTATCTTGTAATTCCAGTCATAGATTCTAAATATTGGTGTGTTTCGTAGCCATACGAGCATGCGCAAGGATTAGTTCAATGTTTAACTTTATATGCATTCACGTGCACGTTTGTGTGTTCACTGTGTTCCAAGTAAACAGTTGACAACGAATGCGAGTAACACACGTAACAGCCGTTTGTACGTTATTTTTTCACTGCATACAAACTGTTTGAAGGAGGTTGCTTAGAGGTGGTTTTGCTGCTGCTAAATAATTAAAAAAATTTGTAGTTTAGTTAGGATTAAAATAAAAGTAGATAATTTATATGACATTTTCTGGCCAGAATCAGAGAAACGGAGGGAAAACTAAACCGCCCCCAAGTTTTCCCTGTCTGTGAAATGTCCTATATATAAGACGTCACAGGATAGGGTTCTTATCATAATGACTCCACACTTGAGGAGGCAACGCATGCGTCAGGAGTAGTCAGAACAATACGAATTTAGACCTATTCTCATACAGATACGATTTACGCCAAATATCGGTTTGACAGACGCATTTGACACTAGATGCGCCTGTCAAACCGTTTGACATAAACGTATTTCTATTAAAATATATAATGTTTTAATACAAATACGTTAAAAATTTATTTTTCCTAACGCATGCGATGGTGCAGCGCAAAAATAACATACAAACGGATGTGGCATGTGTTTCTCACCTACTTGCATATTGGAGGTTCTTTAGTACTTGCACACAGGGTAACGTTTGCCGAATATCTTAAAACGGACCAAAGGATCTTCCTACACAGTGGAGGTACCATTTAACCGAATAGTTATGGTAAAAAGGTTTTAAGATTTATGATTCCGTAATATAATATTATTTTCAGGACTTATAAATAGGCTTACAAAGATACAAGATGGAAGAACTAATTTGAAATATGCGAAATTGTCATCCTAATAAACGGCAAAAACATGGCGTTTGACGACTCGGTGTTTACCTACACGATGAGAGATACAGATTGAAAACAGTTTTGTTACCTGCTTAATACATAAAATTGTAAGACAGGAAGGTAATTGATGCTCATTTCCAACGAGCTCTCTCTTTCTTTGTATGGGACACCGAGTCGTCCAAGATTCGAGCTGAAATTCCGGGACTGAATTATGCGCTGGTGAGTTCCAAACCTCAGTAAAGTATCTCACCTACTCTAACGGTTCCGCAACAAGATATCTATTTGTATTGGCCAAACTTCGGGCGTCCAAACTTTTAGTTGCATTTCGGTTTGACCACTGACAAAACCAGACAGCAATCTAAACTTGCACAACCCTAACGTCAGTCTTGTCTTGGGATACCAGCAATACAATACGAAAACTTAGCTGAAACCACAACTAGCTAGCTCAAAGTCAATAGAGTGTGATGGTACGTTTCCGGGAATTTCAGGCTTTCCCCATGAATCTTTGAAAATCAAATGTTGTAGAAGTGGAAATTAACTAGGTATTGGAAATTGGAATTGATAGAAATATGTAAGTGGTTGCGTAAATTACAGATATTTCACATACACTCAAAATCATTTCTCGGTAGAGATCGAATTTCAAATTGCAAAAATACATAGTTGTCGCTAAATCGTTACTTTGAGGCAAGCATCAAGAGATTGAAATTTGGCAAGGGTCGATCGATTCATCGGTGGCACAATGACAGTGAGGAGAGCGTTGCGCGCTCACTCAAAGAAATTTGATAGAATGGATGAAAATCTGACGATCTCTAAAAAGAAAAGAAGTCTAAAAATGATAACCTGGTTGGAAGCCACAACTCCAAGTATGTACAGACCTATGGAGTAATATTAGCATTAGCTGTGGGTACTGCAGTGCAGCGTTTGTGTTTGCAGGGCGGCAGCTGCACGACGGTCACGTACAGCTGTAGATACTTGCAAATACTGCAAGCACTTGCCATCTGAGCTTTGAGGAAAACATACTTACTTACGTACATTATATTTTTATGTGGGTTAAATTGCAAAAATACGCCCTTTTGCTTATTTTGTGTTCTAGCAAACATGTTGCGCCAACCCCAACTAATTTGGCATAACGGCAGGAAAATGATGAATAAATTGGAAAATAACATATTTTTCGCTAAATCGTTGTTTTGAGCCGAGCATCAAGAGATTGAAATTTGGCAAGGGTAGCATCGGCATTAGTAGCTCAGTGGCGCTTATGGAAAAGCTACCACTACTCAGAGCCTCCATACATTTGAAATAAGGTAGCTTATTTGGCAGCCAAACTCGAAATATGTCATCGGAAAACCTACCTGAATTCAGAAAATTGACGCCATTTTGAAATCGCCATGTCACATCGCTAGGACAAAGAAAATTCGAATTTCAAAATTAATTTCAGTTTCAAGTACGAGTATATCTTGTTCAAAGTCGTTAGGTGTCAAATAAGTACATAAAATATAATCGTGTATCTATACAATGACATATAGGAAAAAGAAGTTTGATTCAAAGATAAAAGATAGTATAAAATCTCTTGGATAGCTCCCGTATATTTATGGTTTTTCAGCATACTAGAACTACGATGAAGTCATGTTCAAATATATTTTCAATCAAAGATCAATTTGTACTAGTTTTTATGTTGCTATGTTACTGATACTACCTACTTACTATAAATTATTAGACGTTCTTAAATAGTCTAATAATTTATAGAATAACCTTATACGGCTTTTTCGTACAGATATCTATTAAAATTACCCAGTATTGGTACCCCGCGCGCCGTTTTCCTAATTTGTGCACGTACTTAGTCATTGTGGTGTAGATAGTAGATACAGTCTAGCTCAGATTGGGTAAGATAATGGTGTTTTACCTGACCTGAGCTTATAGTCAAGCTTACTTTGAAAAAGGCTGTTAAATGCTATTCCATTCCGGCATCACACGGCTTTTATAATGTACCTATCTAAATATCAGAGCGACATACATACATAAATCACGCCTTTATTCCTTGCGGGGTAGGCAGAGCGTCAACGGCCGTAAAAATACGGTCATTATCGCCACGTGTGAATAATAATTGAGGTTAGTTTTAGCTATTTTCGTGTATCACTATAGTGACAGGTTGTCAGCCTGTCGCCTAAAGTTGCAATATACATGAAACCCTCGAGTCCCTTAGTCGCTTCTTACTTCTTACGACACCCACTCACAGGAAAGAAATAGGGTGATGCTATTCTAATCCGGAATCACTCGGCTATCTAAGCCGGCATCACGGCAATTGAGCGATAGTAACGGTTTAATACTTAGATTGTGTAAAAGTAAAAGCGAGTGCTTATGAACATTCGGTACCTGCCATTAATAGGAAAAGTCTTCAACATCGTCACAAACGCTGTTCTCGTGGTAACTCTATGTGTAGGTATCTTATTTTCGATCATAAAATGTTGATAAACTCGTTAATATCCTAATTCATATCTTACAAGGATCTGAGTAGCGGTAGGTTAAAAACAGTTCAAATCTGTAATGACATAAAGAAATTGCTACCGCTATTCAGATTGACAGCGATCTGAGTAGCGGTAGGTATTACATAAGCGCAGCTCAGTGGAAAGGTAGTGGAGACGTTGCTCACTCACTCGAAGAAGTTTGATAGAATAGATGGATGAAAATAACTGTGAGAAGTCTAAAAACGATGAGCTGGTCGGAAGCCACAACTCCAAGTATTTACCGACCTAGGCAGTAATATTAGCATTAGCTGTGGGTACTGCACAATGGCAGTTTCTACTGACCTAGGCAGTAATATTAGCATTAGCTGTGGGTACTGCAGTGCAGCGTTTGTGTTTGCAGGGCGGCAGCTCTGCACGGTCACGTACAGCTGTAGATACTTGCAAATACTGCAAGCTTTGAGGGAAACATACTTACCACAGATCAAGGAAGATTTGAAATGGGGGCGTGGCCGGTGCAACATCGGTTTGGTCAATTTGTGCAAACTTAGTTTCTGGAGGTGATTACAACATTTTTAGTAAAATGCCGTGTTTGTAGGTGGCTTTTTGTAGTTATCAGAGTGATAAGTTCAATCTTAAGGCCATTGGAGTCATATTCCATCGGTTAGTAATCATTTGTATATGATAATAAAAAATATTGTGCTGTATACATTTTAATAGATGGATGGAAATAACGAAAAGAAGTCTCAAAATGATTAGCTGGTCAAAATCCAAGTATCTACCGACCAAGGCAGTAATATTAGCATTAGCTGTGGGTACTGCAGTGCAGCGTTTGTGTTTGCAGGGCGGCAGCTGCACGACAGTCACGTACAGCTGTAGATACTTGCAAATACTGCAAGCACTTGCCATCTGAGCTTTGAGGAAAACATACTAACCACAGATCAAGGAGGATTTGAAATGGGGGCGTTGTCGGTGCAACATCGGTTTGGTCAATTTGTGCAAACTTAGTTTCTGGAGGTGATTACAACATTTTTAGTAAATTGCCGTGTTTTTAGGTGGCTGTTTGTAGTTATCAAAGTGATAAGTTCAATCTTAAGGCTATTGGAGTCATATTCCATCGGTTAGTAATCATTTGTATATGATAGTAAAATATATTCTTCTGTATACATTTTAATAAATGGATGGAAATAACTGAAAGAAGTCTAAAAACGATGAGCTGGTCGGAAGCCACAACTCCAAGTATCTACCGACTTAGGGAGTAATATTAGCATTAGCTGTGGATACTGCAGTGCAGCGTTTGTGTTTGCAGAACAGCAGCTGCTCGACGGTCACGTACAGCTGTAGATACTTGCAAATACTGCAAGCACTTGCCATCTGGCTTTGAGGAAAACATCGACGCTCCCTACGTACATTATGCTAACTGAAAAATAGCTACTTTACAGGAGAGCCGAAAAACCGTAGAAGAGTCACAACTTTTTTTGTAATTTACCTACGAACTTGAAATTTATACAGTATGAACTTTAAACAAGATTTTCATGAATGTCATCTTAATATTTAAATAATTTTGCTTATTTTTGGATTTTATTGTAGATAGAACATTTATAAGGTCAAGTCAGTGTTCCAACATACGCGTATACTATTCTAACTGCCATATAGCATACTATACGTGGCTTGATATAGCAGCAATTTTTTGGTTAATCTATTCTATTTACCACATAGAATAGTATTCTTTGAAATATTATCCGATTATTTTGGAGATACTATTCAATGTGCCATATAGACTCATATACCTCGGGCTCAACTCTGACATTAATTTCACATGAAAATTTAAGACTAGTTATAATAATCGGTTGTGTTACATTATTCTTTAAGTTTTTATACTTAAATATATATATTTATGTAGTGAATACGCAGAAATCTAATATTTTTTGTAAATAGAATTATATACGTTGTTACAAAAAAGTATTGATTTATGAATACTATTCTATTTTGTATCAATTTGGTACTGACTAAACATTGTCTACTATGAGACAGGTTATTTTTTTATTAAACGGCTTTATTTGGGTTCACATTGGTGTCATAGTAAAACCTAAGTTAATTTTACGACTGCGTCGTTCGCGGAGACTGACTGAATTAGTTATTTATTTAACATAATGTTCAGCTGTACCATGGTGAACTTAACGCTATCTCCCAGTCTGGGTAGATTGTGTTCGCCTCTTTTAGGTCTTGAAGTTGGGTCAATTGGGGAAACACAGCAGGTGGTCCATGGTTTGGATGGCGCCACAACCACACCTAAAATTGACTGAAAATCCCCACTTTACTTTGTTTGCGTGGCAACTTCCAACACCATCCCGGAGACGATTGAGTGACTTCCAGACTGCCCAGGGAAGGTTGCCACCAGGTGGGAGTTTTTCATCTGGCGGGAGTTGGGACGCGTCAGGAGGGTACCTTCTTATTCATTGTTCCAACCTTATTACAGGTGCCCCATTTGTGTCGGAATAAGGGTCACTCATTAAGCTTTTTCGGCTCTTAGGTCGCAGTGGTGGTGAAACGTGGTTATGCATCGGGTGTCTGGGATCCTCCGTTTGTTTTACCCTCTCGACACAACAGGCAGAATATCAGCGGACGTTAGGTGGGGCTATCCCGGCTAGCGAGTACAGGTGATATCAATCTCTTTGTTAAATTCTCGATTTCGGAGGTTAAACGCGCATGATTCAGTTTTGTGGTGTTTCGCCTTAAAAGGGTTCCGTGATAGTAGGTTGTTAGATTAGCTAACGCTGACGTCCTCGAAATATTTTCGCTGGCATGTCAAAGCGGGATCATTCGCGTTGATAAACCGGTTCGTTGCAGGATGGTGGGGTTGGTTATTGGTGTTATTGTTAAACAGGGTAGGTGCGAGAACACTACCCTGTGGAAAACATTTTTTTGTGCTCGCCGTCTGCTCTTTTCAGAGTTCAAGCTCACATGGAACCGGCGGTTACTCAGCATTTCGCTTAGGATAACAACAAAAAGTTGTTTGTATACGTCGTCAATTTTCCGAGCTGACGCTTGTATTGACGGTGTTGTAGGCTGCACTTAGGTCGACGGATACCATTCCCGCGACCAGGTTTACCGTTAAGAAGCAGCTGGTGGGCAACCTGGTTCGCAGTAACGGGGCCAGATTGTATTGCCGGGTTAGGGTCACTAGTCAGTTTTCAAAGTATGCCCCAAGCCTTTTTACTATTGTAGGACACCCACTGATTCGACCAGATTAACCCACTGCTCTTGGTGACCTTCAGAGATTTCAGCCATAGGTTCCTCGCCGGCAAGTATGGTATCTGCTGAATATGTTTCTTTTTTATTGTTTCCTTTTTTGTTTTCGTCTTATTATAGTGGGCAAATAATTAATTCTTATTATTTTACTTAGCTTTATACCGGCAAATTTGTAAACACATTAATATTACGTACAGAAAAAAAGATGGCTTGCTGTGGCAGGTGCCATTTTACAAATCTTCTCGTCTTGACTTTGTTCTTAAGCAGTTGAACAGCAGGTTAACCGATTCCACTATTGGGCCAAGGCCTTCCCTGTGGTCTACCATGTTCTATAGCTATAGTGAAATTTATTTGGTACCAACCTTGATCTGAACAGTTTGCATTAATTGAAAATAAATAATAATTCATCATTCTTTATTAAATTTTTCATTTGTCAGTTCCAAATTCTTCAGTACGGTGTATGGTTTACAATGTATTCAATTAAATCTCATTTTATCAGCAAAACGCGATTTAGGTATACTATTCCATCTACCAGTTAGAATAGCTTCGTGACTTCATACAACAAAAGTAAACTGTTCGATCTACCAGATAGAATACTATGCGTTTCTATTATTCTATAAATTTATGGCGTACACTATTCTATGTACCAGATCGAATAGTGTACGTTGATTAGTAATTCAGACGTTAAAACGAATACTATTCAATCTGGTAGATGGCATAGTGTACGTTGTATTAGAACAAAACTTGGGACTTAAAGGAAATTCCAGATTAATAAAGCTAAAAGAACGTTAGTATATCTTGATTAGGTATTTACTATCATTGTGTCGTGCCCCAGCAAAAAATGTTCGTACTGCCAGATGTCGTAGTATTCGTGTGAGTTAAAAAAGTTGCAATCAAGGTACACTATGATAAGCGGCAGTTCGAATACTTTTAGAAGTCTTGGTGCACTTAGAATGCAGATAGAATAGTCTGTGGCTGATTTTAAATCTAAACTACACTGAATTTAGAAAAAATTTAAATGCCAGTAGATGCTATTTAATGTGTACATTCTAATGCACTTGCCAGTGCAGTTAGCATTTTCTTTCACTTTGACTAGTATACGTAGGGAGCGTCGACATACTAACCACAGAACAAGGAAGATTTGAAAAACCGTGGCCGGTGCAACATCGGTTTGGTCAATTTGTGCAAATTTAGTTTCCGGAGGTGATTACAGCATTCTTAGTAAAATTCCGTGTTTGTAGGTGATTGTTTGTAGTTATCAGAGTGATATGTTTAATCTTAAGGCCATTGGAGTCATATTCCATCGGTTAGTAATCATTGCATATGATAATAAAATATAGTCTGCTGTACAGGGTGTTAGGGACGGTGTACCGAAAACTTTGCAGGCATGATCAGACCATCAAACTGAACAACTTTTACTATGGAGCCAATGGTGGTAAACGAAAAAAAATTTCCGACCTCCCATACAAAATTCACGATCAGCTGACTGACTTTGTATGGGAAGACGGATTTTTTTTTTCGTTTCCCATCATTGGCTCCATAGTAAAAGTTGTTCAGTTTTATGGTCTGAGCACGCCTGCAAAGTTTTCGTTACACCGTCCCTAACACCCCGTATACATTTTCATAGATGGATGGAAATAACAGAGAGAAGTCTAAAAAGGATGAGCTGGTCAGAAGCCGTAACTCCAAGTATCCACCGACCTAGGCAGTAATATAAGCATTAGCTGTGGGTACTGCAGTGCAGTTGGCCCGTGTGCATGACTTTTCCGGCCTGTAGTTACTACTTTAATAAAAAATATAACTGAGTGCGTTTGCATCCGCCTAAAGTGTTAATATTTATGTCCAATATGTCCAAGGATTTGTATGAGGCACTATCTTCACAATGTGATGTAAAATACAACCTCGACGCCGGACCGACGGCGATGATGATGAGATGTGCTCATAGAAAGAGTCTCTATATTTCCATATTGTTCCTAAGAAATAATTTCAACATAACGCATATTTTTCGAGACATGATTTTTTTTGTGATATTTTTTTAGTTTTTCGGCTGTGGTGTAAAGTTGGTTTTTTCTAGTTACGACCTTTTCATGGTAGTTTTTTTCATCGTCGACTAGTAAACAAGAAGTTTGATAGAATAGATGGATGCAAAAAACGGAAAGGTCTAAAATAATGATCTGTTCGGAAGCCATAACTTCAAGTATCTACAGACCTAGGCAGTAATATTAGCATTAGCTGTGGGTACTGCAGTGCAGCGTTTGTGTTTGCAGGGCGGCAGCTCTGCACGGTCACGTACAGCTGTAGATACTTGCAAATACTGCAAGCACTTGCCATCTGACCTTTGAAGAAAACATACTAACCACAGATCAAGGAAGATTTGAAATGGGGGCGTGGCCGGTGCAACATCGGTTTGGTCAATTTGTGCAAACTTAGTTTCCGGAGGTGGTACAAAAAAATAAAAGTTCGCGTCGAATTGAGAACCTCCTCCTTTTTTTAAAGTCGGTTATTTTTTTTTTGTAAAATTCCGTGTTTGTATGTGGCTGTTTGTAGTTATCAGAGTGATAGGTTCAATCTTAAGGCCACTGGAGTCATATTCTATCGGTTAGTAATGATTTGTATAATGATAATAAAATATACTCTGCTGTTTTTAATAGATGGATGGAAATAACTTAGAAAAGTCTAAAAATTATAAGCTGGTCGGAAGCCATAGCTCCAAGTATCTACCGACCTAGGCAGTAATATTAGCATTAGCTGTGGGTACTGCAGTGCAGCGTTTGTGTTTGCAGGGCGGCAGCTGCACGACGGTCACGTACAGCTGTAGATACTTGCAAATACTGCAAGCACTCGCCATCTGAGCTTTGAGGAAAACATACAGATCAAGGAAGATTTGAAATGGGGGCGTGGCCGGTGCAACATCGGTTTGGTCAATTTGTGCAAACTTAGTTTCCGGAGGTGATTACAACGTTTTTAGTAAAATGGCTGTTTGTAGTTATCAGAGTGATAAGTTCAATCTTAAGGCCATCGGTTAGTAATCATTTGTATATGATAATAAAATATATTCCGCTGTATACATTTTGATAGATAAATGAAAATAACGGAGAGAAATCTTAAAATGATGAGCTAGTCGGAAGCCACAACTCCAAGTATCTACCGACCTAGGCAGTAATATTAGCATTAGCTGTGGGTACTGCAGTGCAGCGTTTGTGTTTGCAGGGCGGCAGCTGCAGACGGTCACGTACAGCTGTAGATACTTGCAAATACTGCAAGCACTTGCCAACTGAGCTTGGAGAGAAACATATTAACCACAGATCAAGGAAGATTTGAAATGGGGGCGTGGCCGGTGCAACATCGGTTTGGTCAATTTGTGCAAACTTAGGTCAGAAGCCATAACTTCGAGTATCTACCGACCTAGGCAGTAATATTAGCATTAGCTGTGGGTACTGCAGTGCAGCGTTTGTGTTTGCAGGGCGGCAGATGCACGGCGGTCACGTACAGCTGTAGATACTTGCAAATACTGCAAGCACTTGCCATCTGAGCTTGGAGGGAAACATACTTACCACAGATCAAGGAAGATTTGAAATGGGGGCGTGGCCGGTGCAACATCGGTTTGGTCAATTTGTGCAAACTTAGTTTCCGGAGGTGATTACAATTTTTTTAGTAAAATGCCGTGTTTGTAGGTGGCTGTTTGTAGTTCAGAGTGATAAGGCCATTGGAGTCATATTCCATCGGTTAGTAATCATTTGTATATGATAATAAAATATATTCTGCTGTATACATTTTCATGGATGGATGAAAATAACGGAGAGAAGTCTAAAAATGAAGAGCTGGTCGGAAGCCATAACTCGAAGTATCTACCGACCTAGGGATTAATATTAGCATTAGCTGTGGGTACTGCAGTGCAGCGTTTGTGTTTGCAGGGCGGCAGCTGCACGACGGTCACGTACAGCTGTAGATACTTGCAAATACTGCAAGCATTTGCCATCTGAGCTTTGAAAATTACATAATTTTAAATTGCAAAAATACTTTGATGTCGCTAAATCGTTGCATCGTGACGAGTATCCAGAGATTGAAATTTGGCAAAGGCGATCGAGGCATAGCTAGATCAATGGCAGAGCAGTGGGACGTTAACTATGTATCCCGTGTTCGACCCTCGGTCGGTACTTTAGTATGCAAAAAGATAGTTTCTCAGATAAAATGTAGTCCGGGTGCATGACTTTTCCGGTCTATGGTTGTTACTTAAATAAAATATACCCGGTTGCGTGTTTGGACATCGGTTACTTTTGACGAGAAGTTTGATAGAATAAATGAACGGAAATAACGGAGAGAAGTCTGAATATTAAGAGCTGGTCGGAAGCCACAACTCCAGGTATCTACCGACCTAGGCAGTAATATTAGCATTAGCTGTGGGTACTGCACAATGGCAGTTTCTACTGACCTAGGCAGTAATATTAGCATTAGCTATGGGTACTGCACAATGGCAGTTTCTACTGACCTAGGGAGTAATTTTAGCATTAGCTGTGGGTACTGCAGTGCAGCGTTTGTGTTTGCAGGGCGGCAGCTGCATCACGGTCACGTACAGCTGTAGATACTTGCAAATACTGCAAGCACAAGCCATCTAAGTTTGGAGGGAAACATATTAACCACAGATCGAGGAAGATTTGAAATGGGGGCGTGGCCGGTGCAACATCGGTTTGGTCAATTTGTGCAAACTTAGTTTCCGGAGGTGGTACAAAAAAATAAAAGTTCGCGTCGAATTGAGAACCTCCTCCTTTTTTTGAAGTCGGTTAATTTTTTTTTTGTAAAATTCCGTGTTTGTAGGTGGCTGTTTATAGTTATCAAAGTGATAAGTTCAATCTTAAGGCCATTGGAGTCGTATTCCATCGGTTGGTTATCATTTGTATATGATAATAAGATATATTCTGCTGTATACATTTTGATAGATGGGTGGAAGTAACTGAGAGAAGTCTCAAAATGATGAGCTGGTCGGAAGCCACAACTCCAAGCAACTACCGACCGACCTAGGGAGTAATATTAGCATTAGCTGTGGGTACTGCAGTGGAGCGTTTGTGTTTGCAGGGCGGCTGTTTGTAGTTATCAGAGTGATAAGTTCAATCTTAAGGCCATTGGAGTCATATTCCATTGGTTAGTAATATTAGCATTAGCTGTGGGTACTGCAGTGCAGCGTTTGTGTTTGCAGGGCGGCAGCTGCGCGACGGTCACGTACAGCTGTAGATACTTGCAAATACTGCAAGCACTTGCCATCTGAGCTTTGAGAGAAACATATTACGTACATTATATTTTTATGTGGGTTAAATTGCAAAAATACGCCCTTTTACTACATGATTTTATGTTCTAGCAAAAATGTTCCGCCAACCCCTACTAATTTGGGATAACGGCAAGAAAACTTATGATCGAATTGCAAAAATACATATTTGTCGCTAAATCGTTGCTTTGTGACGAGTATCCAGAGATTGAAATTTGGTAAGGGCGATCGAGGTAACGCTAGAATAATGGTAGAGCAGTGAGACGTTACCCAAGTATCCCGTGTTCGATCCTCGGTCGATACTTTAGTATCCAAAAAGATAGTTTCGCAGATAAAATGTAGTCCGGGTGCATGACTTTTCCGGCCTGTTTATAACTGAGTGCGTGTTTGGACATCGGTTACTTTTGACTAAAAGTATGATAAAATGAATGGATGGAAATAACGGAGAGAAGTCTAAAAATGATGAGCTAGTCAGAAGCTACAAATCCAAGCAACTTCCACCGATCTCGGCAGTAATATAAGCATTAGCTGTGGGTACGGCAGTGCAGCGTTTGTGTTTGCAGGGCAGCAGCTGCACGACGGTCACGTACAGCTGTAGATACTTGCAAATACTGCAAGCACTTGCCATCTGGCTTTGAGAGACACATACTAACCACAGATCAAGGAAGATTTGAAATGGGGCGTGGCCGGTGCAACATCGATTTGGTCAATTTGTGCAAACTTAGTTTCCGGAGGTGATTACAACATTTATAGCAAAATGCCGTGTTTGTAGGTTGCTGTTTGTAGTTATCAGAGTGATAAGTTGAATCTTAAGGCCATTCGAGTCATATTCTATCGGTTAGTAACAATTTATTTTGATAGAATAGATGGAAGGACATAACTGAGAGAAGTCTAAAAACAATGAGCTGGTCAGAAGCCACAACTCCAAGCATCTACCGACCTAGGCAGTAATATTAGCATTAGCTGTGGGTACTGCAGTGCAGCGTTTGTGTTTGCAGGGCGGCAGCTGCACGACGGTCACGTACAGCTGTAGATACTTGCAAATACTGCGAGCACTTGCCATCTGAGCTTTGAATGAAACATACTTACGTACATTTTATTTATATGTAGTCAGTCAGATTTTACCAGATGCATAAGAAGTACAATAAAGGAAATTCATAAAGTTTTGTGGCATTTGCATCCGCCTAAAGTGTTAATATTTATGTCCAATATGTCCAAGGATTTGTATGAGGCACTATCTTCACAATGTGATGTAAAATACAACCTCGACGCCGGACCGACGGCGATGATGATGAGATGTGCTCATAGAAAGAGTCTCTATATTTCCATATTGTTCCTAAGAAATAATTTCAACATAACGCATATTTTTCGAGACATGATTTTTTTTGTGATATTTTTTTAGTTTTTCGGCTGTGGTGTAAAGTTGGTTTTTTCTAGTTACGACCTTTTCATGGTAGTTTTTTTCATCGTCGACTAGTAAACAAGAAGTTTGATAGAATAGATGGATGCAAAAAACGGAAAGGTCTAAAATAATGATCTGTTCGGAAGCCATAACTTCAAGTATCTACAGACCTAGGCAGTAATATTAGCATTAGCTGTGGGTACTGCAGTGCAGCGTTTGTGTTTGCAGGGCGGCAGCTGCACGACAGTCACGTACAGCTGTAGATACTTGCAAATACTGCGAGCACTTGCCATCTGAGCTTTGAAGGAAACATACTAACCACAGATCAAGGAAGATTTGAAATGGGGGCGTGGCCGGTGCAACATCGGTTTGGTCAATTTGTGCAAACTTAGTTTCTGGAGGTGATTACAACATTTTTAGTAAAATGCCGCGTTTTTAGGTGGCTGTTTGTAGTTATCAAAGTGATAAGTTCAATCTTAAGGCCATTGGAGTCATATTCCATTGTTTAGTAATATTAGCATTGGCTGTGGGTACTGCAGTGCAGCGTTTGTGTTTGCAGGGCGGCAGCTGCACGACGGTCACGTACAGCTGTAGATACTTGCAAATACTGCAAGCTTTGAGGGAAACATACTTACCACAGATCAAGGAAGAATTGAAATGGGGGCGTGGCCGGTGCAACATCGGTTTGGTCAATTTGTGCAAACTTAGTTTCCGGATTTGATAACAACATTTTTAGTAAAATTCCGTGTTTGTAGGTGGCTGTTTGTAGTTATCATAGTGATAAGTTCAATCTTAAGGCCATTGGAGTCATATTCCATCGGTTAGTAATCATTTGTATATGATAGTAAAATATATTCTTCTGTATACATTTTAATAAATGGATGGAAATAACTGAAAGAAGTCTAAAAACGATGAGCTGGTCGTAAGCCACAACTCCAAGTATCTACCGACTTAGGAGTAATATTAGCATTAGCTGTGGGTACTGCAGTGCAGCGTTTGTGTTTGCAGGGCGGCAGCTGCACGACGGTCACGTACAGCTGTAGATACTTGCAAATACTGCAAGCACTCGCCATCTGAGCTTAGAGGGAAATATACTAACCACGGATAAAGGAAGATTTGAAATGGGGGCGTGGCCGGTGCAACATCGGTTTGGTCAATTTGTGCAAACTTTTCCGGAGGTGATTACAATATTTATAGTAAAATTCCGTGTTTGAAAGTGGCTGTTTGTAGTTATCAGAGTGATAAGGCCATAGGTAGGAGTCATATTCCATCGGTTAGTAATCATTTGTATATGATAATAAAATATATTCTGCTGTATACATTTTAATAGATGGATGGAAATAACGGAGAGAAGTCTCAAAATGATTAGCTGGTCGAAATGTAAGTAGGTATCTACAGACCTAAGGCAGTAATATTAGCATTAGCTGTGGGTACTGCAGTGCAGCGTTTGTGTTTGCAGGGCGGCAGCTGCACCACGGTCACGTACAGCTGTAGATACTTGCAAATACTGCAAGCACTTTTCATCTGAGCTTGGAGGGAAACATACTTACGTACATTATATTTGTATGTAGGTTAAAGTTGCAAAAATACACCCTTTTGCTACATGATTTTGTGTTCTAGCAAAAGATGTTGCGCCAACCCCTACTTTGGGATAACGGCAGAAAAATGATGATGAAATTGCAAAAATACATACTTGTCGCTAAATCGTTGCTTTGTGATGAGCATCCAGAGATTCTTCTTTTCGTGTGGGACACCGAGTCGTTCAACGACCCGATGAACCCTGGTGTCAGAGATTGAAATTTTTCAAGGGTCGATCGATGCATCAATGGTAGTGCGGAGGGCATTGCGCGCTCACTCAAAGATGTTTGATAGAATACATGAATGTTAATAACGGAGAGAAGTCTAAAAATGATGAATTGGTCGGAAGCCATAACTCCAAGTATCCACCGACCTAGGCAGTAATATAAGCATTAGCTGTGGGTACTGCAGTGCAGTTGGCCCGTGTGCATGACTTTTCCGGCCTGTAGTTACTACTTTAATAAAAAATATAACTGAGTGCGTGTTTGGTCATCGGTAACGTTTGACAAGAAGTTTGATAGAATAGTTGGATGCAAATAACGGAGATAAGTCTAAAAATGATGAGCTGGTCAGAAGCCATAATTCCAAGCAACTACCGACCTAGGCAGTAATATTAGCATTAGCTGTGGGTACTGCAGTGCAGCGTTTGTGTTTGCAGGGCGGCAGCTGCACGACGGTCACGTACAGCTGTAGATACTTGCAAATACTGCAAGCACTTGCCATCTGGCTTTGAGAGAAACATACTAACCACCAATCAAGGAAGATTTGAAATGGGGGCGTGGCCGGTGCAACATGGTTTGGTAAATTTGTGCAAACTTAGTTTCCGGAGGTGATTACAACATTTTTAGTAAAATGCCGTGTTTTTAGGTGGCTTTTTGTAGTTATCAGAGTGATAAGTTCAATCTTAAGGCCATTGGAGTCATATTCCATCAGTTAGTAATCATCTGTATATATGATAATAAAATATATTCTGCTGTATACATTTTAATAGATGGATGGAAATAACGGAGACAAATCTAAAAATGATTAGCTTGTCAAAAACCAAGTTTCTACTGACCTAGGGAGTAATATAGCATTAGCAGTGGGTACTGCAGTGCAGCGTTTGTGTTTGCAGGGCGGCAGCTGCGCGACGGTCACGTACAGCTGTAGATACTTGCAAATACTGCAAGCACTTGCCATCTGGCTTTGAGGAAAACATACTTACTTACATTTTATTTTTATGTAGGTTAAATTGCAAAAATACATGGTTGTCGCTAAATCGTTGCTTCATGACGAGCATCCAGAGATTGAAATTTGGTAAGGGCGATCGAGGCATTGCTAGATCAGTGGCAGAGCAGTGGAACGTTACCCAAGTATCCCGTGTTCGACAATCGGTCAATGCTTTAGTACGCAAAAAGATAGTTTCTCAGATAAAATGTGGTCCGGTTGCATGATTTTTCCGGCCTGTAGTGGCTACTATACTAAAATGTAATGTAACCGAGTGCGTGTTTGGTCATCGGTTACTTTCGACAAGAAGTTTGAGAAAGAATGGATGGAAATAATGGAGAGAAATCTAAAAACGATGAGCTGGTCGGAAGCCACAACTCCAAACAACCACCGACCTAGGGAGTAATATTAGCATTAGCTGTGGGTACTGCAGTGCAGCGTTTGTGTTTGCAGAGCAGCAGCTGCACGGCGGTCACGTACAGCTGTAGATACTTGCAAATACTGCAAGCACTTGCCATCTGGCTTTGAAGAAACATACTTATGGACATTTTATTTTTATGTGGGTCAAATTGCAAAAATACGCCCTGTTGCTACATGATTTTGTGTTCTAGCAAAAGATGTTGCGCCAACCCCAACTTATTTGGGATAACGGCAGGAAAATGATGATGAAATTGCAAAAATACACACATGTCGCTAAATCGTTGCTTCGTGACGAGCATCCAGAGATTGAAATTTGGCAAGGGCAATCGAGGCTTCGCTAGGCAGTGGGACGTTACCCAAGTATCCCGTGTTTGACCCTCGATCGATGCTTTATTAGGTATGCAAAAAGATAGTTGCTAAGGTAAAACGTAGTCGGGTACATGAATTTTCCGGTCTATAGTTGTTTCTTAAATAGAATGTAACCGGTTGCGTGTTTGGACATCGGTTACTTTTGACAAGAAGTTTGATAGAATTGAATGGATGGAAATAACAGTGAGAAGTGAAGAATTTTTATGTGGCTATTCCTAGATTTAACAGGCGGAGATGTTTATGGAGGGGGAATTCATACAGTTTTGAATGTGGCATTGTATACTGATTTTTGTGGCATCCCCCAAGTGTTAATATTTCATGTCCAAGGATCCATATTCTCAAAACCTGTCATGATTTGAGTCAGATTTGTATGAGGCACTATCTTCACACATTTGAGCCAAAAAATTACGTTGACCGTCTGTGCTGATGATGAGACGCGCGTCTTACGCGTATAGACAGCATGTGTATTGTTTCATATTATATATTATGGAAACAGTTTCGAGTTACGTTTCAAATCTTTACATCCTCGTCTTAAGTCTCACGACTTAAATAGCACCTGATTGGTCAATAATATTTTGTCAAAGTCTAAACACACCAGCCATAATCATAATCTTAAAGCAGTAAAGCATTAAGCTATGTTTCTTTCCAAATCTTGTTTACTATAGGTACGCTCGATTTGGACACATCGATTCGATTTCGCCGAATCAGCTCAAAGTAAATTTGTGCTTCGTAATTTGTTTGTACACCTAGTGGTGGCGGTTAATTTGCGTTGTCCTAATTTTGGTTTTCATTAATCAGAATCGTATGCATGTTGTGGCTACCCACAGTTAAGTTTTCGTTTTAATTGGGTATTATTTTCGCATTTCGTTGGAATTAAAACTGTGGGTTTTAAAATAGACCTTTTATTCTTTAGAATAAATACCTAGTACAGCACTTGTAGTGACAATCCGACATAAAATACTAGTTAGAATAAATTGCTTTCCAGGCTTGTCACATTTCTTTTAAATAGC
The DNA here is from genome assembly GCA_024500475.1 of Phthorimaea operculella. NCBI lineage: Eukaryota > Metazoa > Arthropoda > Insecta > Lepidoptera > Gelechiidae > Phthorimaea > Phthorimaea operculella. The sequence continues at coordinate 284,850 of JANFCV010000272.1, forward strand.
TAAATACTTACATTCCCTTAAAAAAATTCTGTCATGCATGATTTTTTAGGTATTAAATAAGCGTCTTTTGCAGAAACGAAGAATCTATTCCGATCTATACGCTGCAATAGACTAACACGTAACAACTATCCAAATTCGACATCCTATGCCGCAAATTCTATTGCAGCATCAACGCTATCTTTTAGATTAGTTTCTGCAAAAACCGAAAATTAACATTTAAAAAATTAATGGATCTATCATTGTCTAAATTATCCACCAAGATCAATGAATCTTTATATATATAATCCTAACCTTTAGCAAAATAGAACTAAAGAAAAGTTCAATACCTAATCGATAAATGGCACTTGCAAGATTTTCAATAGAAGCATTGTGAAGTTGAGACGTGGGTACTATAGTTGCGATGGTTGACGGTCTCAAAGCACTGAGCTTTTATCTCCGCTGGCTCTCGAGATAAAGCTCTTTGACTTGAAATGAGATCGCTTCTTACTGTCTTCCTTTCGTTAAAAATATTTTTAAATATAAATTCTAGATGCTCTATAGAAAATGTTAGATGCTCTATAGAACGAAATGATTGATAAGATGAAACGCACACATGCCGGATGAGATTGCGATTCGTAACATTCACCCACCATACAAATAAAATTACAGTTTGAGTGCTATGACATCCTGTTTTCCTGGTTTTGAAAATATGCTAATGAGGTTCATGTGAGAGATGATTTTATAATACCGTCATCCGAATAGGACATATTTGACAGCTGTCAAACCTGTACTAGGAAATACGGGGTGTTAGGGACGGTGTAACGAAAACTTTGCAGGCGTGCTCAGACTATGAAACTGATCAACTTTTACTATGGAGCCAATGGTGGGAAACGAAAAAAAAATTTTCGACCTCCCATACAAAATTCACGATCAGCTGACTGACTTTGTATGGTAGGTCAGAAATTTTTTTTCGTTTCCCAAATTTTTTTTCGCTCCATAGTAAAAGTTGTTCAGTTTGATGGTCTGATCATGCCTGCAAATTTTTCGGTACACCGTCCCTAACACCCTGTATGTCCACTAAGAAAAATAGACCTTATGTCAGCTTTATTTTGACAGCTGTCAAATATGGCCTATTCGAATGACGGTACTATAACAGTCTGAATGAATGTGGATGATAATTTTTTATTAAAAGCTTTTATTTAACTTGCAGTGTATGTAAGTAAGGAAGTAAATATGTTTGTTCGGGGCAAATCTTGCAACTCAATTTAGAAGCAGATATCTTCAACCGATTGAGCTGAAATTTTGTATACACGTTTAGTTCGGATGACAATGCATGATTAGTTTTATGACGTCATTCTAAATCTATCATGGCGGAATATCCAAGATGGCCGACAAGTAATTTTTGACGCACTCCTACAATATGGGTGTCAAATGAAAGGTCTTGCTGAGTACAATTCAGAAAATAATATGGCGCACATCTAAAGATGGCCTTTTAAGATAATTTACAATATGAGTGTCAGATGAAAGGTATTGCTGAGAATTACCTATTCGAATTATAAGTTGACGTCACTCTAAATTAACTATGGTGGACTTCTTAAGATGGCAGAATATCATTTTTATGCTTTTTTACAATATGGATGTCAAATGAAAGGAATTTTTCAGAATAACTCGAAAAATTAAGTGACTTTTACGTCACTTATAATCATAACAAAATCTGATATGGCGGACTTAAAGTAAGATGGCGTATTAAGTTTATTATGTTTTCTTACTAAGTGGGTGACAAACACAGAAAAATTACAGGTTAATACTAGTGTGAGCTGAATGACGTCGCTTCGCAAGATTTTAAATTTAGATTTGAGTGGTTATATTGTGTTGGGGTTTTTTAGTCTTCTGTTCATGGCACTGTCAATGAAGAATGTTGTCAATTTATACCTATTATGTTCATGAATTCAATAAGTAGGTAGGTTCTATCGCACAACGTACATAATCAACTATGGCATAAAATATTTGTTTTCCAGAGATTGCTAAAAAGTAAAAAATAAATTATAAGTAAAAAACATTTTTAAAACAAGCTTTTATTTGGATGCGCTAAAAAGCATAAAATAACCTATTTACTAAAACTTTAACTTGTTACTTATAATGGCATTAAATCTACGTCTTCATAATTTATACGATATAAAAGCTTGTCGCGAGATTTAACCTGTGTACCTATATATTAATAAAATAAATTAGGTAACCAGTGTAAATGATCTTGAACAAACTTTTAACCTAACACCACACGAGTACCTACTTAAATCTCGCGACAAGCTTTTATATCGTATAAATTATGAAGACGTAGATTTAATGCCATTATAAGTAACAAGTTAAAGTTTTAGTAAATAGGTTATTTTATGCTTTTTAGCGCATCCAAATAAAAGCTTGTTTTAAAAATGTTTTTTACTTATAATTTATTTTAAAATATGCGACTGCTGTCATGCATGTCCCAGGTACTTCAAATGGCAGAGTACGAGAGCTTACGAGAGTTCAACACTTGTCTCTCTTTAAATTTTGGGTGAATGTCCCAGTTTATGAAGTATAATATCTACTCTGTGTTTCGTTAAAATAATAGCTGTGCATTTAATCTGATAAATCAAGTAGTCAGGATTACCAGAGTTGCGGTCACTCGCGCAGTTATACAAGGTGTTCCAAAGGAAATACATTAAATTGGAGACGTTGTGTAGACCATTGTACTGAACAATTTCCATTATGGCACCAAGATTGAATTCTTAACAATTAAAAAGTTAAAATTTTCATACAAAGTAAATGCCTACATTTACTACAACCATTATATATATTACCCCTTATCCAAGATTGCAACCTTGCAATTTTAACTTGTTGGATTTGAATCTTCGAAAAAGTTTGGAACATAGTTGTCTATGTCTTAAATTTAAACGAAAACTTAAGATAACAGATCTCTTTCTTGGTTTCAACTTTATTTTTGCCGCCTCAAACTAAAAACTTCTTTTGACTTAGAGCACCCATAGACACGCAAAGACAAAGGGCCAATCAGAGAACCCAGTAGAGTCTGTAGTGTCAGTTGTGTAAGTTTTTGACGAACATGACATTTGACCTTGGTCTACGCCACAACTGTTGCCTTGGCAACTAAATTACCGCCAAAACCGTTGCCTTAGCAACAGTTGTGGCGGTAATTTCATAAGTTTTTCCAAGACGGCAACATGACATAAATAAAGGACATAATCAATAAAGCTGCTTTCATAATGTGGCACTCAATTAAATTTAACAAATTTAAGTTGCTGATTACTTCTAAACGAGGAGTTTTCATAACTTGGCCCCATAATGAAAATTGTTCGGTTCGATGACCTACACAACCTCTTCAATTTAATGTATTTACATTGGAAAACCTTGTATATGTACGTACTACGAATACATAATATTACATAGTCACAGAATGTACATGTGTTGAGGGCTTTACTCTCAATGAACTGGATAAGCCGCTCTGTTTAATCATTCATATCATTGGCACAGCTCCATTGATAATGATTAAATTTGTAAGTAGGTGACAAGCACTATTGTTTTTACTAATTTCACAACTCATCATCTTCCTGCCCTTATCCCAATTAATTGAGTCGGCGCAACACGTTTCGTAGAACACAAAATCGTGTTGCAAAAGGATTTGGCTGAATTTTATGACCGGCCGCCTACCAGAAGTCAACCCTCCTTGGGAATGCTTTAGCGGTGGATTAACCGCCACCATAAGGTTGGCCCTGGCTGTCTGGGTCGGGTTTATCCTCGGTCGCCTCTTACGACCCCATGGGAAATGAGGCGGTGGTGCTATTCTACTCTGCCGGCACCACACGGAGACTCATTCCACAACTGTTTTTTTTTTATATCCATTATAGGGAATAATAATGCGAATAACTTGTGTTATCTGTGTTATTTACACTCTGATCAAAAAATGTGTAAAAGCCATCCTTTGCATACATACTAATTAATACTACCTACACATTATCTAATAACCTACCTACGATAGTTTTAAATCACATATTGTTACGTAATGCCAAGAAAAATACATGAAAATTACATACCTAGTACCTAGCGCCACGCCATGCTTTTAAAGAGTATGATTAATGAACTACAAATAGATACTGATTACTGATCGATGGTGGTTTTACCTACAACTGCCCAATAATTATGTAGAAATACGTCGACAATCAGCTTATTTTGAATGTAATATTAATTACAAAGGGTCGGAACTCACATTAATATTTAATCACAAATTTTGGAGCGTATAACATCAACAACTACGAACTTGCATACAATAACGATAAAAATTTGAAAAGGTGACGTCTTTTACCGGGAGTTCAATTTCGACTGATATAAAAAGTATATCATTTTAAAGCTTAGTTAAAATGTTACTAAAGCATATATTTAATTTTATCTAAAAATCCTCCTTTTTTTATATTTAATAAAAACAAATTGTCGTACAAAAAATGAAATGAAATGAAACGAACATGCAATTTTTGTTGCATTGCCATCGAAATCATATGGAACCTTCTTAGATGACGGCATAGTATCTATAAAACCTTCATGTATTTTGGCAGAAGTATCAATGTTAAAAAGTAAACTGTCATTCATATCTGTCATTAAACCAAAACAAACACAAACATTGTATTTCATTCTTTATAAATAGGTATATTTTAATGCTCTAGAACATTTTTACACTTATCTATGCATCGAATTTTATTGAATACCTAAATAATTGTATTCAAATAGGACTTCATTCGCACATTTTTTATACTGGATTGTACTGATTTAGAGGCAAAAACACAAGAAATCATGTTATTCGATAAAAAGCACAATACATCACTAAAAACCTACTGATGTAATTATTATTGACGATCCCCTGGTCTGCAGGTAACGGTAAAATATGTAATAAACAATAAAAATCGCACAAAATAAGTAAAATAATTATCAATGCTCAAAGTAAACAAATCAATTGTCAAACATATTACTTGACAACCGAGGGATATTTTTTTTGCATCTAAAGAGTTTTTTTAATGAGGTTGCATGTGTAGAGTAGGTAGAAAAAGTAAAGGCTCCCGCAGACAGGACGCGTCGCCTTGTGTCGCGTCACGTCGCGTAGCGTGTATTTCTACGCAGTCGCGCAGACCCTGCCACACCGGCAAGCATAAGCAGCGCATGCCCTTACTTCAAGCAGTGCAGGTCCTCGCATTGGTAGTCCCAGCGACGCAGTGCACGCCCTTAAAGCTAACGCAGACCGAACGTAGCACGCGTGCGTGCGTGCAGTAATGGAATGGAGACGTCAGATGACAGACGTACACACGCAACGCAACACCTGGGCCGCAAGTCTGCTAATTTTTAGCCATTGTAATGCCAGCGACACACAACTGTCATTCTATTGCCACTGTGATTTTCCATTAATAACTGTTAGCAGACTACGAAATAACCAAAACCATGCAACTGACAAGCCATCGACATCCAAGTGAAACGATTTTCATTTAGCAGACTTGGGGCACTGTCATCTCTATACTATTTACTGCACGAAAGCACCCGCGCTGCGCTCCGTCTGCGTTAAGGCTCCCGCATACCGGATACGGCACGCAATGCAATTAAAATAAGAAGTCCAGAAAATGACGGGTATATGCGCACTTCACACAGCTCCATACATTACAACCGTTGCATGCGTCTGCGTCTACGCGACGTAGCATTGGTCTGCTGGAGCCTTAATTAAAGAGTTTCTGGCTTGATACGAGCTCTTTTAGCGGTGCCAAACTGAGAGTATACCATAGTGTTGCCAGCATTATCATTATGATTACCACTTCACTTATTTAAAACTTATTTTAATAAAAACGGGGATGATTTTTAAAATATAACTTAGGTGTTTTGCTTTATTAATGATGTACTTTAAACCTGTATAACTCTCACTTCAGTCGAAATTCTTCGCCCGCGTTTCACACATTTTCCGGATGTCTCTTTTAGAAAAAGCTTTCTAAGTCGAATCATCAGAGGTTAAAGACGTCGATACAATCACAAACTAACTAACTCTGCTGACTCAGCGACTTAAAGAGGATCTTGGCCTCCAAAACAGAATTACAAAACAAAATATTCCCTAAATGGCGAGTTTCCCTGGTGGTTACAGGAAATTAACTGCTCAAACATTTAACGATGAAATAAATAACCAACATTGCGTGTAATTTCAAGACAACATTTTTATGTATTAAATTTTTCGTGAAATTCTATTAAGCCCCAACGTCCGTTTCGGCTATATATTAGAGCCGTTAAAATTTTCTGGCCGAAGTCATGTTTTCGTAATGCGTTTTTAATGTTCTCACATTGCAATAAATCACCATGGCTACCCTGGTCCAGATAGCTGTAATGGCTTATTAAATTAGTTTATAAAGCTGTTGGCTACAATAGAAGCGAATAAATCTGGCAAAGAGGCCCCGCATTGAACTCGCCAGTTATAATTCACAAATTAAATTAATTCCCTAATTGACATCAATGCTGTTTCGCGCAAAATAAACTGGGAGTAATATTTCGTGAGCGCTTTGCCGGTTCGGATTAATGTTTTGCACTTCGCCAACTTGTTCAAAATAGAATTTTCGCTGGAATAAATCGCCGTCCGTGCACAAAAGGGAAGTTTTGACAAGATCTGCGAATTGAAATATTTGCGGATGCATGCATGTCCGTGCGGGGGGCATTCTTTTAGAACATGGGGGGAAAGTTGAATGGGAGGCAAGTTGAATGGTTTCTGCGACAGTTTTCGGGCCCGCCGCCCACCGAGAGACAACTTTCAAATTGAATCACGTATACGACTTAAAAGTTAAGCGGTTACGTTTCGCGTTCGAAACCACTTTTTATGTAGCACTTGTACGTGATTTCTTTCAAAAGCACCCAATTTTGTAACAATGTCTTTATTTGTTCTGATTGCCTGCGCTGTTTTCTGATAATAGTATGTTTTGGATACGTATAAGAAGCTTTATTCTAATAAATATATCTTTGCTACGGAAATGGCATGGTAAAGCTACGCTAAAGCGAAGGGAGTAACTTGCTACTCTACTGGGTCGGGCTTAGTGTCGAAACTCACGTAAAGATAGCGCAATGGTGGAAATATTGGATAAGTTGCTACTAGAGGAATCGTTTTATTTCATTATGTGTAACACCGAGTTGATGACTACGATTGACGAACCACCCGATCCGATTCTTTTTCATCAGATTTTTCTATGGGTAAGAAAACTCAGAGCTTATTGCAGATGGCAGCAGTTGCAAGAGTTCTAATGACATAACCACAACTAATAAGAAGTACCTACCTAACTAAACTTTGAGAGTGTCATATTTGGACCAAATACTGAAAAAAGGCACAGTCGAGACTGGCTCCATTAGTTCTCCAGTTTGCTACGTCATTTCAAGAAAACGGAAAACTGTGACTTAACTTTCCGCAGGCGAGAACCCTAACAAAACTACGTATACAGGGTGTTAGGGACGGTGTACCGAAAATTTTGCAATCATGATCAGACCATAAAACTGAACAACTTTTACTATGGAGCCAATGGAGCCAATGGTGGGAAACGAAAAAAAAAATTTCGACCTCCCATACAAAATTCACGATTAGCTGACTGACTTTGAATGGGAGGTCGGAATTTTTTTTTTGTTTCCTACCATTGGCTCCATAGTAAAAGTTGTTCAGTTTCATGGTCTGAGCATGCCTGCAAAGTTTTCGTTACACCGTCCCTAACACCCCGTATATACAGCCTATGATGATCAAAAGCATTCATAAACTTGTGCGGAACAAACTAAAAGTTAGAACTCAAAGTAAAATGGTTTAAATAGAGATATTTTGTAAAGTGCCCAAGGACAGGCTGCATGTGGCTGACTGCTACATTCCGAACACCAGCTCGGAAGTCAGAACAACACTTTGTGAAACAAAAACATCAGAGTGTAAGGGCGCAGGCACCACGACATAAATATGCTTGCAGAAGGCTCATTGTTGTTATTTTCCTAGCTGAAGACCTATTCTGAGAATTCAGTTGTTTTGTAATAATAAAATATTGCAATCTTTGAATTGCCTGAGATGAAGCGTGTGTAAGTGTTCGTAAGTACCAAGTGAGCCATCTGTACGTGCGCACTGCCGTGTGTAGTTTGTACTGTTACCAAAAATTAGGGAAACGGCGCACGGAGCACCTATACATATTGCTCACTCCAGTACTAGCCACGATTTTGACGCTTACTAACTTTAACTGGAACATCAGGCGAATTCAAGATAACTAAGAAAATGGTTGCCACGAATTTGCTGTTTTTGCTGTTTTGATATTCTCATACCTTGAGTTTCTTGACTAGGTATAGCAACCCTGGCTATGTAACGAAACGAGTGACAATCAAGAAAATCCTCTAATTAGGGTCGAGTGAGTGAACCTTCTGTAAGCCGCGTGTAGTCTGTGCAGCTACCGCTGTCAGTGCCATGTCTGGCTAAATGCTTTTGCGATCTACAGTTTGAGAAGCAATTTCAGCTTGCAGTGTTTCAATCGGTCTGTTTGTGTTTTGATGAAGTTGCTAACGGGTTTGATAGTACTTGAGGTCATACAATGAGGCATTTATGAAACAGATTTGTACCGCATACTAAATACACATTTTTTAAATATAAATTTACCATTGTACGATTTATTGCACTTTTATAACTGGTGTAGTATTCAGTTGCGGAATTTTATATGTGAAAATTTTTCAAACAATTCGTAGGTTATTATTTTATCGGCTGATTTGGCGCAATTTTATGGATCATAGTGCCTCTGCCATAAAACACAATAATCTCAGGTTTGTTTTCTCGCCAAGACTGATATTTGTATGAGTTCAAATGCAATTCGGTATATATCCAAGGTTAGTACCCCGATATCATATTTTATCCTAGATCGTGTTTATTTTTTGCTTCAATTCTGTTTTTCCGCTAAATTTTTCTACTTAACTCAGCAGGAGCAATTAGCGACAAGTGGCACAGCGCAGTCTCTTAAGGAGAAACTAAAATGTAGTTGGGTCTGAACCAAACACTGAAAAATTGTACCACGGCTATAAAATACCGTCCATTTTTACCAAAACTTTCGTGTTACAAAAGTTTGAGAGTCATTTAGAGGACTGTGGACATAGTGACAAGTTGTCAGCCTTTCGCCTTTAATTGCAATACACATCAACTTTCAAATCTCTTAGTCGCTTTTTACCAATCAACGGGCAGGATGTACTTTAATCAACGAATTTATCCTCTGTTTTTTGAAAACTTGCAAAACTTGCGAAATTTTCCACCGCAGACAGTATTTGATTCTGCGACCTTCAGAATCTGTACTGCCGACGCCACTAGCAACTGGGCTACAGTTCTAACCTAGCCTACGAATTAAGCAAGTAAGATTGGAAAATTGAATTGTCGTAACGCAAGCGTCAGTGTGATACCCGCCTTAACTACAAACAAACGAATTACGAAATGAATTAAGTAAAACCATTTAACTAAACGTATACCCGCAAGGCCAGTAGAGAAATCATAATGAATTAAGCGATGTGACCGAAAATTTTGTGCGTATAATTAAATTTGGAGCCGTTCCAGCCCCCACGGAAAATAATTTAAACGGCTCGGAAGTTTAAGCTGAAATAAAGTATTAAAACGAGTTTTATGGAGCTCACTTGTTTTGAATGATAGCTAAGATTAACCACTTACGTTACGGTATTCATTTTTACTCGACTTAGAAGGAGGGTTGCGTTTTTCGAGAATACGTATATAACGAATCAGGATGGTATAAAAACGACAACACGTCGTGGGGGTATAATAGCAAAAACACTACTAGATAGGATGGAATACTTAAATTTAAACTGGTAACTCTTGTCAGGATACTACATTGTCACATGATATCTCAAATTCTCGAACCACTGCCACTATAATGATAAACCACAGTATACTCACTATCACGTAGTCAGCTCCTCCGATGTGCTTGTTTCGGAATATGATTCCTCGTCAGGCACGGTATCACCGTACGACAAGCCGTCCGTCCACAGTCATACCATGCCTCAAGCAAACCAACATCGGAACCTTCAACTTACGTTAACGGGTCTTTACCACACATCGGATTCCAATCATGACGGTGATCAACACTGAACACCGTAGAAGTCCTCTGCCTGCAGCCCTGTACGCTTGCAGAGGGACACCGCCAGCAGTAGTCACCATTATCAGACGATCTCTGCATTTCACAAACCTGTTGAGGGTAAAACGATAATAATTAACACACACTTCATGATCTCCACAAATATTCCAAAGGCCACACAAATATAGGGCTCCGCCATTACCCGATGACTCCAGTTCCTCCAAATACTCCAGGATTCCTGTGATTTCATCGGATTACGAACGTTATCTCAAAAAGACACAGACTAAACCACACTTTAACTGAAACTGTCATTATCTTCACAAATATTCCACTAGCCTTTCGAATCTAGGGCTCCGCCATAGCCCGAAGACCACAGTTTCTTGAAATACCCCAAGATTACCGAGATTTCACCGGATTCAGAATCTAACCTCAGAACGATACGATCCAAACCACACCCAAGCTGGAACTGTCAAAGTTGTTTACTTAGTTCGCCGCCCGAGTTCCGTTTCTCTATTACAAACGTAGCCAACAATGAACTGTGAGTGAGAACGTACTACAACACCTCCATAGAACATGTTCACTGTCACTTCGGTCAATATTACCGTCTATAGCCTTCTGCCCGCAAATAAAGCGCAACGCCATGTCGAATGTTGCCAGCGCTATACGTTTTGTTTCTGCAAGAATCCACTAGCAATCAAACGTAAGGAAATATTAACAGTCAAACAATATCACCGAATACCAAACAACTACAACTCTGTGGATTTGATCGCTCTCCGACACGGCCATTCTGACAAGTCAGCCGTCCTCGGCTGATGTGTATGGAAGGAAACTAATGATGCTTTGCCATTCCGCTCGTCCATCCTGTCCATAGCAATAAGTCACAAAATTACGCGGACACACAAAGACCTCACCAACATATTACATCACTCGTGGCTTCTGTTTCACCACCAGAAAGCCAACAACAACAACAACAACGATATCAACTTCCAACACAACTCGAGACAACCATAACCTGGCGTCTGAAGACAAACTCAAATTGACATCTATTTGATCCCAGACAACGTTAACGGGCATCCAATAGATTCAAAAACAACAATTATGATGTCATATCAGAGCTTTCTATCATATCAAGGCACATAACAGCAATATGATGATTGCCAATTATGTTCCTCTGTTCAAGAAAGTCACTGACATAACAAACCATCCAACATGTAGTGGGTACACAACCCTCATTTTGTTTCAGTCTGAAACCAAATTCACCAAATTCATTTGAATGTCATCGAAAACGTTTCACTTCATGAAACACAAAAAGTACTTTCAACTCAAAAAACAGACACACACGGTACCCAAGATAACACAGGTACACAGGTCTACCAAGTGCACACGACCATCAGTTGGTTACTTTGTCACATAGTCAAGTCAATGTTTGTAAGTTCCACACATCATCACCCTATATTACTGCATCTATGGTCTCAAAGGTTACACTACCTTATTTTACCATAACACAATCTCAAGGGAAAACCAACAATAGCGCCCTATATTACTGCATCTGTAGTCTCAAGGGTTACACCACCCTATATTACCACAATACAGTCTCAAGGACACACTACCCTATATTACTGCATCTATGATCTCAAGGGTTACACCACCCTATATTATCACAACACAGTCTCAAGGGAATACCAACAACAGCGCCCTATTTTACTGCATCTGTAGTCTCAAGGGCTACACCACCCTATATTACCACAACGCAGTCTCAAGGACACACCACCCTATATTACTGCATCTATGATCTCAAGGGTTACACCACCCTATATTATCACAACACAGTCTCAAGGGACAAAAACAACACACCTCCCTATATTACTGTATCTATGGTCTCAAGGGTTACACCACCCTATATTACCACAACACAGTCTCAAGGGACAATCAAACATAGCACCCTATATTACTGCATCTGCGGTCTCAAGGGTTACAATACCCTATTTTACCACAATACAGTCTCAAGGATACACTAGCCTATATTACTGTAATTGCGATCTCACGCTCGAGGGTCACTAGTGCTTTACGCACAGCAACTCCCTAATTATCACAATCACAATCTCAAGGCTTCATCCCTATTTTACTGCAATTGCGATCTCAAGGTTTACACCAAGGAACCCAGGGTGGTTCAAGGAACCAACACCTGGTTCGGGTCTCATGGGAAAACAAAAATATACTCCCACCTATTTTATCGCATCACAGTCTCAAGGGAAAAGACAACCCACAAAACCATTTTGTCATAGTTTATGTCCTGTCAAACAGTCATGTCTCTTTCCAAAAGCAATAACTTACATCTGTCATGTCATGTTTGTTGTTCAATCCATCCCAAATAAAACTCCTCATGTCACAACCGAATAATCAGTGGTAAACCCATGGTACACATAAGAATACTTCTCAAACGAGTCTACACTATACTTATCACACTCAACCATAAACAATGGTAGGTACTCTGTATTATAACTAAACATACGTCCAATGTGAAACGTACTTCGTCCCGCTAGACCACTTGTCACCACCGGACAAACTACTGTTCCACTATCTCATTAGAAAACTTCACATTCGATAAGTAATCACAACCAACTAGACAACGATGCTTCTTCTCAAAACCATACTAACGACATCCAACCATCATTGGAGAACATGTCACAAGCGTTCAAAAAGCGTGCTTAGTGGAGCACAAGAAAACTCTTTTTTTTTGTTACAGCGAACAAAACAATATCACACTATCATATTACAACACCTCGTGTCTGACGATGTTACACACGTCCAAATGACAGTATACTATACCAAATAGCAAAGGAGTATGCTTCAACACAAGCAACCAAAACAACTGTACACTAGGTACACATTACGCCAGAATACTCCACACCGCCGTACCAATAAAGGTTCACCATCATAATGTCAAAATCTGGGGTTCGCCATCTCGTCCGCACCGCTGCACTAGCTTATACGAGCATCCCTTGTATCGTAACCAAATAAACAGTGATACAATGCCAAACAAGTACTTGTCAAACCTATCTTAATAATGGTAGGAGGATAGTGTACTTTAACCGTAACAATTATGACCAATTACGAGTATACCATCAACAACAATCAGCATTGGAACTTTCAAGTCCCACCAACCTAAACCACAACAACAATGGTAATAATCCATTCCGATAGAATGCACTTGACAACTCTCTCAAATAATCATCATTACGCAACTATCACCATTGATACTTCATCCTAGTACCATATTCCTCATAACGCAAACCACTAAAACAATGGTCATCCCAACTTCTGATAACGAATCAGGAGGGGGGATATAAAAACATCAATAATTCGTGGGCGTATAATAACAGAACACTAGGATGGAATACTTAATATTCAAACTGGTAACTCTTGTCAGGATACTACATTGTCACATGATATCTCAAATTCTCGAACCACTGCCACTATAATGATAAACCACAGTATACTCACTATCACGTAGTCAGCTCCTCCGATGTGCTTGTTTCGGAATATGATTCCTCGTCAGGCACGGTATCACCGTACGACAAGCCGTCCGTCCACAGTCATACCATGCCTCAAGCAAACCAACATCGGAACCTTCAACTTACGTTAACGGGTCTTTACCACACATCGGATTCCAATCATGACGGTGATCAACACTGAACACCGTAGAAGTCCTCTGCCTGCAGCCCTGTACGCTTGCAGAGGGGACACCGCCAGCAGTAGTCACCATTATCAGACGATCTCTGCATTTCACAAACCTGTTGAGGGTAAAACGATAATAATTAACACACACTTCATGATCTCCACAAATATTCCAAAGGCCACACAAATATAGGGCTCCGCCATTACCCGATGACTCCAGTTCCTCCAAATACTCCAGGATTCCTGTGATTTCATCGGATTACGAACGTTATCTCAAAAGACACAGACTAAACCACACTTTAACTGAAACTGTCATTATCTTCACAAATATTCCACTAGCCTTTCGAATCTAGGGCTCCGCCATAGCCCGAAGACCACAGTTTCTTGAAATACCCCAAGATTACCGAGATTTCACCGGATTCAGAATCTAACCTCAGAACGATACGATCCAAACCACACCCAAGCTGGAACTGTCAAAGTTGTTTACTTAGTTCGCCGCCCGAGTTCCGTTTCTCTATTACAAACGTAGCCAACAATGAACTGTGAGTGAGAACGTACTACAACACCTCCATAGAACATGTTTACTGTCACTTCGGTCAATATTACCGTCTATAGCCTTCTGCCCGCAAATAAAGCGCAACGCCATGTCGAATGTTGCCAGCGCTATACGTTTTGTTTCTGCAAGAATCCACTAGCAATCAAACGTAAGGAAATATTAACAGTCAAACAATATCACCGAATACCAAACAACTACAACTCTGTGGATTTGATCGCTCTCCGACATATATATTTAGGTTTGTATGAATAAATGTTTGCACGTACCTATGTGGGTAATGGGTATGTTTACCTATAGACAAGAAAATCGATTTCATTTCAAACGTCTGGGCGGATCTTGACATTTGAGGCGTCGTTAGATTTGTCTCAGCAGCGCGAGTGAAAATACTATAATATTCATAAATTCAAGATAGCGGTATTTTTCAAACTTTCGAAATTACCGCATTCGGGTATTTTTAATATATCTGCTTGTCTTTATTAATTTCCCATTTTCTCAATTACAGCAAGCTTCAGAGCTTTAACCATCTTTCATGTGGAACGCTCGTTTTAGAAATATGAAATTTATTGAGACGAACATCAAAAGAGAATGTACTTACTTTTGATTTACTGGATTTTCTCTTTCTTTTACACATACATACATACATACATACATACATCACGCCTTTATCCCTTGCGGGGTAGGCAGAGCGTCAACGACCGTAAAAGTACGGTCGTTATCGCCACGTCTGACAAATATTTGAGGGTCGTTTTAGCTATTGTCGTGTATCGCTATAGTGACAGGTTGTCAGCCTGTCGCCTAAAATTGCAATACACATGATACCCTCGAGTCCTTTAGTCGCTTCTTACGACACCCACAGGAAAGAAATGGGGTGATGCTATTCTAAGCCGGCATCACACGGCCATCTTTTACACACTGACTGAAATAATAAGCTTTTTCTTTATCCAGAGATTTTCCTAAAGGATGAGTAAAACTCTGTATCAAAGTAATTGACACAGCGAGCAGTGTCAATAGCAAATATTCGAAAAAATATTTTTTTCTACCTGTAAATCTTTACTAAATGGTAGTGAAAAGTTTCCATTGCAAACCTCTTTTTTAAATCGGTTTAAACGAAAATGTTCGCTGAACTAAAAGTCCGGTAACATAACAAACTCAGTGGACAGTAGCACCCACGCTACGTTGGCGCTCCGACGTCATTTTCGAATGAAAAAAGTTCGTGGTCTTCGTTGTTTCACGTTAGGTAATTTTAATGACACAGTGCTTTCTTAAGGTGCAATTTCATCACATGCGGCTGATGCAGCTACAGACGTTGTATGAAAGTGTATGGCGCACGGCCGCACATATCTGTCCCTTCGAACGTGGTGTTATACACATACATACCAAGACTAGAGCAGCAAGGCCACATCCGATGAACCAGCACTGTTAGAGCGGTTTTGCATCTATCAGCTAGGTGTAGATATCGCGACCTAAGTAGGTAGTTATCGTAGGGACAAGTTAGGAAATATAGCGATTTTGCACCTCGTCCGATACGAACCCGTGAAAAATCCGAACGGATTTGGATCGGACGTAGTGACCGCAAAAGGAGTACGAGCGGTAAGCCAACTTGCACGTTTCGCCAACCAGCGAGATTCGCCAACTCGTTCTGTGCCTTCTTGCGTGTTAGGCCTACTTACGCCATTCGCCGACTGCGCGTTTGGGAAACTATAGCTAGCTATACTGATTATGTTCGAGGCAAAGTTGAAAGAACGGAGCGTAAATTTATAATTATGTGTCTGACATATCTAGTCTCGTTGAGGTGCAGTGCACAGTAGTCTGCATGTTGAAGACTCACGCTCGAATCCCGCTGAAAATGTTCAAACATTCTTCCATCATAAAAAATTATGACAAGCAAACTACACTGGCAAACACTGGTGACCTACTCTCCGGGAAAACAAATGTTGCAGCCAGATTTTGTATTGCCAACTAAAAAGTTGCATGCTGCATGTAAACGGGTTTAACCTGTAGGTAATTTTATTTATAGTACGGCCGTTTGAATAGGCCATATTTAACAGCTGTCAAACCAATACTAAAAGACATGTCAGCAATGAAAAATAGACCTCATTTAGTGGTTAAAAGTACACAATTATAAGTCACCGCATCGGCTCAAAATTGAGAATACACAGAAGGGTCACTCGACCCTATTCGCGATTTACGAGATTGTCACTTGTTATATAGCCAGCGTTGATACCACAAAAAAGAGAGTTTACAAAAAGTTTACTCGGTCCCATTTCGGATTTTCGCGATTGGCACTTGTTACATAGCCATGGTTGCTACTGTCAAATATCTCAAAATATCAAAACAGCAAAATCTGATAAAGAACATCTGATTCTGAGCCAATTTTAAATCCAAGAAATATGACATTCAAGTGTCAACCACCAGTTACCATCATAGACTTATATATATAACTGACAGCTCGATCTCGCGTGACCAATTTTGGTTTTGGCGCGTTTACCCCATCTAGTGATGTACATTATTCAATTTGGAGGGTTATCGATAATTTCAAATAAAAAATGGTATGAAGATTTCAACTTTATTTATTTGTTCAATTGAAATGTTGACATAATGCTTTCTTTGCTGCGGCGGGTCATTTCCTTTTTTGCAGTCAGCGTATTTCCTACGTAGGTTTCTTTATAGAATTTGCTGAGAAGGTTGTTCGTAAGAATCCTGGTCAATAGGGGCTATCTTCACAAATAAGACGTGCGAAATCAGAAATATAATGACATCTGTCAGACAAGTGATCGCCGTTGGTCAAACACATCTTCCTTCAATGTTGAGACGTAGATGGGCCTATGTCAGGGTTTACGTACGATGATGCGAATCTCTCGTTAAGACCACCCTGAAAATAATAGGTATTAATAAGTATTTCGCATGAGTCACCGAGTCGATCTCTAATAACTGGATCTAAAGTGTATCTGTTGGATGTAGTTGAAAATAATGTTATATGTATTTGTAAAAAACTATGTCTGAATTGTTCAAGTAACTATTTAGCGAATCTTTAAAATTTGCATATTTTTTGTTGTCATACTATTCAAAGTATGTAAGGTACCTCTAGGTAACTATCGATAACTTTGTCGATAAATTGCAGTCAATCCCTGGCCTAATTGCGAAATTATTTTATCCCCAAATATTATGAAAATTACTAACTAATACACTTTTACATATCGAAAATACGAAAGGAAATATAAGGATTTGCGTATTTTATTATTTTACTTACAAAAAAAGGCACATTTAAACAAAAAATTCACGTGTAATCCCAGTGACGACTTTCTGAGAATTTACCTGTAAAATGTGCAGTTTTCCGGGTAAATGTGAAGATTCGCATCAAATTCGCATCCTGAATACATAACCATCGTTGCACACTAATCAAATTATAAAAATAAATCAGGATTTCTGAAAAAAAACACCAAAATAATGTACAAGTAAAAACCAGCGGGTTGAATTGGGACGATCTGTCATACAAAACAGGTTACAGTGACATAAGGTTCGCTATTCTTTTCTAT
Organism: Phthorimaea operculella; assembly: GCA_024500475.1. Taxonomy (NCBI): domain Eukaryota; kingdom Metazoa; phylum Arthropoda; class Insecta; order Lepidoptera; family Gelechiidae; genus Phthorimaea; species Phthorimaea operculella. The sequence goes on from JANFCV010000272.1 coordinate 302,735, forward strand.
CTTACTGAGTTTCCATAAATCATTTTCTTCTCTTTTTCACACTATGTTCGTCTATCGTTTCTATGTCTATGGTTACCATGATGACTTCCCTAAGATTCCGGTAAATTCCAGTTATCGTCAGGTAAGCGTCAAAATTGTCGCTAGTACTGAGTGAGCCATCTGTATAGGCGCCCCGCGCTGTCGAAAATCTCAAAGTGTAAGAATAAGTATCTAAACAGCAAAATCTGATACAAGAACGTCACATTTATGATTTTGAGCAAATTTTAAACCAGGAAATAAAACATTCGTGCCAACTATCTTCTTAGTTTCCTTAACTTCCCCTGAGATTCCAGTTATTTCCAGTTAAAGTCAATAAGCGTCAGAATCGTCGCCAGTACTAAGTGAGCCATCTGTATAGGCGCCCCGCGTGCCGTTTCCCTAATTTGTGGCGTTGGTGTGTGGCTGTCATGCTCTGTCGATCGTTTGCTAGCTGTTAATAAATACTTACAGCAAATATTCGAAATTTAACTAATATAGGAAGCGTATCTAGTTATTTATTTGTAGCACCAGTCAGTAGGTAGGTATGTAACAACACATTGTATGTTTTCGATCTGAATCTACGGATTCGCATTGTTTAGAAGTGATACAATCACCTATACCGGCCAATCCAAATCCGAACAACGCCCTCGACCGAACGTTACGAACCTAATACCGGCCCTAAATTGGAAAATTGTAGCGCTACGTCAGCCATCGTAGAGTACCGGGAACTCTTGAAATCAATTTCCTGCTGGGTTTGGAGCAAAATTCCATATCTCCGGCGAACATCGCAATGCGCCTCCAGCCACTCGGCCTTCGGACAACCTGAAAATTAGATTGTAGCTGCCGGCGACGTGTGCCTCAATACTCCGGATTTAAACGTAGTAAAAGTACCTAATTTATTTTTACTATAGGTTTTATACCATAAAAAGTATAGGACAATAATCAATTAGTTCAATCGTGACATTTCACGCGCGGGAAATGTTTGGAGTCTATGCATAGGTATCCATCCAACGCGTGCTCTACACGTGTCCATCGCGTGCTCAAAACGTATGCGAAGCGTGCGTTTTTGATGTAAAATCCGTGTGCGACAAGGGATAAATGCTCGATTATGTGTACAAAAGAATACTAGATAGATATATGGTAACACGATTTTGTGTTTAAAGAAACGTGTTGCGCCGACCCCAAGTAATTGGGATAAGCGCAGGAAGATGATGACTAGATATACCTATGGTAATACTTAATTGTTTTAGTGTTAAAGTGAGGTGTGGAGGTGGGGTGAGGTATGTTAAGACCCTTCTGTCGGCTAAGCGCCCCGTCTCACCGCCGGAGCCCCTTTACTAAATACGTCCCATAAACAATCTGCCTCAACGTGTCACGAAACAAATCGACTATTTATGTCAAGTACTTGCTAATGCTAGCTAACAAGTTGGTTTATATTCTTCCATTGATACATTTTTACCCACAGTGAATATTTATTCTCAATTATGCATATGTATAGGTACATTTTTCAAACTGGTGACTCTAGGTGACACGAACAACATTTAATTATTAGGCCATCTGCAAAACTCATTATAAAAAGGAAAAGCAGCTGTTCCATACATTTTGCTTTAGTAGGTGATTTTCTAAGGAACAGCGGTTTTATGCGTGATAGATATTCTTACAGTAAAAGTATTTCGTGAATGTAGATGCTTAGAATCACTAGTTTAAATAAAAGTCCGCGTAACGATAACACAATCTTCCTAATTTGTGTTGCGACTGAGATTTGTCAATAGTGTAGGTACAAGCTTTCGTATACCTCGTTATATTGAATATACAAAAGGGCAAATATTTTAACATTCACAAGCCTCCCCCTTCGACAGTACACTAGATTCATATTAAATCCACAGTAACGCTTGGTATTTGTCAATCCGTATAAAAAGCCCAATATCGCCGTCTACCAAAGCGAAAACAGAGCGGATATACGAGACGAGACGAAAAACCAACGATAGAAGATTTTTCTCCTGAAGAAAGGCAATATGTCGCGCGTAGAGATGGGCACGAAACCGGGTAATTACTCTACTAACCGGTAAATACCCACAAGAACTCGGTAAATACGCGTATGCACTTAAATTGATGTGTAGAAAAAATAAATGGGTAGGTGAATGTTTTTTTTTCGTTTCCTAACATAGCCTCCACAGAAAAGATGACCCAAACATGCAAAGTTTTCGGTTCACTACTTTCGCATACACCCCTGTAAGGGTAAAATAATCAACTACACTACAAATATTGCAAGTTATGAAACTAGCTAATGATTTGAACAACTTTCTTTAAAGGACGTAGAACAAAATGAAAAAATACGAATAGAGTCCTTGCCCTCTAGGAATACAAATTTATTCAGTCGGCTAACACAAGGCCCTCTGTAAATTATCGATCACAGTAAATAGGTATCTTTTGATACTAACTGCAACAAAAAAAACGAATGTGAAAAAAAGACGTAGCTTCACGTGGCTTCAATATACCCACCAATTTGGGCGTATTTGGGTATTTACCTAACTACCCAGGTAAAAACCCACATAGGTAATATTGGGTACACCCACCGTCCATCTCTACTTGCGACGCACATGTTTGCGAAGCTCGCGCGTCACGGACAGAATCAATTCGTAGTTTAACGTGGTTTAACATAAGGACTGAAGGTTTTTGTCGGCAAGCGGCGGCTGACGGATGGAGCTAATATGTAACCCGCGCGATTGCCCGCGGCGAGTGTGATGTACTGGCAACGCTCGCGCTCAAGCGGTTCTGACGCGTGGATTGATTTCGAACAAGTGCTTTTTGGGTTGTTTTGAGTGCTAAGACTAGACGACAGAGTAATACTATAGAAATATTTATCTAGGGCCTGTCGTGGCTTATCTGTAACTATCAACAATGTGAATTACTGATTTATGTTCAGTGAATACCTAAGTATCTACATTTTTTTCAAGTGTTCGTTCATTTGCATGTTACACCAAAATCAAACTTTCCTTCTTTCTAAGAATCAATTCGCAGTTAACGTGGTTTAACATAAGGACTGAAGGTTTTTGTCGGCGAGCGGCGGCTGACGGATGGTGCTAATATGTAACCCGCGCGATTGCCCGCGGCGAGTGTGATGTACTGGCAACGCGCGCACTCAAGCGGTTCTGACGCGTGGATTGATTTCGAACAAGTGCTTTTTGGATTTACTGTTTTGAGTACTAAAACTAGACGACAGAGTAATACTATAGGAATATAATCGAGGGCCTGTCGTGGCTTATTTTTTATAATGACTGATGACAGATTTATGTTCTGTGAATATCTAAGTACATTTTTCCAATAGTTTATTCATTCGCATGTTATTCTAAAATCAAACTTTCCTTCTTTTTTAAAATCAGTTCGTAGTTTTACGTGGTTTAACATAAGGACTGAAGGTTTTTGTCGGCAAGCGGCGGTTGACGGATGGAGCTAATATGTAACCCGCGCGATTGCCCGCGGCGAGTGTGATGTACTGGCAACGCTCGCGCTCAAGCGGTTCTGACGCGTCGATTGATTTCGAACAAGTGCTCTTTGGATTTATTGTTTTGAGTGCTAAAACTAAACGACAGAGTAATAATATAGGAAAATTTATAGTGAATACAATCTAACGACTTATCTGGGTGCATGTGGGTATTTACCTAATTCCCAGGTATACACCCAAATGGGTAATACCCATCTCTACTTGCAACGCACATGTTTGCGAAGCTCGCGCGTCACGGACAGAATCAATTCGTAGTTTAACGTGGTTTAACATAAGGACTGAAGGTTTTTGTCGGCAAGCGGCGGCTGACGGATGGTGCTAATATGTAACCCGCGCGATTGCCCGCGGCGAGTGTGATGTACTGGCAACGCTCGCGCTCAAGCGGTTCTGACGCGTGGATTGATTTCGAACAAGTGCTTTTTGGATTTACAGTTCTGAGTGCTAAAATTAGACAACAGAGTAATACTATAGGAATATTTATCGAGGGCCTGTCGTGGCTTATCTGTATAAGAACAATGTAAATGACAGGCATCTTTACGTTCCGTGAATTCATTTTAAATTTCGTTCATTTGCTTAACTTATTCCAATATAAAAATAATGACAAATATGCAAAAAAAAGAAACTGTTTCACGTGGCTTCAATCTACTCACCTATTTGGGTGCATGTGGGTATTTACCTTAGGTATTTACCTAATTACCCAGGTATAAACCCAAACGGGTATATCCCATCTCTACGCGCAACGCACATGTTTGCGAAGCTCGCGCGTCACGGACAGAATCAATTCGTAGTTTAACGTGGTTTAACATAAGGACTGAAGGTTTTTGTCGGCAAGCGGCGGCTGACGGATGGTGCTAATATGTAACCCGCGCGATTGCCCGCGGCGAGTGTGATGTACTGGCAACGCTCGCGCTCAAGCGGTTCTGACGCGTGGATAGATTTCGAACAAGTGCTTTTTGGATTTACTGTTTTAGGTAAAAATAGATGGTCTATACCAGTCTATACTAAAGCTAAACTACATAATATACTTATCGGTCGACGGCCTGTAGTGTTTTATGTGAATGTAAATGACAGGCGTCTTTATGTTCAGTGATTTCATTTCACAAGTTCGTTCATTTGCCTAATTTATTCTAAAAACCAAACTTTCTTTCGATCTTGTTATTATCAAGAACAACTTTCCACACGGGCTGGCAAAAATAACCTCGTTAAAACACAATAAAAAGAACATTAAAAATCAACTGGCGTTATATTAAGTAGGCTTGCGTAACGCACCATTTGAAATGTCAACAGAAAAGTCTCGAGTCCTTCTTTCATTGTTTCCGCGTCGGAGGGCCCTTAGACCCGAGGAAATTGACAATGAAGGTGAAGTTTATCTTCTGCCGTCAGCCGTTTGAGGGTGAGACGTGACCCGACTGCTTGATTCCATTACTACTTAACAACTCTAAGTTGAGCTGAGACACCTCCCCCGGGACTTAGCCAGCAAGGAAATCACCGGCTAGTTGATATTGGAAGTTCTATTTGGAGTTGCGAAGTTATCATCCACGAGTGGCTTGATATAACATGATTTGATCGGAGGCAATCGGAGGTAATATTCTGAACTGTTTTTGTAAGTAGGTAACTAATATCGTTGTATAATAAAGTAAAATCAGTGGGACTTCTGTTATAAATATACTTACTATAAGCAGATGAGCCGCAGGAGTTTTAAAAAATAATATTGTTTTAGGATTTTAAGAAAACGCAGATAATATGTTGATAGATTCGTATTTAATGCTGCCAAACTACGATGAAGTTCAAAATCATTATCTCATTATCATTGCAAAATAACCCCTTCGGCCGCGTACGAAACCAAGTTTCGAAACTGGTTTCGAATCAAGATTAATATTTCTTTAATCGAAACTAGTTTCGTAATAAGGATTATTTTTCTTGATTCGAAACCGGCAACGTAAAAAGAATAATATTTCTTCTTACGAAACTTGTAAATAATACGTTATTGAAATCACTGCACCCACAATCATGAAGTTGACTTTTACCCATTGGTTTTGAGCGGGATATCTGTACTTATTAACACGTTCAGTGCGGTAACAGGTCAAAAAGACGTGGTTTATGACTTGCTTAGCGTTCGGCTAAGAAAAGTATAGACTTCTCTGTCGTGCGGAGGGCATAACTTTAGATTTGATCGTTGTGGGAAGGAGACAAATATATTTTTATGTTGTGTTACTAACGTAGAGATCGAAGAAGTGGTCAGCATATAACTAGGTTTTTTAGACCTGGTTCCGCAATGAAGAATTAAAATGTTAATGCAGTGCGGCACCAGGTAGAATACGCCTGGTTTTATTATTACTTCTTCTTCTTTCAAAAGAGTCTTTATTTTCTTTCAATAACGTATTATTTACAAGTTTCGTAAGAAGAAATATTATTCTTTTTACGCTGCCGGTTTCGAATCAAGAAAAATAATCCTTATTACGAAACTAGTTTCGATTAAAGAAATATTAATCTTGATTCGAAACCAGTTTCGAAACTTGGTTTCGTACGCGGCCGAAGGGAAAATAACATCCATTCCAACCATTTTTGACTGCCAAACTTTGATGTCAATAGGTTCTGAAAAATCATTTGTTTTATTGAATGTTTCTGGAAATTTCGTGGTGGCATTCTCGCTTAGCAGTACCTACTCGTGATGTAAGATGCAGATTAAGCTGAAGTCTGTACACATCGTAAACGGCGAATGCCGGACGCTGCAGTCGTAAAGCTGGTATCTTGTCAAAAGCAGTAACTATACGTACTGAAGTACCTTCATACCCCAGTCGGGTATGCGTATGCACTGTAGAGAGACTTATCTCGCGCGGGAGAAGACTATAAATGCGTCAAATCATAATAGCAAGCTCCACAGAGAAGACGTGAGACGGAGATGTGAGACGTGCGACATCGCGACCTTTGAAGCCGTTTTCAAATAAAATGTATGAAACAGAAGAGACGAAAATATACACGTGAGACGCGCGTTGCATCGATGCCGGCTGACAATCACTTGTTTGACAGATTTTATCTTACGTTTCATGCCTGACGTCTCCTCTGTGGAGCTATCCTATCCTACATTTTCGGTACATTTAAGATAGGCTTAAAAACCAAGCGACGCGACAACGACGCGCGTAGTTGTCGCCGTCAAATTTTGACGGCGTCGTTGTCGCTGCGGTCTTGTAGAAAAACCCGACCGCATCCCATACAAACTCTAAGCTTCTCAGCGCGCTGTCAACGTGACGGCATCGTGGCGCGCCGCAACGACGCCGTCGCTCGGTTTTTCTGGTTCCCCATACAAACCCATACAAACCAGTCATTTGACAGCGGCAACGACGCGCGTCGTTGTCGCTGTCGCTTGGTTTTTAAGCCCACCTTTAGGATACATAATACATCGAGTACCTATAAACAACATTTAGTATTAATTGATAATTTTTATCGGCCCAACTAAAACTAAAAATAGGAAAAACTTTGATCGATTCGGAAATGGAATTTAACGATTCGGAAATAAAATTTTGTTTATTTCAAAGCCTGTGCAAATGAAGTTAGTTATTTTATATGAGGAAATACAATTCAATTTTAACATCAATAATCTTATTTTTACCAGTCGGCTTTGCAATGTTTCAAAATATTTAATTTTATCAGAACATCACAGACCGGCACAAGTGCGTACGAGAAATCCTTTTACGAAAATCATAATTGGAATTATTCAAATAGTCGCCATTTTGTTTTTCCACCGAAATACGTTTGGATATCCGCGTAATTTATTCAATTTTGTTCGGGATTAATCTTCAATTTGTTTCTCGTTTGAGAGTCTTTGGCAAAATAAGAAAAAAAGCTTTTCTTACTGGCACTGCTCGTTTAATGGATAAATAAAAGTCACTGATGTGCGAACAATTTATAGCTATATCCAACTGTATGTCGAATTTTTATACTGAAGTAGTATTTTCCAATTCCTGTACAGTGAAATAAACAATCTAAAATAAAGAATTCCTTTTTTAGATTGGAACATTTTACAGCATTAATTATTACTTTTCTATGAAGCAACATTTATTGAATCCTACAACACAGTTTTTGTCCGGCTTGTCAGTATCAATCACAAAAAATCGTAAACTCAAAATAGAAATTTCATTAGTTAGTGTAAGGACTGTACCTAAGGCTCAATTATTATATACTAAAGTCGTCAGTCCATGACGACGTCCCAGTCCTACACTACGATTTACGATGCATTGCTACCACTTCAAAACTTTCCGTCGTTCTCATCCATGATGCATAATTAATAGATAACCGCCATTTAAAGTTAATGATAAATAATAGAATTTCCACGCTTTAGCTATTTAAAGAATATGCTAAAGTACTCAAATTTGGTACATACCCACCCTGCTTATAGCACATGGTATGCTCTTTCACATGCAAATATGCTCTGGAGCCGCGAGTGTCCTGTCACAGTAGAAAAAAACAACGGCATACCAATTTCACACAATGTGGCGGCGCTTGTAGGAAACTGTATGACGATTCTGCGCTAAATACTTATTTATGTAAATCACGTAATTTTCACGGAAAATTGAATTTTGATCAATAAGGCAGGTAGGTAAATTGTATTTGTAGTTTTGTATCATGCAAAGTGGGGTAATAACAAAAAAGTGCTAAAAATGTTGTTTTTTTTAACAGTACCAAATGGCTACCTTTATTACAAGTACCCTTTATTACAACTTCAACACTACCTGCATTATAATAGGTAAGTATATCATCATCTAACGTTTATGATCAGGGCACCTATGTAACTACTACGGAATTTAATACATCAGTGAAAATATCTAAGTATAAGCGTAGATAAATTTATATCTGAAAAATCACTTCTTTTGTGCATGTACAAGTACAATTTTTAGACAACTTGCAAAATTAGATAAGTACATAATATCAGTGATTAGATTTTATATTTAAACAACTCTTCTTTACTGTGACCTCGGAGCTGTGAATCTCTTCACACGCTCACAAATGGATGACATGAAACACGTTTCACAGTTTCAGATAAAGCGTGCGATTTGATTCTATTAAACGGGAAATGAAATGAGAGGGAGTGAGCGATACGGCCTTTTTATATGCAAAATACGTCAGACACACTTAGATACTTATTTGTATAGACGTGCTAGATGAGCAATGGTTTAGAACCAAGATTTAATACTGGAAAAAATGGCACGTACTTTTTTTGCTTTAGATAAGCTCTGTAACTATAGTCCTGCAAGTTCGTGCGCGACCTTCCCTAGGGGTGACAGACGTTGGGAGGGGAGATGTCAGCGGGTAGCGGGAGGTGTAGCGGGGAAGGGAAACGCGCGCATCCGCGCCGCACGTCATATTAAAATGAAGTGCTTACTCGCCCCCCTACCGTCTGTACCCCGCAGGAAGGTCGCGCACGAACCTGACGGACTATAACCGTAGTTTGAAAGTGTAGAAAGCTGTAATGGCAGTAGGCTGGTCGCATCAGTGGTAAACCTATGGACGGTGGAGTAAGCGGGTGCTCGTGGTGCGGGCCACGCCTCCCTCGAAAAACGTAGCGTTGGACGCCCTCCGGCCAGGTGGACCGATGACTTAGCTTAAAAGTAGCGGCTGATAGCGACTGGATGGCGTAAAACAAAAGACCCTACCTTGTAGCGTACCCTGGGTAGGCCTATGTTCAGCAGTGGCCTGCTATATGATGATGTGATGTAATAGATTAATAAGCTATAGTTTTTGTGCGATAACCACCTAAGATAACAATTCGCTGTACTTATCTATCTTACTTCCTATAATATCTTACTTCCTACTAGAAATTCAACTGAATATTACAACAAGAAGAGCGCCCCTACTAATTGTTATTCAGAAAGTTTTTTCATCGCCGAGCTTAACTTTTCAAGATCTAACTTTTGAGACGGAAGTTGCGGTGGTTAAATAGCCAATGCAGTAAAAAAAAAACTTATTTCTTACCTCTTGGATAATCAATATACAACTTAAAGAACTATAGTTTCAGAAATATGTATTTAGATTTCAACAGGATAACCTAACTTAAACTAACTAGGTATCCACTTGGTTAAGTTTGAACTATATAAATAACATCAATTTATGCAAAAGCCATATTTACTAGGCTTGTAAGGCGGATTAGCGAGCGCAGCGCAAGGTGTTGAATTTACCTTTTATTGTTGAGACGGACACTCAGTGCATTCGCGAGCGTATGACAGTTGTATGACGCTCCCTTTTCGGGTTGGTCCTATAAAGTCTTAATATCATTAAGACTATATCGTATTTGGACCATGTATCATATCGACCACATATCAAGCAGTCCACATCTCAAAATGCTCAAATCCTTACACAGACTAGATCGTAAAGCGACTAAATAGGAAAACGACCAAGTCGCAAAATGACTAGTATAATCAAGTAGAAAAGTTTTACTAGGTTCTTCAGTAACTTTTACAAGTGTCATATTTTTTACCAAAAACTTGTTTTGTTATTATGTTGTTTGTTGTGTTAGAAATGTTGTATTTGCATTCTGCATGCATAGGGGAGAGGGGGGCGGCTTTGCACAGGGGCAGCTATGAACAAGCTAAATACTGTCTACGTGTTTGATGCAATAACGATGGAATAGGCTTTAGTTTAATGTTCACAACTGTCGACATCCCTGTCATCGACAATTTTACGAAGTCAACATAAAACGTGGATGTTATTGGCTGTTTTGTTTTGGATGTGCTCGATGTACATTTTTTGAAAAGTTGTAAGGGTTTTTCTGTTTATTCTTGGTTTTGGATTTATACGTATATTTATCCTATTTTGTGTTTATTTATGTGTCCATTTCACTTATTATTTAAATCCTAGAGTAAAGACTTTACTTCAAATTCTAATGAAGAAAGCTGTAAGGTATGCTTGGGGCAGCTTTGAATAAATTTTGAGAGGCACATTTGAACATATAAATTTGCACCTAAAAAATATTTCAAAAATTAAGTTCAAATGAGGATTGATAACATTTATAATCGTTTAGCTACGTGTCATTCTTTTGTTTTTAGTAATTTAGTTAAAAATCGTGATTAGATCGAAAAATACTGGGTCTTAAGGGTCAAAAATTATATTGAAAAATCTGTAGCATTTTTCACGCAAGTAAGTTATATCAGAAACTAAAGTCAAACACAATCAAAATGCAAAAATATGCATATTTCGCTGTAATAAATATTAAATAGTAACAGAAATAAACTACTTGTTCAAAAGTGCCCAGGCTTGTTCAAAATCTGCCCCGGGATGGGGCAGCTTTTACTTTCCGCGCTTGTAGTAAAACCGGCGTAGCACATTTTCGTGAATAGCTATTTTAACATTGATATAGTTTTATCATCCCAGATAAGCTACCTAATGGACCATGCACAAAAATATTAAGGAAGTTAACTATTTTGGAAGTTACAACATGTTTTGTCGGTCATTCTCGCGGCAAGGCGTTCTCAGCCTAATTTATGTCACGCTTTTTTGTTTTACAGTTTTCTGTCAAAATGACAAGTATTTATGAAAATATAAGTCAAAATAAATACAATGATAGTTTTGTCACTTAAATCTACCGACCAGTTATAAAGTTATGAGCAACTGAATTTTTGGGCGTGACACAAATTAGAATTAAAAGTATGAAGTTTTGATTACTAAATGATAAATTGGATATTAAAATTACACAATAAATGCAAAAAATAAATTATAAGTTCAAACTTAATATAAGTAGACACATAGAACATAGTTCCCGTGTACCTACCTAGAGCCTACTTAGAATAGCATCACCCCGATACTACCAGTGGGAGTCGTAAAAGGCTATCAAGGAATGCATCCAGGGAATGAGTAGCTGCGTTTCCTGTGAAACAACACCTTGCACTGCGCTCGCTAATTCACCTGCGAAGGCTGGTGAGTATGGCAAACAATTAAAATGTTTCTGCCTATCCTCACTTATAGTGCTAATACAAGATCAAAGTTGCACAATCAGTAACGGAGCGTTCTAGGGCGATCATACATCAGTCATCTTACCAAAGTCAAAATCCACAGCTTATGGAATGGTTTCCAAGGATCCAGATCAAGGTGGACAGGGATGGGGAAGTTGGCAGGAAAATGAAAAACGATCAGTTACTGTTATATATTGACAGCACAAAAGCAGTCAGTATTTACTTTGGCCTTTGAACCGACAAGAACAAGAAGCACTAATTCTTCCCAGTAGGATCAATTGGCTGTTCTGTTGGAACCTAATATTCAGTCGGAGGATTCACCTGCTTGATATCAAACAGGAATAACAACGAACATGAACATTATGACAGGATTTCAATAGACAAGGCTGACACTATAGATTCCTTACCCTGCAGTGGGTGAAAGTGGACTGAAGATGATGTTGTAAGATAGAGTTTGGTGAGTTTGATGATGTGTATTTTCAACAAGTAATGTTATTATTCGCAAACCTCTCATGAGCGTCAGCCAACTTAAAGTATATAAAACAGAAGTCTCTAGACACAAAAACGCTACTTTATATGATGCTATTGCTAACACAGGCAGACTTGGCAGACAGTTCTCCAAATCAACTACTCTGCATTGAATCCGTAGACACTTACTGCCCAGTAACTGGATAGAAAGCCTCTCTGCTTCTGCATCGAAAATTCCTTGGGAGAAAATTGAGTCGAGCGATTAAAAGATTAAAGTATTAGACTTATTAGATACCTACTTCTGGCATAAATAGCTGACGAGAACAGCTGACCCTCTCCACACGAAGGAAGAGTAAATACGAACTGAAATCTTTAAATGATCAGTTCACGTGAACCATAGCTGTTTTTGAAGGCGGAGAGTGATCAAATCTCATATAGGCCATTAGAACAAAAAATAACAGCTGAACTGCCCCAGTAGATGATCAACTGATTACCCTGATCAATTTTGTATTATTCTTACAACAAACTTAGATGTGATACTGATATTAACAAGCACGATCTAATTTGCGTCACATTTTTTGTGACGCAAATTATGTGATACAAATTAGGTAAAACGCATATTTTATTTTTATATGGATACGTTTAAGTTTTGTTCATAACCTTTGACGGAAATTGAACCTTTCGTGTAGGCGTACATGATCATAAATTGACAAGACTCATACACATTTATTCACAAAATGAAACAAGCGAACGCAAATTAGAGAAAACCGTGACCACGCGAACGCAAATTAGGTATTCACGTCCATAATTCATCATCCAAGAACATGACACACCACTGCTGTCGTGGACTGCTGCAGCTCAGCTAACGTTAGCTCCTCATGCCACAATCTTGGGCATAGATCTTTCCATTTGTGATAAAAGTAACATTTTGTAACGCGTGACGCAAATTATGTATCAGGCCGGGACAGATACATTAAATTATGTAACTAAGTAAATAAGGATTGTACACGTATATAATATTTGTAATCCTTAAGCCCAATAAAAGGGCTTCCAATGTTTAAAAGCTCTAATCTATAAACATTGTTTTTGAAAGAAATAATTGAAGACAATGGAAAAATTCTGGGTGCGGGACAGCGAACACAAATTAGAGAACAGGGTTTTGAAAAAATATAGCGGCTAAAGTATTTACTACACAGATTTGAACCTTCGTGGAGGATTACAGGACCTTTCTACCTACTTAAATAAAAATATACAGGTTTGTCGTATTGCGGGTAGCGAGAAATTCAACGAGACATCCAAACATCGTGCCCTCTGAGCACTACCGTTGTACATTCTGTACAAAGCGGCCCCCCTCTCCCCTACACATACTGTTAAAGTTAACTTGAGCTGTGAAATATTCGCCTATGAATTTCTAAATAACATTTCAGACATAAAGTTCAGGTTAGATTTGCTAATAGAAAATATATTACATGTGCTTATGTTATTTTACTCATCATCATCTTCCTGCCCTTATCCCAATTATTTAGGGCCGGCGCAACACGTTTTGTTGAACACAAAATCGTGTTGCAAAGGATTTGGCTTAATTTTACGACCGGCCGCCTACCAGACGTCAACCCTCCTTGGGAATGCTTTTGTGGTGGATTAACCGCCACCATACGGTTAGCCCTGGCTGTTTGGGTCGGGTTTATCCCTCGGTCGCCTCTTACGACCCCCACGGGAAGAGATAGGGTGGTGCTATTCTACTCTGCCGGCACCACACGGCTTTGCCGGCACCACACGGCTTATGTTTTTTTGATTATACCTAATAATTATTTTTCATTATTTTTCCATTTGTTGCAAGCAGATCAAAATACCAGATTTTGTTTGCAACTGTACCTAACGAAAAACAAAACACAATGTAGTCTTTTTGCGACCTAGGCAGTTTACTACTAGGTCTAGTTACTATTTAGTCAATGAACGATCTAGACTGATAGCTATTCAGTCCAATGGCTATTTAGGTGTTTTAAGTCACTAGTCTATCTGAGAATAAGACTTTATTGGACCAACCTCCCTTTTCCTCCTAGTGGTAATCTCAAGTGAGAAAAGGAGAGCCATACAATGAAGCGAGTGGCCGTCTCAACTACGTTGCCACTTAGAGTACCCACGACATGGGGTGATGCTTTTCTTACCTCGTAGTTTGACAGCCGATGTGGCGCAATGGTCAGTACGACTGCCTGCCTCGCAGAAGGTTCCGGGTTCAATTCCCGGTGGGGTCACTCACAAAAGTGATATTTATCTCTTTGTAAATTTGTTCCCAGTCTGGTAAGGACATTACATGCTGAACCACCTAATGGCACCACCGAAAAGCAAGATGGTTCCGTCAGTGCTTCGAATGGGCACTTTAAAGCCGTCGGTCCCGGTTGCTGCCTATGATGGCGGTCGTTACACAACCACGTTAGAGGCCTGCTACTTGCAGTGGGCGGTTGAAAATCTCTGACACTAGGGTTCATCGGGTCGTTGAACGACTCGGTGTCCCACACGAAGAGAGAGAGAGAGAGAGATTAGTTTAGTACTGCATGTGAATTTAGCCCTAGAATTTAATTAATCTTTTATTCCTACCTCATACGTTTGAAGGAACTTCTTAATTAGTTCATTAACGGTACACACAGAGAAAACAAATAATTAGCAAAAAGTACAAAAGCAGGGCTGATTGAATTACTAAAGTAGGGAACTCAATAAAAGTTGCCTAGAACTAACTATTTGATTTGAAAACTTGTTGTTGATGGGCTTTGCTGCAAGTAGTATGGAATAGCAAGCGGAAATTTCAATCAAAGTAATTAATATGGTGCTTTACACACATAACGTCCGTTATTTTTACGCTGTGTAACGCATGCGATGGGCCAATACGAATTTCGTCCCTTTTCTCATACAAATATGGTATATGTGAAATAATTTGATAAATGCTTCCGTCGACGCAGCGTTGCGTTCGTGTAAGCGTTTCACATAAACCGTATTTGTATGAAAATAAGGAAAAAAATCGTATCTTTCAAATGCAACCGATAACGCTACGCAAAAATAACGTACAAATATATAGCCCCGTCAATATCGACATAAAAATAAATAAACATTGCAAACGCGCATGTAACTACGATTTTTTTATATGTTGTAAGGTCCCTTATGAGTAGTTAATACCCAAGTTTGCAACACTGAAAACCTTGTGCTGCCTCCACGGTGCTCAATAAACTGCGAAATTTTGGCCCATATTTCAGTTTTTTATAAAAATCTATAATAACGAAGATTTTTTCAAGTACGATTCATTAAGCTTTATTAAAGATAACTAAATTTGCTACAATTTCAGGGAAACCTGAGCACACTATGTCTTTTGGTTGCAAAGATACAGCAAGTCAAAGATGGGCAATTCTTCCGCAGTGCTAAGAAAGCTGTGAAATTACAGAATTTCCGATGTAACAGCTCTTGTTACATTTTTTTTTTCAAAAAATCTTAATTATGTTGCCCGACTTGCACTAAGCCAGTTTTTAGGGTTCCGTACCCAATAGGGTAAAAAACGGGACCCTATTACTAAGACTTTGCTGTCTGTTCGTCCATCCGTCTGTCACTAGGCTGTATCTCATGAATCGTGATAGCTACAGAGTTGAAATTTTCGCAGATTATGCATATTAAAATCCGTTCAGTAGTTTTTTCGCGTGTATCTCATGAACCGTGATAGCAAGAGAGTTGAAATTTTCATAGGTGATGTATTTCTGTTGCCGCTATTATAAAAATACTAAAACCAGAATACAATAAATAGTAAGGGCTCCCATACAAGAAACGTGTTTTTGTTGGTTTTGTAAATAATGTTTGAGGCTGTTTCTCATGAACTGTGACAGTTAGATCTTTTAAATTTTCACAGATGGTGTATGTTTATTGCCGCTATAACAACAAATACATAAAAACTGGCCAAGTGCGAGTTGTACTCGCGCACAAAGGATTCCGTACCATCATTTATAAAAATGACAGAAATATCATATCTTTTGCCCGACTCGCACTTGACTAGTTTTTGGTATTTGTTGTAATAGTGGTAATAGACATACATTATCTGTGAAAATTTCAACCATCTAACTATCACGGTTCACGAGAAACAGCCTTCGAAACATTATCCACAAAAACGAGCAAAAAAATCACGTTTCTTGTATGGGAGCCCCCCTTTATATTTATTGTATTCTGGTTTTTAGTATTTGTTGTAATAGCAGCAATAGACATACATCACCTCTAAAAATTTCAACTCTCTAGCTATCACGGTTCATGAGATACAAGCGCAAAACCTTCTGAACAAATTTTGGTTTGACGTTGACATTGGCAGCACAGGGTTTTCAGTGTTGCAAACTTGGGTGTTAACTACTCTCAAGGGACCTAACAATATATAACAAAATCGTAGTTACATGCGCGTTTGCAATGTTTGATGCCGATATTGACCGGGCTAATATGTCAAATAGGGGAGAGGGGGCCGCTTTGTACATAATTTACAAAACAGGTTGTAACTTTCAAAATAGTTAACTTTCTTAACATGTTTGTGCATGGTGTATTAGGTAGCTTATTTGGAAAGATAAAAACTATATTGATGTTAAAATAGCTTTACACAAAAATGTGCTACGCCGGTTTTTCTGCAAGCGCGGAAAGCGTTGAAAGCTGCTCCACCCCGGGGCAGATTTGAACAAGCCTGGGGCACCTTTGAACAAGTCGTTTGTTACTGTTTCTATTTAATATTTATAACAGCGAAATATGCATATTTCTTGCATTTTTATTGTGTTTGACTTTAGTTTTTGTTCTAACTTACTTGCGTGAAAAATGTTTAAAAAATTTTAAGTATAATTTTTGACCACATAAGACTGAGTATTTTTCGATCTAATAAAGATTTTTGAACTAAATTACTAAAAAACAAAACAATGATACGTAGCTAAACGATTATAAATACAATCAATGCCTTATCTGAACTTAATTTTTAAAATATATTTTTAGGTGCAACTTTGTATGTTCAAATGTGCCCCTCAAAATTTGTACAAAGCTGCCCCAAGCATACCTTATGGCTTTCTTCATCTGATTTTATAATAAAGCATTTACTCTGGGATTTAAA
The DNA here is from genome assembly GCA_024500475.1 of Phthorimaea operculella. Classification (NCBI taxonomy): domain Eukaryota; kingdom Metazoa; phylum Arthropoda; class Insecta; order Lepidoptera; family Gelechiidae; genus Phthorimaea; species Phthorimaea operculella. The sequence goes on from JANFCV010000272.1 coordinate 319,779, forward strand.
TAAAAGGTGAAATAGACATATAATTATACACAAATTAGGATAAATATACGTGTAAATTCGCCAAAAGTAAAAATAACCAGAAAAACTCTTACAACTTTTGAAAAAAATGTACATCGGACTCATCCGAAAACAAAAACAGCCTATAACATCCGCGTTTTTTGTTGACTTCGAAAAATTGTCGATGACAGGGATGCTGACTGTTGTAAACATTAAACTAAAGCCGTTTCCATCGTTATTACATAAAACACGCAGACAGTATTTAGCTTGTTCATAGCTGCCCCTGTACAAAGCCCCCCTCTCCCCTACGTATTCCATTATTGTCACAAAATATGTTCATTCTTAAATGTCATCATATTGTAAACATAACATAAATCATGAAAAGTTCAGTCGTTCGTGAAATTCAAAGAAAAATGACAACTTACGGGGAAAATCTTTGATATCATATTAGGTAGTAACCTAATTTATCTGTTTGAAATTCGAAACGACTACCAAAATATTCATTCAAAACTCCGAACATACCAACTTGTGTTTCCAGTATAAATTATTATAGCACAAAATTCACAATACAGAAAGTTAGGCATCAACACGTTGCAGCATTTCAGAAACAGCTTTTAAATATTTGAAACTTTTAATGAGCTTAATAAACCGAAACATCCAAGCAGAGTTCAGTGCTTCAACAATGTTAAGCTCGGCTACACTTTGGAAATAACATTCATGTTCAGTAGTAAGGTTTCAACATAGACACCCTCATACTAGTAGCACAAAATAGAGAATTTACAGAAAGAGAGCTCGCCTCTTTTTTGATAATTAAATTAAAGACCTAGGTTAAACAAAATACCTTTTCGCTAGTAGTTTGAAATTAGGGAAACGGTACGCGAGGCGCCTTTACAGATGGCTCACTCAGTACTATCGACGATTTTGACACTTACTGACGTTTACTGGAATGAACTGGAATCTCAGAGGAACTCAAGGTAACTGAGAAGTTGGTTGCTTCGAACGTCATATTTCTTGTATTGAAATCGACTCAGAAACATATTACGTATCCAATTTAGCTATATTTCGTCCTCGTATTAAATCGTAGCAACCCTGGCTATGTAACAAGTGACGATCGCGACAATCCGAAATAGGGTCAAGTGATCTTTCAGTTTACAGAATCAGTTTACAAAATAAGTTTTCTCTATTTTGTAATATTACTGACTCAACCGATCATCCCGAACTCCTTACTGACTCAACCAATTCGATCTTCCTGATCAAACTTTATAATCTAGTTGGATTACCTCTATTCCACTCACTATTATATTATTTAAAGTAACGATCCGGTTGCAGAATAAAGACTTGCGCAGAATAAAATGTGCAATGTAAAAGAGACGTTTATTTTAACAGGGAGCCGGGTGTTTAACTATTTTATAATTTTAACGACAATCCAACTACTTAGAGGTATATATGTCACCAGATAGAACAGAGCTGACTCAAATCTAATTTACCTGACTGACCTAACCTTAGAAATACCAACTCGATCTTTTCGATCAAAATTTTAATAATACGTTTAGTTTTCCAGTGAAATCAGCAAGCCAATCTGCCTGAAATTGGGAATCCAACATCTATGTCTCGACCATCCATATTTGCCTGACTTTAGCTAGCCTCTGTCTTCCTGATCAAGTTTTGAGTTAAGCTAAAACGCCTCCCGTTCTCTTCATAGTAGTAATATACGGTTATCCGGCTGCAGAATTAAGACCTGCCTTGAATTAAATGTGCAACGTAAAAGAGACGTTTAGTTTTACAGCGAGCCGGCTATTCCACTATTCTATTATTTAAAGGACATTGTCAGCAATTGCAAATCCGACTATATGTCACTAGATACAACAGAACTGACTCAGTCAATCATAATTATCTGACTTACCCAAAACTACTGCTTCTTCCTGCTTTTTTAATATTCTGTCCGGATCTTCTCCATTTTGCTACCTGATTGACGCACAATCGCGATCTTTTCGATCAAATTTTTGAGGCGAACAGACTCACTTCTATAGTCACGTGGCGACCACATGCTTCCATACAGTCCTGAAACGCGGTATCGAAGTGTTTCCGCCGATCGCTGTTATGTCACAGGAATGTAGCGAAATCCGGTTATTCGCGAAATACCTAGGCCCTTCGCGAAGAGCCGGATAACTGCGAAATGCATCGATTTATTCGCACATTTCCCGGAAATCTGCGAATTCGTTATTTGCATGGACATAAATCCAGGAAAACTGCGTATAAGGTGACACACGGCTACGAAGCCTAAGCTATAAAACTTCCAAATGTGTCCGGACGGACCAGTCGGTCCCCTGGTCACAACACCCGACCAGGCAGGTAGACATCCTATTCTCTCCGTCGTCACTCGGCCAACTGGCTTCATCATCCATTACTGCTCCTAAAATGTAAGGTTATTCCGTCGCAGAATTAAGACCTGCCTTGAATTAAATGTGCAACGTAAAAGAGACGTTTAGTTTTACAGGGAGCCGGCTATTCCACTATTCTATTATTTAAAGGACACTCTGCCAGCAATTGGGAATCTGGCGCTGATCCAAATTGAATTAAACGCGCTAGGGGCTGACCCGCCGCGGAACTTTGATCGTGCGACGATGTGTCTCTGTATGTACTCCCCCTGGAGTAAGTAATAATTTGTGAAATTAATTCTCCTTTTGCCCTTTGCCCTTTCGGGTGTTCAGATTCAAGCACACGCACACGCGCACCGCATGATTTAGCGATAATTTTGTAGAGTTCTTGACGAAATAATGTCATAGAAATCCTATATATTCTAGAGTACGTCGCCGCATCAAATTGCGACTTTCACAGGATAGATAGTCATTAATTTAAAGGCTTTTACAAACAGCAATATTCACCAATAGAGAAAAGAGTGACTCATGCGGTGCACATCATGACGTCACTAGTTATCCATCGCACCCATTGTTCCTCGTCGTCCTGAATCTGAAATTATTTCTACAATACTCATACACATCTAATTAATTAATAGAGTTTGTAGTTTCTTAATAATTATTTTTAGGAAACAGTTTGGAGTACAGTTTTTAAATGTTTCTTCTCGAAGTAAATAATAATATGAACCTTTGATAATGTCCAATGGTTTAGGTACCAATGTATGTACCTGACAAGGGGTGAGCTTTTGCTATGGTCGGACCATTAAAAATTACCTGTAGCAAGAAAAACTGTACGACAGAGCTTGCTTCCCTACTCGTGCTAACTTAAATGGACTTCATATTTAATTCACAAAACTAGAGCCAATTTTTAAATGCAATGTTCTTTTTATCGTTTTGCATTTCGTTGAAAGCAAAAATATCAGTTGAAAATCTGAAAAGCGCAATTTGCAAAATTCAGTTTATGTTGAAGCACAAAATTCTATTTAAACGGAAAATAATCGCGTGTTAAGTGGTGATTTTAGCACCTGGCTGTTTAGTGTTCATTTAAGGCAAGTTGTGGTGGCAAGCTAGCGCCACTTTGCGTAAAAAAATTGTTAGGTACTCTTCCTGCAAACAATCCATTATGGAAGTAGTTTAGAATATCTTTAACCCTTATTTTTATCTTGATACTCTGCAAACTGTAAGCACACTGTTAGCAGCATTATTGTAATTAGTAACAAAATAGATTGATAATGAGCACTGTTACTCACTACTGTAAGCAAATATATAACTTTTACGTTTCGTGGTAGAAGATAAAAAAATGTGGACACAAGAAATAAATAAAGAAGACAGTCGAAAACAATTAAATCTATGAACCTCCAACCAAATACAAACAATTAAGTTACCTACACATAAACTATTGTATAGTTTTGAATCAATTTTTTGTTTTCGGATGTGACGTGATTTTATTTGTGATGTGGCGCTAGTTTCTCAAAACCACTTGCTTTAAGCATTCAGTCATGAGATTGCCGGTAAATAGATAGGGAAATGAGCGCTGCATTTATGCATTTAGACATGAAATGAACAGACGGAACAACTGCAGCTTATAACTATGAATAGCGTAAACAGACAGGCTGTTTGTCTAGTACAGAGTTTGGTGTTTGTAGGTGTCATGAGGCGCAAACCACAGAGGAGACGTAAGACGTAAGATGGCATCCGTCAAAGAAGTGATCAATGAAGACGTGAAACGTGCGACATTGCAAAGCTTGAAACCGTAGCCATATAAAATTATGAAACAGAAGAGACTAACCTACACACTTGAGACGCACGTCGCATCGATAACAGCCGACGATCACTTGTCTGATCACGCGTCACGTCACATGTCTCCTCAGTAAAGCTTGCGGCTAATGTTAATGCATTGTATAATCATTAACATGATCATCGCAATTGTTACTCACTCTCTAGGAATGGAAAAAAAACTTCCGAATTCTTTTACCCGCAGCTGGCATTTGATTGATTCATGAGATCAATTTGGCAAATGGTGGCTGATAGATTTCCGACGATTTTTGGTTAGGTACCTACAATAATTCTAAGAGATTGAGAAAGTGAGAAAGGCAGATAATGTGAGCCGGCCCTAGACGATGGGATAAGGCTAAGCAAAAGAAGAAGAAGATTAAGAAAGTGAGATTTTTGAGGCGAAATTTCATTTTCGACTTGTCACTGTTGTCACAGTTTGGTGTAAAACTTTGCACCTGCTGTTTATTCGAGCATTAGCAAAACTGTAGATAAATACAGACTCGCACGCTGCATTCATTCATACATAAGCAAGCGGGCAGGGCTGCGCACTCAGCGTTTTGATAAAGATGAGTAATGGTTGTTCGCAGCTTCAGGGCTTCTTCGAACGATTAATCTTGGCCGGCCCATTGTTGGTAGCAACCGGAGCAACTTTTGTGTCTGAAATCCGGACGAGATCAAAAGGTTGGACATCCAAGGGTTCAGTTAAAAAATAAACAAAATAAGAGACACAGCTCTCAGAACAAGAAAATGATGCCTGAAAACAATGTCTAGGATGCTAGGCTAGGATAACAAAAGCTGCTTCAAATTTAATAAAAAAGCAGTTTAACAAAATCTAGATTTCTTGTAATATGTGTTTGTGATACTTATATATAAGTAACTAGCTGGTGCCCGCGAACTTCGTTTCGCCAAAGAAGTTTTTGAGCCAACAGAAGCTGCACATCATGCTAAACAACTTTTTCAATACAGACATTTTCGTATCTCATAAGGGCGCCACACACCGGGCCCGTATGCGTGACGTGCACGTCATCACGCGCGTAGAGATGACGTTGTATCGTATGAGCTTGTATGAGAGGCCCGCCTGCGTATGCGTGCACGTAATCACGCGAGTAGTGCGGTGTGCGATGCCTCATACAATCCCAGACGATACAACGTCATCTCTATGCGCGTGACAGGCCCGGTGTGTGGCGCCCTTTAAAATTTTGCCGACTTCCTGGTGTTCCGTCACGTAGGTACAGATAGTACCTCCAGTGTTGATAATGGTTCTCACTAATCACCAAACATCTAAAAACATCGCTTAATTTTGAATGATTCATGCACAATTATACCACACAGACAGTTTGAACTCTTCTTCCTTCCCACTTTGGGTGGTGCTGGCTCTCCTATTTTTTTGGTGCCATAACGTTCTTTCTGAGGTTCTCGAGTCAGTTAGGTCTTCTAACTGACAACATTTTCAAAAATAGGTAGTGCGATATTGATATTAATTGTATACTTATTTCATTACCCGCCCATTATTTTTAGGGTTCCGCACCGAAAGTGTACACCTACTCTATTACTGAGACTTCGCTGCACTTTCTGTCTATTACCTGGTTTATATCTCATAAACCGTGATAGTAAGACAGTTAAACTTTTAAATTTAAATTACAGATGTTGTATTTCTGTTGCCATTGCGGCTCCCATACAACTAACATGATTTTTATGCCATTTTTACACATAATGGTACGTTCTCATTTTCGTTTGTCTTATAGTTAGTATTTAATGTACGATTGGGGCAGGCAGATGATGATGGTGATGACGATGATGATGAAATAACCTGGAGAAACCCCAGACTACCGCCGATGTGTGTTGGTTACTTGTCTTTGAAGGGGAAAGCCCGATCCCTCCGCCTCTTTCAAACTCTAAGCGCAAGAGTCACACCTTGATATAGGTAGTTGGCTACAGTAGGTACCAACGCAACGCCGGTGTTTCTTTATTATTTTATGTGAAGGAGCAAACCCAGCTTAACCCATGTCGATGGATGCTTGTTTCTTTCTATTTCTTCTAATTAGTGAAATAATCACTTGTGTTTATGTTTATCAAAAAGCTTACTTCTGCTTATCAAAAAGTTGTGTAGGTACCTACTACACTTTTTAAAATTTAAGTACCTGCAAAAAGTGATAGGCCTGCAGAAGTGGCCCATCAAGTTGTACAGTGTTTTTGTAGCTGTTTTAACCCATGTCGATGGATGCTTGTTTCTTTCTATTTCTTCTAATTAGTGAAATAATCACTTCTGTTTATGTTTATCAAAAAGCTTACTTCTGCTTATCAAAAAGTTGTGTAGGTACCTACTACACTTTTTAAAATTTAAGTACCTGCAAAAAGTGATAGGCCTGCAGAAGTGGCCCATCAAGTTGTACAGTGTTTTTGTAGCTGTTTCTGCACTTAGTTCCTACTATAGATGTCGCTGCAGGTTTCTAAGACACGCTATCGAAATGTTCTTTTGAGAACTATTGCAGGGGTACTTGACACCGACCTGATATGTACCTACAGATTTAATCCAGAGCGAAGTAAGGGATTCTAGAGTAGAATTCTAAACGCAGCGAAGGATTCAACGTACGTCGCCCGAGCCAAAATATATTTTGCGCCCGAGTAATTCACTCTACTTTTCATCACCCTCTATGAGAAAATAAAAGGCGCCTCATATTTTATTGCAATGTTATACTTTCACTGTCACTTGAACTAATTTTCAAAAAGATTAATCATAAAGATAAATAAAATTCTATCAATCGTGTATTCTGTCGGGGCGGCGCGACCCGGGCCGGAACGGGACGGAAGATCGAGTTGCTCGAAGGGCGCGACTATGGGCCGTCGTCCCATACATCCTTTATTCGAACAATATTTGCGTTTCATTTCTTTGGCGCTGACTGAACATCAAGATGTTCTAAATTCAAAGTAGTTTTATTCGAACTTGTTGAGTTCTTTATTTAAAAAGTGCGAATAATAGAACTTTTCGGCGCGTTCTTTTCGAATAGATAGGATGAAAACAACTTTCCCCAAGGAACATACTTACCATAACAGCCACAACAGTCCACTGCTCAACATGGGCCTCCCCCTATCGGAGGTATTGCCATACTCACCACGCTTGGCAGGCGGATTGGCGAGCGCAGTGCATGATGTTGCATTGACAGGGAACGCTGCTGCCCATTCCCTGGATAAGTATCCCTTAGTCGCTTTTTACGACACCCACGGGTAGAATTGGGGTGATGCTATTCTAAGCACGGCAAGGAACATACTTAGTTCAAAATATAAGGAGTAAAAAAATTAACTGCAAATATTTTAAGGAGTGAACCAGCCCATGAAACTGAACAACTTTCCCCAGGGAACATAGGTAGAAATATGAAAAAAAAATGGACCTTCTATACAAAATGTTCTAGCCGGCCCGGTCAGTTTGTATGGGAGGGCCAGTTATTTTTTTCGTAATTTAACCTATGTTTCTTAGGAAAAGTTGTTCAGTTTTATGGACTGGTTTACTCGTTAAAATATTTGCAGTTATTTTGCTTACATACTGTAGGAAAAAATAATTGTACCTCCCATACAAAATGCTCCAGCCCATAGCCGACCGTGTTAAATTTGTAGAGAAGGTCAATTATTTTTCATTATTCGACCCCTATATTCCTTGGGGCAAGTTGTTCAGTTTTATGGACTGGTTCACCTTAAAATAATTTGAGTAATTTTTTTATATCTAATACTTATTCCTCTACCGCACGCAACGCGATATCGATTTACGTGCAAACTTATTTCAAGTATAGTGGCAACCCCCCCTTTTAGGGGTTGATTTTTTTTAGCCTATAACCTGGTCGGTAAGTTTTCCGACATTTTGGTATAATTTGCATCAAAATCGGTTCAGTCGTTTTTGCGTGATGCTTCCTCATACAAACAGATAAACAGATAATCAGATAAACAGACAAACAGATAAACAGATAAACAGACAAACAGAAAAAAAATCTAAAAATTGCGGAAACGTGTTCTGTTGTCAATTTTAAGTATCACCAAACACTTTTTTTTGGAAAATCTTCTATGTACAGACTTTCGACCCTCTACAACTTTATTATATGTATAGATGTTCTTTCTATTTTTGTCTTAGTCTAACCAGATTTAATTTTTTTTATGTTCTTTACCAGAGTGCTTAGATTAATTTGTTCCATACATTTTCTATCTTATTCTATTCATGATTTATTCTTCTTTCTTGCTGTGGACAATTTTATAAGCTTAAAATATCATCTATTCATTGTATATTTTGATCAGAATTTTGTAGATTTTTGTTACCCAGTTGTATGACGATCGCTCCACGCTGCAATATATCTAAAAAAAAAAGTTTGAAACGTCTATAAGGTAAATTTTTAGATTGCGATTGGATGAAAAACTGAGAGAGGTATTACTGCAATTATTTTAGAGGTATGCTCTTTACGGGGTGCAAGTATTTGTGGTGTAAGGGACAGGCCTCCTAATACTGATAGGGTGCATCCTGTCTACAAAGAAAATCTTTCCCCTAGATGGTAATTATACAGAAAACACAGTGAGCTGATCGTGATTTTGTGTGGTAGGTTTCTTCCCTTTGCTTTCTGACATATGTTCTTTGGGGATGATTGTTCAGCTTTATTGTCTGCATAGGTCTGCATGCACCGTAACAGTATTCACTTGGAACAAAGAAGCTTAGTACTAAAAAAGTGATTTCTCAACAAAAACGCTGAGCATATGAAATTAACAGTTCACTTGACTTGTCGGTCACGAATCCCTAGATTAAACGAAGCAGTCGCAACAAAAATAAGACTTAATTAAAACTCGGGAACATTGCTCGCGTTCTGTTTTTGTAACACTTCATTTAGCTGATCCTGGCTGAGTGAAATAATGAAAAAATACTCTTAAAAGATTTATTTCTTAACAAATATTTTATGCCACTTATAAATCTGCTGCTCTGAGATGGCGAAAATGGATACCAGTTTTCCTTTTCGTGTAATGTAGAGCAGGTTTACTACTATACTTAACACAAAATAGAGAGTTTACAGAAGGTTCACTCGACCCTATTTACAATTTTTGCGATTATCACTTGTTTCATGATCTTGGTTGCTACCAAAGGGTTGCAACCTTGTTGTCAAAAATATCGAAGTAAAAGAATATCATAACAGTAAAATCTGATACAAAAAAGTCATATTATTCTAACGGTTAGAATAATATGACGTTCTTGTATCAGATTTTACTTTAATTCAAGAAATTGTTTATTCAAGAAATATGACGTTTGTGGCAACTATCTTCTTACCTTGGCGGGGCGCCTAGACCTGAGTTTCTCTAAGATACCAGTTATTTCCAGATAAAGTCAGTAAGCTTCAAAATTGCTAGTACAGAGTGAGCCATAGGTATGTAAAGGCTTCCCGTAGACAGTTTCCCTTATTTTTGACAATAAGCAGTATTTTACCGGATGGTGGGATCATACTTATTTTTAACTTGGAACTGGCATTAAACAATTTGTGTCCATAAGTTAACCAGATACTTTACTTTTTTACGATTTAAAATCAAATTGAAAAATGAAAACGTAGCCGAGTAAATAGAGATATACATGTCGGAGTGTATTAAAGAAGAGAGCACGAGCACACGCACGCCACACGCGTGCGCGTACTCACGTGAAGGGAAAACGGGGCGCGACGGCCGCCACCGACATCAGAATCGAAGCTTCTCATCAATGGCCGACTATCCATCACAACACAATCATCATCGAGATTACACCACTGTGTTACCTGGGCGTGTAACAACCGAAGTCAGGATCAAGACTACATCGTGGGCGTGTATTTCCAATATTCAACCAGCTCAACTAAGTGTGACACCCTCATCACAATCACCAATCATTATCTCAAACTCCTGGCATGATCAACCACATGCCATTCACATTGTAGTTTACTTCTATTAAGAAGGAATGATTAGTACCAAAGTACGAAGGAAGACCTCTTGTTATTGGGAAATAGTATGGTTTCGTTATCAATAAACTCGTCAGGAACAGTACGACTGCTCGACGCATACGACAGAAGACGTATCGCCCCAATAATATCATGTGTCTCTGTCATTCTCTATCTTCAATCATTATCAATCACTTTGTAATAATCTCCATCACACCATATCTACCATCAACATCACTTTCTGAAATATCATGATCATCACATCACATTTTGCATCACAATTCCAACTTGACTGCCGTACTACTTTGATCGATTTTAGCACTGAATGTTTGACAACAACCCGTCTGCTTGTTTTATTTCACAACATCTAACTTAGCTGTTAGTAACTCACAAAAGGAACAACGTAAGAGACAATCTCATCGTTAGGAAAACACACGTAGTTGCTATGTAATAACATCATCAAATCTGACGCCTTCCTGGCTCGTTACAATTTATCAGCTGCAAGGAAAACACATTACCGAGTAACATAACACACAAATGAATGCCAAACTATAAGGAAAGATTGGAAAGATCTCACCAAACTGGACTTCACAATCATTGTCCAAGGACACTTGTTCGCCGGTGCATTTTCATCATTTTTACCGCCGTTCTCAAGCGGCCCACGCTGAACCGTGATCGCATACCGCTTCCAATCATTTTTGCCTCATCATGAGACCGATGAACATGATTTTCACAGCAAAACACAATAAATTAGCACTCCACCAAAACACAAACCACAGACTGTTTTACCGGGAACCATGAAAGTCGTGACAGTAACATTTTTCGATTTAAGAATTCTCACTAGGGATAGGCTAAAGCCCATACAGCCTTCAAAATCCATACAGCTATTCCGACACGGCCATTCTGACCTGTCAGACGTCCTCGGCTGACGTACATGAAAACAAACAGTATCATGATTACGATTAATCCGCTCGTTCATCCTGACAACAACGAGTGTACTTAGAAAACAAGTAATGTCACATAACATCTTCACAGAGAACATCCAAGTAAACTTCCTTCTCTTTCAGCATCACCAATTTCAGTATACTCTCGCTACGTTTTGTCCATCACAGTTACAAAAGCCAATCCAACGTCTGTAAAATCCAACGCTAAATCCATCAGCAACACCAGTTTCATATCCTTCCACGTAACGATAAACTTGTAGTTGTATACCAAAATAGTGGAGAGCGTAAGTCACATCATCAATTGCCTCTCAATACAAAATAATCAAGTCAGCTTCAAGAAGGTTGTAACTTACACTCAAAAATTCACATTGACACTAACACACCAAAGACCTAAATTACTGCGTCACTGTTTCAGTTCCAATGTTCCATTAACAAAGTCTCAGTAAAGGTTATTCGTCAATTCCGCTCAATATGGTCAATCTAGTTTACTCAAGCAACTGTTAACTTTTCTATTATAACTCCGATACCAACAATAAATTCAAATTCTAAGAAAGTTCTAACCGCTTTATAGCTCAAAATCATAACGTGTACTTTACATCTTATCAATGACGTCCATCTTGCCAGATAACACCTCAACAACATAACCTTTAATTGGTTACACCATTGACGTCCATCTCGCCAGACAACTAAACACCATTGACGTCCCACCCGTCATACGACCACCGTAACCACTCTCTGGTTACCCCAGTGACGTCTCTCTCGTCACGCAACCCACTCTGGTTGCCCCAAACCTCTCTCCGGTTCCACCAGTGACGTCTCACCCGTCACGCAACCTCTCTCCGGTCGCCCCACAAACCTCTCACCGGTTTCTCCAGTGACGTCCAACCCGTCACTTAACCCTATGCGCACCCCTTCATGTAAAGTATCCGTTCTGATATAGTCTACACAATTTAAACTTCAACATAGATAACGCATCACAATTAAAAACGTTCATTACACATAAATTTGTTACAGTAAATCGATTCAGTCATGATATTTCATGGTCAGTCACATCACGTTAGTCAAAAACTCACAAATCGAAACACAATTTTGCTAAGCAAACATAAGTACAGCTAAAGGTACCAGGTATAAACTACATCACCTGTCAAGGTTGATCTTCACACCACAAGTCCAACTCCAATTTTCTCAGTCATGATCATTATGCCAACAATCCAAAATAATGTTCCAGCCACATTTGAATGCAATTTCCTTCCGCCCAAAATTATAGTCTACAACTACCTCAACTCAGAACGACAATATGTCCAACGAAATTACGTTCGACTAGTCCATTAGACTATCTCTTACAACTGTTCAAATGACGGTCCACTATCCCACTTCTGATGTCGGAGTGTCATTAAAGAAGAGAGAGCACGAGCACACGCTCGCCACACGCGTGCGCGTACTCACGTGAAGGGAAAACGGGGCGCGACGGCCGCCACCGACATCAGAATCGAGAAGCTTCTCATCAATGGCCGACTATCCATCACAACACAATCATCATCGAGATTACACCACTGTGTTACCTGGGCGTGTAACAACCGAAGTCAGGATCAAGACTACATCGTGGGCGTGTATTTCCAATATTCAACCAGCTCAACTAAGTGTGACACCCTCATCACAATCACCAATCATTATCTCAAACTCCTGGCATGATCAACCACATGCCATTCACATTGTAGTTTACTTCTATTAAGAAGGAATGATTAGTACCAAAGTACGAAGGAAGACCTCTCTTGTTATTGGGAAATAGTATGGTTTCGTTATCAATAAACTCGTCAGGAACAGTACGACTGCTCGACGCATACGACAGAAGACGTATCGCCCCAATAATATCATGTGTCTCTGTCATTCTCTATCTTCAATCATTATCAATCACTTTGTAATAATCTCCATCACACCATATCTACCATCAACATCACTTTCTGAAATATCATGATCATCACATCACATTTTGCATCACAATTCCAACTTGACTGCCGTACTACTTTGATCGATTTTAGCACTGAATGTTTGACAACAACCCGTCTGCTTGTTTTATTTCACAACATCTAACTTAGCTGTTAGTAACTCACAAAAGGAACAACGTAAGAGACAATCTCATCGTTAGGAAAACACACGTAGTTGCTATGTAATAACATCATCAAATCTGACGCCTTCCTGGCTCGTTACAATTTATCAGCTGCAAGGAAAACACATTACCGAGTAACATAACACACAAATGAATGCCAAACTATAAGGAAAGATTGGAAAGATCTCACCAAACTGGACTTCACAATCATTGTCCAAGGACACTTGTTCGCCGGTGCATTTTCATCATTTTTACCGCCGTTCTCAAGCGGCCCACGCTGAACCGTGATCGCATACCGCTTCCAATCATTTTTGCCTCATCATGAGACCGATGAACATGATTTTCACAGCAAAACACAATAAATTAGCACTCCACCAAAACACAAACCACAGACTGTTTTACCGGGAACCATGAAAGTCGTGACAGTAACATTTTTCGATTTAAGAATTCTCACTAGGGATAGGCTAAAGCCCATACAGCCTTCAAAATCCATACAGCTATTCCGACATACATATAAAATAGACACGGATCTAACTCAAGTTGTAGGTGTCGGGCTAGTAACAAATGTTTCAACATTCCGGTACAAGTAGAACTACTCTATCTTGGGGCGTAAATCACAGAGCAGGCTTTCAACTTGTAGCGTTTTTTGTACAGTCAAGACAGTTATAGCACAAAATAGAGAGTTTACAGAAGGTTCACTCGGCCCTATTTCGGATTTTTGCGATTGGCACTTGTTACAGAGCAAGGGTTGCTACTGTCAAAAATCTCAAAGTATAAAAATATCAAAACAGCAAAATCTGATAAAGAGCCAATTTTAAATCCCAGAAATATGACATTCTTAGTAACCTTGACTTCCCCTGCGATTCCGGTTATTGCCAGTTAAAGTCAGTAACCAATTGTCGCTAGTACTGAGTGACCCATCTGTAAAAGCGCCCCGCTCGCTGTCTCCCTAATTTGTGGTATGGGCCGTTCATACACCGTGCACATAAATTTTGTTTGACTGTACAACAAAAACGGCAATCAGGTATTAAGTAATAATATTCCCTTGACTCTCAACAGTTTTTAAAGGAATCAATAACATTCAGTTTAATCATTCAAATAACGGATACTTCTTGATTAACTATTGATGTGCTTCCTTCCATGCTGGTTTTCATGGACAATATTCTACGTCTGTGTGCCAAATTGAAGGCAAATTCACTTGGCCATTTAACACTGCGGTACTCGCGCCCAGATTTTTGTTAAGGATGCTCGCGTGGCCTACTATAGTAGGCCATTTTAAAATAACGTTAAAGGTGAATAAATATCATAGTTACGGAATAAAAAATATTTTTTCAGAGAATTACTTTATTTATTTACTTTTAGGACCATTTTCATAAGAGTTAAAGCAGTTATCACTTGAAATAATAATTAAAATACTAAATAACAAAAAAGTGCAGGATATTTTGAACTGACCTAAAACTATTGAAAAACAAATCACTCTTTTGTTTTATTGTGTACCAAATTTACATCAATTCGTAACAATCAGGGCATACTATAGCGTGATAATCAGGAAAAATCCACTTATTACAGGTTTGACATGAAAAAAAAATAGTTTGATTACGCGCGCTCTAGGACAAAATAGCGCATCTGCCAACCCTACCTAATTGTGGTATAAGGTTATGCTGCTGTTCGGATTCTTAGGTCCCCAAAAGAAAAGAAAACCAGGCTGTCAATCTTATTCATCTTCTTCACTCTCAATAACTTCATCATCTGAAACATCATCTCCAAACAACCAGCTTTCTATTTGCGCGTCGTTCATAGTGATGGAATCTAAAATATCAATAAAGCAATACATAATATAGGTAAAAAACACAAGTCTTTATAAAAAAAAGAAAAGAAAAATCACATGCCAAAAATTCATATAAAACCTAAAGATATCAACCATAAACCAATAATAATAATTTGTTGCCTTACCTTAACTTTCAGTACACTAGTAGTCGCGCGGATTACTATGGTAGGCCCGCACCTTTAACACCAATTAATTGACACAAGCAAATGTGTCCTCCACTCGCATATGACTAATCTTGTTGCTCAGAAAACTGACGAGGCTTTAATGAAATCTACCCTCATTTGCACGACTATTTAAAAAAATATGCCACTGTTTATAACTATGGTCTACTATAGTAGGCCACGCGAGTACTCTAGTGTTAAGGAACCAACTTATACCGGGAGTAACGGAAAGGGTATAACAAGCCAAAAGGAGGTCAAGGTACTCTTGAAACTGAACAACTTTCCCTATGGAACATAGGTCGAATTATGAAAAAAAAATTTGGACGTCCCATAGTAAATCAATTAGCTGATCGGCAATTTAGTATGCAAGGTCCAATTTTTTCATATTTCGACTCATGTTCCATGGACAAAGTTGTTCAGTTTCATGAGTACCTTGACCTCGTTTCGGCTTGTTATACCCTTTTTGTTACTCCCTGTATAGTGAATCAGTAGGTGGGTGGATGTGTTGGAAATAGGAGGTACTTTTATCTTCGGTACTGCGGTAGGAAATCATACTTTTTAGATAATGTAATTTTGTAATATAGGTAATAAAATAAAGTTTAATTTTACATTTATTTTTACTTCGCGACAGAACTAAAACGCTGATGTATTTTGATTTTGACCCCCCAACAAGCGTGATTATCCGATGATTTGTTGAAAAAAGTTTCTGACATTATGACGCTTGAAACCGTTTCCATATAAAACGTATGAAACAGAAAAGACGCCGTCTACACACGTGAGACGCGCGTCGCATCGATGACGGCTGTTGGTCTCCGTTTCATGGCATACGTCTCCCTCTGTGGAGTGAGCGCATAAGCTATGTTTCATAAAACGTTTTACTCAGAAATAATACGTACGACGTAGTTCTCAAGTCTTGAAATGTTTTATGACCATGTCGCGCTGAATAATTGATAGAAAACCCTTGTTACGTAGAGATTGCGAGCACTGGGGAGTTATTACGATTCATAGCCTAGGAGATAGTGTCTAATTTACAATATAATTTTGTAAAGCACAGGAATTGTATTTTATGTACTTGGGTTTCATATTTCCTACTTACCTACATCAAAGTGGGGCATCCAGAGTGGTTCTTTTTGGGAACATTCACCGAAGTTTCAAAACTTTTGGTAAAAGGGAAGTGATTTTACTAACAGTATAGCTTGCTTGCGACCCGCAACATAGATTTTCTCTACACCCTTGTCTCAAAAGTCTTCACTTGTTTTGATAAATTCTATACGATTTACACATCTTTGTCTTCTCGCGCACGAGAAGTCTCGCTACAGTACGCATGCTAGCCATATAGCAAGAATTCAAAAGGCAAAAGACTGGCAATGTAATCAATCTTCCACTTTGACCTCAGTCATACTTATTAAGCCCAGTAACCGATAAAAATCATCATCTTCTTCCTGCACTTATCCCAATTACTTGGGGTCGGCGAAACACGTTTTGTTGAACACAAAATCGTGTTACAAAGGATTTGGCTTCATTTTGCGACCAGCCGCCTACCAGACGTCAACCCTCCTTGGGAATGCTTTTGTGATGGATTAACCGCCACCATACCGTTGGCCCTGGCTGTTTAGGTCGGGTTTATCCCTCGGTCGCCTCTTACGACCCCCACTGGAAGAGAGGGGGTGATGCTATTCTACTCTGCCGGCACCACACGGCTTATATTTATAAAAATAATATATTTAATATAATTATTAAATATTTTAAATGCTTTGTTGACTTGGCACTGTCTCCTAGTCTATCAGGTGCGACAGCCAAAGTGGCGGAATGTTCGCTTAAACATGTGACGTTTTCTGACGTACGCTTTTAATGTATGAGCCGCTTTATTATGCTCTTACATCAAAGGAGTCAGATGTTTGGATTGATGTAGGTAGGCAGAAAACTTTAGTAACAAAATTAACCTCTTTTTGGCTATAAACTCTTGTGGGGAAAATAATCCATGGGTGAAAGAACCCATCTAGAGTTACTTTGGTCAATTTGGAATGAAGGAAAACACATATCGACGAAGGTTGACCTTTCGTAGCAATTCCGTAGGCACTAGATATTTCGTAGCACAATCGTAGCGCTGCGAAACACGTAGACATCAGTATTCAGTATTCCATGACAACGTCGTTTACTTGTCTGTAAGTAGGTATCTACCTACCTACTAACTAAATAGTAAATGTTACCAAAGGTCAGAGGTAACTAGTAACATCAACTTTTCCTTTGACAGTAAATAACATTAGGTATCCACCTCTGCGGGGAGTTAACTTATGGTGCTTTTCACACAGACCGGATTTTTCTGCGGTAACTTCCGGTTAGGTTTAATTGTCTAATAGAGTAACAAGAAAATTTCATACAATCGTCGCAACATCATAGCACACGACGCCTCAACACCGTGGCATGTTACCTATTTGCAAGTTCTCCATTTCAGCCTATTGCAGTCCACTGCTGGACGTAGGCCGGCCCACTGCCACTTCAGCTTGCTACACTTCCAGACTATGTCCGTCACTTTGGTCTTTTTTCGGATGGCGTCATTCCGGGTTTTATCCATTATAGAGATTTGCAAGTTAATTGTCAAAAACGGCAACACAATGCAGCGTATGTGCGATCCAGCTAAGCTGCTTTGTCAAGTTATCGCTAACTGCATTTGTGCTACAAAGTGCACGTAATACCAGGTAATTGACCTGAAGTTTTAGCTATGGTTAATTTATGTTCTTTGCCTTTGGGACACAATCTTGGCCAACACTCTGGCGCTTTAAAAGGAAAAGGCCATCATAATATTCTTGGTTCTACCGAACCTTGAGTTATGAGACCTGTAACTAGCAAAGTGGGTAAAGGTATTGTTATAAAAATTCAGTTTAACTAATAAATATTTTTCTTTTACCACCAGCACAGACTCATAAATAGTTATCTTTCTTTTACCGCAGCGGGATCCTAAATTATTTTATAACGTTTTGAACAACTCTGATATTAAGTAAGTACGCAATTAGTGTGATTTAAACCGAAGCAGCAAAATAAGGATTTTTAACATAAACCTAGGACAAAAAAATGCAAGTATATAAAAGTACCAAAATGGCTACTTTTATTATTTTCCCAAATCTATGAATAGGTCTAGCTATAGCTAGATATGCTAGGTCTTTTTTACTTTGAGAAGATGGATTGAGAACAACTATGGAAAATCGGTATAACCGGTACCGGTATTAGAAAAGTTCTGAACCCCTCACGTCTTTCCTGTTTGCTTAGAGGACTGGAGTCGCGGAACTCAATGCTTTGTTGAATACAAAATCCGTATAAAACATGTGAGCAAGACGCAGAACGCTTACCTTTTAGTTATTTTCTCCCTATAGCGGCACCCACACGTAACGTCCAATTGATGTGCTATTGACAGCAGTGGTTAGTATGACTGCCTGCCTCTCAGAAGGTTCCGGGTTCGATTCCCGTTGGGGTTACTCACAAAGTTGATATTTATCACTTTGTTAATTTGTTTCCAGTCTGGTTAGGACATAGCAAGCTGAACCATCTGAATGGGGCTGACAGATGTATGCAAATGAACTACCCTTACTAAAACCAACGTTAAAATTACTCATCGCAAGTTTCTCTGCTGCGTTATTTCATTGCAAGTTTTTACGTATGTAGAATGAGCGATATTCGAAGTTTCTATGCATCTGAAAGAAGCATGCGTTAGCGTTTAACTGAAATAGCGCTGCTACGGATGTTATGTGTGAGCCCTTTATTTCCTCTCTACGCTTTTGTGGATTATTTACTCTTTGCGGTTCAGCAAAACGTTTTACGGAAGACTGTACCTGTATCTAGAGAAAACAGGATAAATAAAGTATTTTGAAAATATGAATAGCGTAGGTGATATCGGGAAATCATAACTGTGGTCCTATACATACATACATATTTCGTCTATATTCCTTGCGGGGTAGGCAGAGCGTAAATGGTTATACAAAACGGCGATATACACTACGCCTGACAAAAATATGAGAGTCACAAGCCAATATTAGGGTGAAAGGTGATAATCAAATGCCCATAGGGTAAAGTACGGATAGATGCGCCATTGGGATAGTTGCGCAGGTTTCGAAAACACTATGTTCTAGTGAATTTTAGCACTATTGCGTATTAAAACATAGTAGTCTTCCTCCTGAAAGCTCAAGTACCATGTTAATTATTGGAGTAATTGCACAATTTACGCCAGTTTAAAGCCAAAATCTTCGGTAGCGTGGTCAAACCGGGCGTCGAAATTATTTTAGCACATTTTGTTTTTCGGTGATCTTTTCTCACGATTGTAGAATCGCTCACATTTTTATTTCCTCATATGCACTACTTCATAAAGTATGTGCCCATTTGTTAATTATTCCAAAATATCAAATCATTATTTTTTTAATTAAATGCGCAACTATCCGTACCAAAAAGGATATTTGCGCAGGTTTTTTGAACGGATAGTTGCGCTTTGGGGGATAGTTGCGCAGATTGATATTTTTGTTTATTTTAGTATGTTGCAGATGGATAAAATGCTTCTAAATTACAGTCTAGATATGGTTGTTGTTGAACATACATTTTTATGCTACCTACGCGTTGATACAATTTTTTTACTGAAATAATGACTTAGCACTAAATAACTTTAGAAATAGTAATAATATTAAGGTTCGGACGCCTATTCGATTTTTAAAATAAGTATTTAATCAAATTTATTTCAAATTGGTTTGATTTAAATAAAGAACAAATTTCATAGTAAGTCACCTAAGTAATCTTCAAAGCGCAAGTATCCCCCTATGATTTTTTAGTGCTGCGCAACTATCCGTGCGGGTGCGCGACTATCCCTTTTTCAAGAGGTCAAATAAAACTGGATTTACAACAAAACAATAAAAATTTAATTCATGAATTAGGGCTTTAATGAAAGATTAAAGATCAATCCTTTAATCTGTAAAGATAATTTTGTAAATAAGTTCTTAATTATTGAGTTATAGAGCATTTTCCATAAGGTGCGCATCTATCCGTACTTTACCCTACAAGGTTAGGCCCGCTTGCGCGGCTTGCTTGTTACTCGTAGGTAGATATTTCGGTTTATTGAAAAACAGCCTTTAAGGTGGTTCGTTACGTCATACAAACGAAAAACTGCACTTCAGTCGGGTTACACATGAGCTGTAGAGTTTCTTTTTAAAGAAACTTTATTCTGAATGATGAAGCCACACGTAAATTTGTCGCAAAACTACTTATAGTTAAAAGATAATCAGTATTTTCTGCACAATAAAATTAAACGTATTTATTGCAGCAGTAGCTCCATCTATTTTCGTAAAGTGGCGACTCGCTTTTACGGGAAATCTGATGATTTAAAAATTCTTTTTAGTGTTTTGCGACAATCTTATATACCCACTGGACTCCCCATCAAGTTTTTTAAACCGACTCTTGTCTCCTTTACATACATAACTCCATTGAACTTTTGTATGGAAAACGGAACGCCTTAAATTAATGACTTTCTATCAGTGAAAGTCGCAATTTGATGCGGCGACGTACTCTAGAATATACGGGATATATTTCTATGACAATAATTTTTGACAAGAACCCGACAAATTATCGCTAAATCATGCGGTGCGCGTATTTTCCAAGCGTCGCGGCGTCGTGGCGGCGTCGTTGTCGCTGTCAAATGATTGGTTTGTATGGGGATACCAGAAAGACCGGGCGTCAGCGTCAACGACGCCGCCGCGTCGCCGTCACGTTGACAGCGCGCTGAGAAGATCAGGGTTTGTATGGGATGCGGTCGGGTTTTCTACAAGACCGCAGCGACAACGACGCCGTCAACTATGACCGATAGCAAAAAAGAAGGACGAGCTGCTAATAAGAAATTACTGTCACCATGGAATATAGTTCGAAAGATGTTAATAGGTAAATTGTTGTGTTTATGTAGGAAAGTGGTAGCAGCTAGGAATTCTGCCACCCCTATACTCAGGGTGCTTCGTAAAAGGCGACGTAGCGTTTTTGATCCTGACTACAATTATCTATATATAGACTATGGTCAACCGTATGGTGGCGGTAATACTACCTACGATAGCATTCTTAAAAAGAGTTGACGTCAGCGTGGCGGATGCCTTTTAAAACATGATTTTGTGTTTAAACAAAACGTGTTGCGCCGACCCCAAGTGATTCGGATAAGGGCAGGAAGATAATGGTGATGTAGGCAAGTAGGTGCTTAATTAAAAACAAGGATAAAATTATACCCAGTGTAAAGCGTTAAGGGACGCAAATATCATTTTCATATTAACCGTAGGCAGCCTTATCCAAATCATGAATGAATTAACATAATAATGTACTAAACATGATATGATATATTGTTATTTTGCCCAAAACGAACCAACAACTGAAACACTTGTATCTGCTGGAATTAATTTGAAAACAATTAAAACGTAGGTATAATAATTCAATACAAACAGTTTTAAATCAGCATTATGTTACATAATTTAGTTATCTAGACCAGACTATAAGTTCAATGTCAAGTTCTGAGAACAAATAATTATATGAATTAAATATGAGATAATTTACTGAGCGAAATGGTTTCAGCAAAATATCTCTGAGGTTTTATTTACACTTGACCTTGCTTAAGTTTGAAAATTTCATGTTATATAAAAACAATCCTCAATTCTATCACTGATTTCGCATTTGTTTGGCATTTATACCAAACAAGTTTAAAATATGACATGTTGTTGTAGGTAGTTAATGAAAGTTCATTGACCCCTCATTAATATTCTAAAGAAGTTAAAATAAGGAAAAGAAACAAACATTTGACGTATCTACAGGTTGTCCCGGTTATCTTGGTCCAAAGAAAAAATCTAGACTTTGGACATAAATCAATTGTTGAAAAAAATTGGTCCTCCCATACAAATCAGGCAGCAAAATTAGTAGGTCCATGTTTTTTCTTCAAATTATGAACAATTTTTTTTGCTATTATGGTAGCTTAGGATGTCCAGAGTCTAGATTTTTTTTTGGACCACGATAACCGGGACACCCTGTAGATACGTTGAGCCCTCGCTGGCGTCTCATCCAATAGTCAGTGTCCATAATTTTCAAAACTGCCATAGGTAGGTATATCATAATCTTAAAGACTTTTGCTGATATTGTTAAGTCAATTATTAACCATAGACTAGTTATTTAAACTGTACTTGCGGCAATGAATTTTTTTCTCATATTTTACATATTTTTTTAATTAATTTGACAGTTCAACCCTAACCGCTTGTGTTACAAACGAGCCTCATAACTCGACCGCAATTGCGAGTGTTCCCGAGCAGATGGTCGCGCGCCACTAATTAACCGACTCCAAGAGAATCACCCAAAAAATGTTGGAGGCAAGCTCCACAGAATAGACGCGCGACGTGACGCGCAACATCACATCTGTCAGATAAGCGATCGTCAGTCGTTATCCCTGCGACTCGCGTGTCACTTGTTGTGTAGCTTTGTCTGTCTGTTCTGTTCCATACATTTTAGGTATGTGGAAACAGCTTCAAGCGTTGCGATGTCGCATGTCTCACATCTTTTGACAGATGCCATCTTACGTTTTAGTCTCACGCCTCTGTGGAGCTTGCGCCTTGGAGGAGATTCGCGCTTACAAGACATCTGATTTAATTAATTTTAATCTTCACTTCAACTGTTGGTGGGCGTTTTTTTTTCTAAGACAGCTCAATGAAACATTTGTTTTTCGTAAACATGAGTATTGTTACTAAAATATGTGTAGTCTTATTGTACTAAAATAGTCATAGATATCCCAATATCAATCTGAACACTAAGATCACGTTTTGAAATTGCGTTAGGCAGAGAGCAAAGAGCTCTAAAAACCGCCATTTACACCACGTCTGCAAAAGTTTGACGTCTGTAAGAGTCATTCAGAAGACTGTGTATCACTATAATGACAGGTTTCAGCTTGTCGCAATGAAATTGCAATTTACATCAATTCTCAAATTACTTAAAGTCGCTTCATCAGGCATCACACGGCAAATACATTATTTTAAAAGTACTAAATGTGTATGCACTGGATAGCGCTACTTTATAGCGCGGCAGCCGATGTGGGCCCCTTTATATAAATAAAGCGTTGCGTTACTTAAAATATGACCGCAATCAATAATTGAGACTGTGGTAAATTTAAATTGCTTTTTGTATTGTAATATAGACTTACTCTTGCTCGTTTAATATTAAAATGGTTTCTTTTGTCATCGCTCAAAGTATCGAGTACAACCAGATTAATGAAGGCTATCAATTTGTACAAAGAGGTATTTTTTAAATGTATATATAAAAATATAACTAAAATGCACAAAATGATGTAGAATTTCAACATTTTTATTCTGTTACTCTATTTTGGTGGGGTGAAAGGATAACAAAATTTTTTATTTAGTATTTTTTTTGTGAAACAGCTCGCTGATTTTTACCTATAATGACCCTGCAAAGTTTGCATAATCGCTACAGACAAGACAAGGCCTACCTATAAAAAATGGCGCCACAGAGGAGAGGATAAGTACTGAAACAAAATATTTTATTTTGTATTAAGCTTTTGCAGGCTGTTAATAAATAAAGGGTAACAATACCTTCTATTTCCTTTTTAGCTAGGTAACGCATGCGTCTACCGAATGCAAAAAAAAAACAGTTTCTCATACACTAAAAACCGATGTTGACAAAGGAGCGAACACAAATTGCGTTGGCATCTGTCTCTATTAAATCTACCTTGCTAGACGCAATATTTATACAGTAAGGCGTCAGGTGTGAGACCCGCCTACACCTTTATTTTCCTAGTACCGTATACTAAATTTGTTTATTTTTTCTTACCCTAGTACTTTTGTAGCAAAGTGCTACAAATACTCAAATAAATTCACTTTTCCACTAAATATAAATAGTCTTTCAACAAAGAATTGTGGGTACCTACAGATACAACATCAAATATTGGTAATGGCTCTTCCGAGAAGAACATTTAGCTAAACAAAGGTCCACAGACCGAAATGGAAACAAAGGGTTATTTTAGTAATTCCATTCTCAGTTACGTTCACCTTGGTTACCAAGTATACGGACAATTCTCCTTCTGATTCGTGGTGTTCATACTCTGGCGACCACAGCTTAAGCCCATATAATTAGAACGTGACTCCACGTTGCTATGGGATGACGCCATAACGCCCAGGTGGTTACGACTGTTTACATTCTAGACACTTATGTGAGGACTGAATGTAATGGTTTCAAATTCTCCTATACTCCATCATCAGTTACAATTTTTTATTAAAGAGAAATTTACGTTTACGAGAAATAATTTTACGTAATATTTGAAAGTCAATACAAGAAAAATAAAGGCAGATTACTTTCACACATAGGTAATAGTTACTTTAACGGGTCTTATCGCGATAGTTTTTTAGGTAAATAAGGCGCAAACTCCACCAAAAAGACGAAGGGCATAGGACGTAAGAATGACAGTTGACAGACAAGTGATCGTCAAATATTCTTCTTAGTTTTTGACGCTAGCTGTCATAGATGCGACGTTTTGGCGACGCTTGTATATGCCTTTGTCAATACTTTTTCGTACATTTTGTATGGAAACGTCGCGATGTCAAACGTCAAGCGTCATGCCCTACTACGTCCTATGTCCTCTCCATGTCCTCTCTTTGGAGTTTGGGGCTAAGCGATTTACCTGGAAACGCGACGTTTCGACTGAGTTTCATCAGTCAATGGTCGTGACTATGGAAATAGAATGTGTTTTGTTCTTGTTTATTACCGCGTAGCACATTCGTAGCAAAGTGCTACGAGTATTTAACCGACAATAAAACAAAAAGTTGAATAGTTTTTCAATTCGTCGTGAATCTATTTACATAATTCGCATGTTTCACATCATTATTTCTAAACATATTTCAAGTACGTTAAGTCATAATAACTCAATCGTGTAATTTTTGCCACAGAATATCTACCTTGTAACCCTCTTGTAGAATTTAACTGAAAAAATCCGTATCCTAATATCAAACTCAGACCATTTCACACAAAGGTAGTTACTAATAAACCAACTATAATACCCACATTTCTAATCAACAGTTATAACATAATACTCGCCTAATACAATGACGTAAGGCTTACAATCAATGCAATACGTTGCACACAATGAATATGCATCCAGCTATCGCATTGCACGAGCGTTGTTGACGCAAGCTTAGGCGGTGACAGACACACCGGATGATTTTGCGGTTTTCGATATTTCGTTTGAATACTTTGAATTAATATGACGTCATATTAAGCTATAGCTATATGACATCTGAGTTTACTACCAAGTAACAAATGTCACACGCCGGCGAATAAAGCGAGCGTTAAAAAACGATAATAAAATTAGGGATAATTCAAATTAAGCATATCTACAACTTCTGTGTTTTCTTTTTACCCAGTCGAGTAGGTATTTTGGCCTTGTAAATCAAATCTAATCTATTTATTTCCACAATTTACAATCCTACAGTGGTCAAACGGGACTTTGTAAAATTATTTTGTTACAATGTCGGAGACTCATACGATGCGTGTGGGAAAAGCCTTAGTATAATATCTTATAATGACGTACGCTTCGCTGCAATATCGTAGGTATAACAGACTTTCTGAATACCTACGATATTATATACCTAAGATATTGTTATTTGCAAAAAACCACATCAAAATTCGTTTCGTGGTTTAGAAGGAGTTGGCAAATTCCACGACAGAGATACGCAAAAATCGGCTTCATTTTATACTATATATATTGATTGACATAGCGTAGTCGCATCGCGCCAGCCTTTGTGTTAGTATTTTAAATTTTAATTGACTACTGTGGGAGTCGCCTGAGGATACCAATAAATGAAAATTTTGCATCACGTTCCAAAAGTTTTCATTCTGTGTTATAATGGTTCATTACGTAATTAACGGATTATAAAATACTGCTTATGTTTGTAATTTTCATAAGTATTTAGTTCATAAAAAAATATAAAATATTTAGACTACGTGATATTCAAACTAGTGCTGATAAGGATTCCACAATTTTAAAGGTTCTTCATCCGATCCCGCTTCCATATAAGATACTACGAAATTCCTCTTCCGCTTCCACTTTCTCATACATTCTGTGGAAGACATATTTAATCGTAGGTAGGTACACATAATACGAGTATAAAAATCTGACATAATCATCTACTCTTTTTTCGTTTTCTGTGACCTCTTCCTCTTCCTCATCCGCATCCACTTCCTCATAAATATCCTCATCCTCATCCGCACGCTCAAACTTACAGCTTGTGTACAAGAGGATGTGACCTCTTCCGCTTCCTATTCTTCATAACAGCATCCTCATCAACACTAATTCAGACTATCTGACGCTCCTACTTCACTTTACCTACTTTATGCCATTCAAATGAAGTTGAGTGAAGTTGGCGTGAAAACTATCAAACGGTCTGAAAATCACGTAGTCTAATAGTCGTTTTAGCTACTACCTTATTCAACGTGCGTGTGTAATGGTAGGTAGCTCATTGTATTTTAGTTTCTATTTAGATTGTGAAACGAGTCTTGCGAGAATATTTTTGCTTAATACAGCCAAAAAAAAAACGACTATTAACATATATTACAAAATTTTAAATGAAAACATTTTTGAGAAGCGTTCAATATGCGAAATTCACATTTTGTAAAAGCCAAATATGCATTTCACTATACGGCGAGAATCACCCGTAACGTCCGTTTCTCCGTTATTTTTGCGCAGCGCTATCGTATGCATTAGGAATTTGCGATTTCTCCCTTATTTTTATACAATTAAGTTTTATATCAAACAGTTTGATAGACGTATACGCTAGATTTGTGCATTGTTAAACGCTGCGTTGGATGGTGGATGCGTCTCTCCCACCCTTGGACACCATATTTGTTTGGGAATACGGTCGAAATTCGTAGTGTCTTAACGCATATGTTAAGCATCGCTAAAACAGCACAGTAACGGACGCTGCGTACGTGTGATCCCTTCCATAATATCGATGCTCCCATTTGCTCTTTTCTCAATTGGACCGGCGCTCACCAAAAAGCAAAATTTGCAAGTTAATAAGTAATACGTAGACGACGCGGCGTTCAGTCAATGCAAAAATGGTGTTTTCCCGAGTGAGTTCGACCCTGCCTGCATATGCTCCATAATATTTGAAATCATTATGATTCCATCTCTGCTGGGAACGAAATCTACACTTATATTTACAGAAAATACTCATTAGTTGTGTCTCTCTCCATATTTTTCTCGTGGGTGTCGTAAGAAGCGACTAAGGGATTTGAGAACTGATGCGTACTGCAAATTTAAGCAAGAGGATGACAACCTGTCCCTATGGTGATAAACAGTCTTCTGAATGACTCTCAAACTATTTTCAGATGTTGTGTAAATGGCCGTTTGTACAGCCGCTCTGCCTACCTCGCAAAAGATTTAGGCGTGATATATGTATGTATGTTCAATTCTGGAAACGAAACCTATAATTTCAGGAAATACTCATACTCATCACTGCGATTTCCTATGAAACGGCGGAAATATAATAGAAGACAATTTTTCATGTCAATTTCGAAAACAAAGCGAGTAGAAACAGGAATTTAACGAAAAATTGGGAAATTGCCAAGCGCGAGCGTTTAAAGCTTGGCCGGGAGCGACTGGCTGCAATATAGGCTGTATTTGGTATACAAGTAAACATGACAAAATTATGCTGTGATTATGCGATAGATATAGAAAATTATAGTACTGATCTTATCTTATCTTATCCAGCCGTCGGGATCCTACTGCTGGGCAAAGGCCTCCCCCTCCCCTTCTTCCACTGATCTTGATCCTGTGCCATACCGTGTTATTACAAAAAGGTTAGACTTTGTTCAAAATCTTTTAGCTAAGAATATTTTTCTATTTATCTGGTCCTCCCAAACAAAATGGCCAGCCAGCTGATTGATTTACCTACTATGGGAGGCCTTCATTATTTTTTATACAGGATGTCAGGGACGGTGTACCGAAAAGTTTGCAAGCATGATCAGACCACAAAACTTAACAACTTTTATTATGAAGCCAACGGTGGAAAAGAAATATTTTCCGACCCCATACAAAATTCACGATCAGCTGACTGACTTTGTATGGGAAGCAAAAAAATTATTTTCGTTTAGCACCATATATTCCATGGGGAAAGTTGTTCAGTTTCATGCCTGCAAAGTTTTCGTTACACCGTCCCTTACACCCCGTATTTCGACGTATGTTCCATGGGAAAAGTTGTTCAGTTTCATGAGTACATTGACCTCTTTTCGGCTTGTTATAACCCTAGTATTCTGGATATCCATTGCATGCATCATTAAGTTATATTTACCTTCTAGCTGGTACCCGCGAACTTCGTATCGTTTCATTTCTTAAACCATTTCAAAATTCTGATTTCCCCACTAGCAAAAATGTCCCCCTGTATATGACGTCAACCAATGTTATTAAATTGGCTGGTCACAGGTTAACCACTTCCATTCCGATGTCCAAAGTAATGATCGTGGCGAAATTTTATTGAACGTCGTTCACAGGTAGATTGAATTTTTGGGGCATGTTTTAGTAGGTATATTTTTACAAGTGCATGCTTTGTGCTTAACTTCATTTTTATTTAACTAGGTTATATTATAACGCTCAGTAAGTAAGTGGTGGTGGGTACTTATCGTAAGAAGTGACTGTAAATAAAGTGAGCAGCAGCATTCCCAGTTAATACAACTCATGCGTATGCCAATCAGTCTACTAAGCCTGGTGAGAACGGCGAATAAAAAGGAGAAACCTATGTCCAGTAGCGGATTGAAATGGTTGTAGCACTAGTTTTTAATTCAGACAAATATTTTATAACATATCTAGATAAAATATTACAAAGTATCCTAGGCCCTAGCAAAGATAAAGATACTTGTACACAGAAAAATCCTCTCTGAGATTTCACTTCAGTCGGCAGGCAGTCCGCACGAGTTCGTTTTTTTTATGCATCCATCAATCAATCCCTTTCATGGACGAGGCTGAAAGATAATATTATTATGTGGACTCCTAAGGGAATCCGGTGATTGACGAGATAAAAGATAGGACTATTGTATTAATTCTGTCTTTTAATCGCTCGTGCAACGAAGCGGAAAGCAAGGAAAGGAGTTCGTCTGCAAAACAGACTCGAGAGAGATTGGGAGTCAATTGTTCTTTAGAATATCGTTTGCAGTTATGCAATTTTAGTGTCCAACCGTTACTACGGGTAAAAAAAACTAAAAATTGTCGAGAACCATATTTTTTTTAAATTTTTAATTACGCAGTTTCTCGCCCCATCCGTAATGAATACACTGTGACTACCTAAATATTGTATCTTCACTGAAAAGCTGCATTCATTTTCAAACATGAAATTAACAACAATAACCAAACATATACATTACAAATTAAGCTACACCAAGTATTATGTCGCAACAAAAGCGATGTATCTCTTTAATGTTATCTGGGTGAAGTTTATAACTGTTTATAACAAACATTTCCTTCGGAGATACGTCAAATGAACACCTTTATAAGAACATTCCTTATCGTGGTGAGGAGGGGTAACCGCCGTCGCCGCAAATTAGAGAGAAACAAAACGTACAAAGACAATATTTCGCAGACAGGTTTTTACACAGCGTCCTATATTGTGCTGTACCTGGAAATTTGGAGAAATGGTTTCAACAAGTGGTGCTGATCACCGGTCTGCAAGCTTTGCAGGCGTCCCGCCACGAGAAAAAGGAAGGTAGAGGTGTCTATCTGTTTAAGTATTCAAAGAAAAAATATAGATTCTATACATTCTCAGCAACCAATCTGAAATACTGTTTTTCAATATACAAAGAGAAAACTTCGCACCTCCCATACTAACAATGCTGACTAATAGAATATTTAGTGTCGAATCCATTTTTAGGGTTTCGTAGTCTACTAGAAACAAGTTTGTAATGCTGAAAAACTTGATATTTAAACGTTGACTACGAAACCCTATTTGTGGGCGTGTCTGACACGCCCTTGGCCGGTTTTTTTACTAAGAATACTAAAAATATAATACCAGATTGGTAGCTTAGGAGGTCCAGAATCTAGATTCTTTCTCTGGATCACTGAAAAAAGGACATCTTGTATAAGTACACAGTTCTCTACGTAAGCTTTTTAATGTTATCGCGACGTCGGTCGCCGATAGTCGTGTGACAATTTGCGGACGCCTCCAATCAGTTGTTGCAACTTGCCTCGCGCTGTCGGCGAAGTGTCGCTCGTCTGCAGGAAAAGTGTCATTAGTCTTTGGGAGCCATAACCATGGTCCAGTGACGCTTTAAATATTTTTTATATTTCCCAGCTGTGCTATGAATGTCGCAAGAGGAGCCAAGCCAAGCAATGTAATGTTTGTGTGACATTTTGTGGGTGATTTTGTGACTACTTGTGGGTGTCGTAAAAAGCGACTAAGGGATAATCATCCAGGGAATTAGCAGCCGCGTTCCCTGTAAATACAACATCTTGCACTGCGCTCGCCAAACCGCTTGTCAAGCGTGGTGAGTATGGAAATGCCCTCCAATAGCGAGAGGCCCATGTCCAACAGTTGACTGTTATGGCTGCTATGGTAAAGGTGGTGGAAGTATTATCTAGCGCACGGTAGAATAATCTTTGCGGAGGTTGTAAGAAAGTCAGTAAATTATTACGGCGGCGCCAAGTCTTGAACAAAGGATGTCACGGTGCCTACGCACTTAATGAAACATGATAATATAAAAGCAGTTAAGATTTTATATTCATAAATCATGACCTTTAGATTAAACTGCCCTTATCAACGCTATTATGTAAGTTTTAAATTCAAAGTAGCTGTAAATGTATCTTTACCTAAACAAAAAACAGAACCAGTATTGCCAGCTTATGTAAAGCTTACATAATTAAGAATCTCCTGCAGCTCGGAATTTTCTGCTTATTGTCAGTAATAACTTACTTTCTGAACTAATAACTCAATTATCAGTACACACTAATTGGTTCTAAATATAGAAAAAAACATTCATTCATTAATGCTAAATTACGCCGATAAAAATAACCCTACGCCGGATTAAACCGACCCAAAGGGATGAAAAGGGTTGGGGGTGTCAAAAGTCATTGACTGGGTGTTGTAATAAGCTTACACGGGCAAACGGGAGTCGGGAAGTTTAAGTCAACAAGACTTGGCTAAGAAGACTATCCTTTTACTAAGTAGGCTGAGATGAGCTAGCAATACTAGTTGTAGGTAAAAAATTACTGAAAAAAATAATTAAAGATTGGACCATTCCTCGAAAACCGTACCGCACTTTCACTAAGTAACATCGGCGCTGACTTGAATAGGACTAGCAGTGGTCACCATGGCCGAAATCGATCCGAGAGATCATCATTAAGTAACAAAAAGTACAAATATAAGAAAATAAAATAGTATCTATAATCTCGCCGTCGAGTTAGATAAGATCTACCTAAATATAATTATTAATACAGATTTGATCAATCAATTTTTCAATTTTAATTGGCAATAAAATATGCATAAACAAACAATGTTGTTAATGTATTAAGTCTACAGTAGCACGTCCAACTAAACCAAAATTTTCAACATAATTATCTAAAGTATTCTATGATTAATACTTGCGATTGTTGGCGCTTGGTGAAACTGAATATTAGACATTTTTTGTTTATAAAAACACTTGTACTAGTTTCACAGTTTTATTGTGGGTATAACCCTACCGGTTTCGCTCACTGAGCATCCTCAGGGGCATTTATTTGTTGAGCAACACACTTACACAAACATTATAATCTATTGTAATACACTTATTTCTTTCCATTATTAATTTTAATTACGAACACTGGTCTTTATCGTTTGAAAAAGGTAAACAATTTGATAAATTTATATTAGTGTCGGTAGGTAAAATAATAAAATTTCGGGTTGCCTACCCTTGGAAAATTTCCCCAAAAGTGGGGAGATTTTTTTATAAAATAATTTACCTAATCTAGGTATGTCAATTAACTAAAAATAAAATATGATATATCCCATAATTAAATATGATTATCATAATACTCGATGTCAATAGAATAAAATAATAATATAATTTAAATGTCAAGGGGAGAAGTTAGTAACTAATTATTAATGTCAAATAATTTCATAAGGTCATTTGTATAAAAATAAATTATTAGCTGATTATTTCAAAAATGTCATAAATAAGATTGTTAATTAAAATACATTAGTAATGGTGATTTATTAAGGTCTATCTGGTCATTGAGTAATATGTCACTATGTTTAGAAGTAATTTTATTGATTTCCAATGCTTCCCAATTATTCAGTTTACGCCCTTTTTCGCAGAGTTGTAGAATTTTGAAGTTTGTGGAGGGGTCAAAGTTATGGTTTTCGGCTAAAAGATGTTGGGCAAAGGTTGAGTCATCTTTTTTAAGTCTCCAGCATCTTAGGTGTTCTTTGACTCTAGTTTCAAAAGATCTACCGGTCTGACCTACATATTTTTATTGCAGTCCTTACAGGAAAGTTCGTAGACCCCACTTCTTTATTCAAGTTGTTGGTGGTACTACTTTTATGGGCAAGGCATCTCTTTAGGTTAGTTGGGGTGTAGAACGCTGGGATTTTATCCTGGAGCAGTCTACCGCATTTGTAAGAGATGTTGCCTACAAAAGGGATTCTCGCCCATTTTTTAGTTTCAGTGTCGGTAGCTTGTGATGTATATAATAACTTCCTGACCACTTGTTTCTGTGGTCAGTAAGTTATAATATACATCACAAGCTACCGACACTGAAACTAAAATTTCACTATTCAAGCGAATCCTACCAAGGGAAAGAAATTGGAGTAATGCTATTCTAAGTTTGCACTACGCAATAAACAGAATATCTAAACAAATTATAAAGTGTACTAACACAAATCGTATTTACTATACATTTTATGCTGAAAATACTGGCAAAGTTATCCTATAGTTTACAATCGCGCATTATCAGAGTCACGTCCCAGTGGCAGTTCGGGAATTCTTTGCCGCCGAATCGTCGAAGTTTACACCGATTTGCTTACGAAAACACATTAGCGCATCCCGTAAGTGATATCGACGTGGATCTGCTATCTCCGCACGCCGTAATGGATTCATTTGTATTCAGGCTGCAAGTGGGCACGGGTAGTAACGAACATCGGCCGGGCTGACGTTCGGCACAATTACTAGTGTTAATATTTACCAGCCGGCACGAGGACTAATTGCTACTGGGCTGCGTAGACAGTCGGCTGTAACTGGGCGCCGGGATGCCTCAACAATGCCGGCCAAATTAACTTGAGTAATTTCTACTTTGGCGATGGCAATGGGTGATGACTGCAACGTCTGTTACCAGCCCGGTTAGCACCATTTTCTCTTCAAGTCAAAAGTCCTCACTTGTGACAACACCCATGACTGTCTACGTTGCGATTGCTAGCCGTACTGAACTGAGTCTAGTATTTAATCGTCTCCGTATAGGTCTTAGGTAGACCATTTCATTTAAAACGTGTGGAAAATTAGTCAACAAATATCCCGATAAATTCTATATCAGCAAAGTAAAACTGCTAGTTTTGTGACGACTACCGACTATCAATGATTTCCAGCGAAAGCGAACACCAACAGTCCTCTGATGACTTTACCTATACGGTGTTTGCCATCACCGTCCAGCAGGTGTGTGAACCACGATTTTGTACGAAGGCCAGCTACTTTCATGACACAGTAACATTTCCCCAGGCAGAAGTCCCAAGCATATCCGTATATTGTTTTTACAAGGGGTAGATAGAGGAGAGGGGGGCAGGTTCGGGCATTATTTATTTTGAAAGCAGGATTTATTTGCGGAAATGGGTCTGGCCCGTATTACTCAAGGGAGATTTCGCTGAATAGGGATGTAAAATATGCCTTTCGGATTTAGATAACTTATTGTATTCCGAGAGGATTTTTTATTTGTATTGGTAAAATATCCTTACCATCCGTTACGTATCTTATCTCTTGTGATTTCCTAAAGGGTTTGGTAAATTGAGTTTATAGCTAGGATATTTATATACTTAGGTTTCTTACACTACCACTGCTCGCAGGATCTTTACCGCATCGGAGTCAATAAATGACAGCAACACACCTCTTTAAAATCTTATACCTAGCTACCTAATGGGTACAGGGTCTAAGGGACAGCCAAACACTGATAAGGTGCATTCTTGATGCATTCAGACCACGAAACTGAACCGTATGCCATAATATGTACAAAATTATTTCTAAAAAAAAAACTATTTTACTTTAAGTAAATCACAGATGATACGTGCGACGGGAGACGTAAGATAACTACTGTCAGACAAGTGGTCGTCAACCGTCATCGATGTGACGCGCGTCTCTTGTGTGTTATCAGCCTCTCTTCTGTTTTATGCATTTTACCTATATGGAAATGGTTTTAACCGTCGCAATGTCACACGACGTCTCACCTGTAGAGTTTTTGCGCCTAAGATTTCTCAAAAAAAATGCCGAGTAGAATAAAACATAAAAAGAAAGTATATTTCTACATGGAGAGCGCTTATGTGTAGCGGACCTCTCGGCTACACTTGAGAAGCAGGTCAGAAGTTGGGTAAAATACGTAGGTGGGCACAGTGAGTACCTACTAACTAGTAGGTACCCAGGGACTACAAATAGCTGGGTTATGGTTTGTAGGATACTAAAATAATTATGTCAAAAGATATTGGCACATAATATCTAAATACGTGGGTGATCATAGTGAGCAGGTACCTACTAGTTACCGGGGTATGGATTGTAGGATACCAAACATAGGTCAAAACATAGGCACAAATAAAAAAGGAAGTGTATTATAAATATTATAATTTTCGTAGCAGGCGAGATATCATCGTAATAAAAACCAAAATCCTTTGGTCTATAAATTATTTCATGTCATATTACAACAGGACATTGTACGACTGAATTGTCCATAATTGTTTTTAGATCCTATTTTTATGTCAAACAAAACACTTGTCACATGCCATTCAGCATTTTCATCAATCATAGCCAAATCATAGTTCATTCGCGAGGTTTCGGGTCAAATGAATATGACATCAAAGATTTTTTGCGGGAGATACAGGTTCTTTTCGGGTGTTTCGTAAAATAGCGACGTAGAGTTTTTCTTCCGGAACAGGCCGGGTTTCGTAAGGGCTTCAGTACCGTGGACCACATCCATACTGTAAGGCAGGTTATACAGAAGACAGAGGAGTATAACCAACCACTGTGTATGGCTTTTGTGGACTACGAAAAAGCCTTCGACTCTATCGAAACCTGGGCTGTTTTGGAGTCCTTGCAGCGGTGCCAAGTCGACTGGCGGTATGTGGAGGTGCTGAGAAGCCTTTATCAAATGGCTACGATGTCCGTTCAAGTACAAAACCATAATACAAGACCCATCCAACTGCTCCGTGGTGTAAGACAGGGTGACGTTATATCCCCGAAACTCTTCACCAACGCATTGGAGGATGTCTTCAAAACTCTACAGTGGGATGGACTGGGCATCAACGTCAACGGCGAAAGTCTCACGCATCTCCGCTTTGCCGACGACATAGTCATAATGGCCGAATCGCTGCAGGACCTGCAAAAAATGCTATCTAGTCTTAACTCTGCCTCGAGACGTGTTGGACTTGGGATGAACTTGGATAAGACGAAGGTCATGTTCAATCAACACATAATCCCCGAGCCGGTCTCCGTCGAAGGTGTAGTCCTTGAAGTTGTCCAGAAATACGTGTACCTTGGGCAAACTTTGCAGATGGGAAGAGACAACTTTGAGGCTGAAATCACCAGAAGAGTGCAGCTTGGTTGGGTAGCATTTGGAAAGCTGCGTCACATCCTCGAATCATCTTTGCCACAATGCCTTAAGACCAAGGTGTTCGATCAATGCGTCCTACCAGTCATGACCTACGGAGCCGAGACGTGGAACTTGACAGTAAAACTGGCCCACCGGCTACATGTCACTCAGAGAGCGCTATGGAAAGGTCTATGCTTGGTATCTCTATAATGGATAAAGTCCGGAATGAGGCCATCCGAAAAAGACCAAAGTGACGGACATAGTCTGGAAGTGTAGCAAGCTGAAGTGGCAGTGGCTGGCCACATCTGTCGTAGAACCGACGGACGGTGGAGTAAGCGGGTTCTCGAGTGAGGCCACGCCTCGGCAAGCGTAGCGTTGGACGCCCTCCGGCCAGATGGACCGATGACTTGAAAAAGGCGGCTGGTAGCGACTGGATGGCAAAAACGGGAGATCGTGCCTTATGGCGTTCCCTGGGGGAGGCCTACGTCCAGCAGTGGACTGCAATAGGCTGAAATAGAATAGAGTTTTTCTGAATCTGTCGACTATATGGTTAACCACATAGTGGCGGTGATAGGTACCACCTACACTGCAATATAGCATTCGCAAAAAGGGTTGATGTCAAGCAACATTGCCCAGTCATACAAAATTGCCTTTTGCTACATGAGTTTGTGCTTTTGAAAAACATGTTGCGCCGACCCTATGATTTGGGGTAAGGGCAAGCTGATGATGATGATATAGGTTCTTTTCTTATCATTGTTATCGTACAATATGAATTTCTGTAACAGTTCCACGTTATATTCAGAAAATTAATTTTGCATTGCAACTGACAATGAAGAACTTGAAAAACAATTCGAATGAAATAATTACAGATACCTAAGTACTCAAATAAGTACTCTTTGTCTTTATTTCATTGTCTCTCTTTTATTAAATTAATACATCCTCTCTTCACTGCAAAAATTATAAAAGAGGTAATTTTTTTGAAGAGCTTTTCACAAAAGTTTTCTGTATGACTCTTGTAATGTTTATTAAGTTTTATTTGCATCATGACTTCATTTAAAATAACAACTCGTATCCTGTCATATCAAATGCTCGACTTATACAACAAATTATTATTTTAGTAATATGCATAAAAAAATATGTTACAAAATTTTACTGCAGTACCATAATGCATACTCTATAACAGACACAACACAAGAGACCACTGCTGTACATGGTCCCCGCCATACTCACCACGCTTGGTAGGTGGATAAGTAAGCGCAGTGCAAGATATTGCATTTAGAGCAAACGCGGCTACCCATTCCCCGGATGATTGTCCCTTACTCTCTTTTTAGCAAAACCTAAATTCTACTTAAGGTGTCCTTAAGTAGAATTTGATACTCGTACTGCCGTGTTATACCTGCTTAGAATAAGCATCACCCAAATTCTACTTAGGGACACCCTAAGAAAATTTCACCACGCTTGGTAGGTGGATAAGAGGGACAATCATCTAGCATAAGTTCTTTGTTGAATTCATTCATACTATCTTTGAAATATCGTGACTTGTGGCTTTTTGCACTCGGGCGTTACGTGGTTTTTGACAGCCAGCAAATAAATGACAGGTTGTGACAGCCACATGGCTACGCCGCATTTCGATACTATTCCATCTCTTCTCATCATTAAATAAAATCCAGAAAAAGATCGCAAAATCGTGCGGTGTGTGTAAGTATACAGGGTGTTAGGGACGGTGTACCGAAAACTTTGCAGGCACGATCAGACCATAAAACTGAACAACTTTTACTATGGAGTCAATGGTGGGAAAAGAAAATAAATTTCCGACCTCCCATACAAAATTCACGATCAGCTGACTGACTTTGTATGGGAGGTCGGAAATATTTTTACGTTTCCACCATTGGCTCCATAGTAAAAGTTGTTCAGTTTCATAGTCTGAGCACGCCTGCAAAGTTTTCGTTACACCGTCCCTAACACCCCGTATTTATTAAGCTATAACGTGTATGACAATCTCCTAGGAATATCCGTTTCACTAAACGAGTTAGAGACCCTATGAATATTTGATTCAGGGCTAGAGTTGTAATTAGTGAGTAACAAATTGAGACTAGGCTCTCAGATTTAGTTATGTAACTTAAATAGTTTGGTTATTAGTGTAACTTAGTTTTATACGTATAAATTGTAAGTTGTATCAATTACATACACTTTTGTTTCCGAAATACGGAAATGTTTTCATTAAAATATACATACATATACACATCTCACCTCTATCCCTTGCAGAGTAGGCAGAGCGTATAAAAGTACTGAATTTTATTTAAATAGTAATTTTATAACTAACACGTTGTCACACTGTTGATCACGGTTCCAAGTGTCTGACTACTTAGTTATTTTATTTATTTTTTATTTTTATTTATTGAGAAAACCAACAGCTATATTTGTAGTCGTTACAAAAATCATAGCAGACGCCTTTTAGTAAAGCGATTTAAAAACTCTGTCACAAGAGTTCATCGGGTCCGTCGACTCAATGCCACAAATACAATATCTTTTTTAACTTTATATGCCACAAGGTCACAAAAAATAACCCCGTCTGTATAGATGCTCATATTTCAGTAGCCGTAGGCTCAACTATTCAGGCAATATTTTAGTTTCGGTTAACCTTACGACCAATAAAATGGTACCTACTGCTGGTCTATTCTAGAATGCTCTCAAATTATTCTGGTAGTAGTATATTTTAGGTAGATATGGCTATGTAATTGTCATATTTCAATGAAAAGCATCAAAGGAAAATTCCAATTTTAGTTAACAAGGAAGTAGAGACATTTTTATCACCTAAGCTAAATCTCATTATGTGTTTGCGGAATGAACCTAATCCGGGTTTTCTCATAATGATAAAATAAATCATGGATAAACTGCATTATGTTGATCCTTTAACTTAATGGATTACTGGATGTGAAGCTGATTTGATAGTACCGATGGACTTAATGCAGCTTGTGCCTTAGAAAATTATTTTAAGTAGCAAAACAGAATGACCCGTTGTCTATGTAGCGACAGTTTTTACACGAATTGGGACAACCATTATCGTCTATTAGGGTAAAAACACACCTTTTCTACGTTTACAAGCAAGGGTCACGCTCGCACGAAACGCGTATTTTGCTGTTACAATATTGTTACTATTTTTGGTGGTTGATCGAAATAAGCGCACAGACCTACATTTTGAAAGTTTACTTTCTGTATAGGTATTCCTTGCGGGGCAGGCAGTGCGGATACGGCTGAAAATGCTAGGTTATTTTAAAAAAGAACGGTTAGTCAATCGTTTCTCTGAATATAATGCGGTGAAATTTTACTAGTAATCAATAACAAAAACTCAGAATGGAACAACTTTTCCCAAGAAACATAGGTTGAAATGTGAAAAAAGAAATTATCGGCAATTTTGTATGGGAGGTCCGAATTTTTATTTAGTTTTTGAGTTATGTTCCTTGGGGAAAGTTGTTCCTTATCACCAGCCAGTAAGGTATTTTCGCTATCGGTCACTAGTATTTCACCCTATACTGATATTTGAAGCAACTAATTTTTGTACTGTCTTCAGAGAGCTGACTTTCAGATAAACGTCACACACCCTTGACATGCACAAATTCACATCTGAAAGATTACTCTTTGCAAACTTGCGCATACGAATTAAATTTCTACTCTTCCACAAATACGCTAGTCAGTTTCGTAAATGATTTGTTACCTATAGAATGTGTATTAATTATTACCTAAACACATTTATTGATTTATTTTATTGCATGTTGGAGGAATTAACCACAGTCCTTTTACAACCCCAGAGAGTAGGTCAATTGATGTCAATATTGAGTATGTATTTACTCAGAGATCATTTCTCAGGGGCCACTTAATGGCAATTAACGTCACGTTACGTCTTGTTATATCGCGTCAGGATCTCACGTTGTCACGTCACAATCTGACGAGGTTCGTGATTAATTCAGTACCTACTTAGTTTACACATAGCTGTCGGAAACGGTTTTAGATATGTAGTGCGCACGCGATCTTATGGCATTCGAAAGCAAAGATGATATATGACATGTGGCTATCATTAAATCGCGCGCGGACACTACGTAATACCGACCCCGACTACGGAGACGACTACTGGAGGTCAGGTGGCTCTGCAGGTGATCGTACCACACCTGAATTTCCGTCGGTATCCGGCGTTTTCGGTTGGGATAACATGCTACTAATGACGGATAGCGAAAACTTAGAACCGTCTGGTGATAAGTAACAACTTTCCCCAGAGAACATAAAGTCGAAATATAAAAAAAATTGGACCTCCCATACAAAATTGCCAATCAGCTGATTTGAGTATGTAACTATGGAAGGTGAAAAGATTTTTTCATTTTTCGACCTATGCTTCTTGGAGAAACTTCTTCCGTAGTACCAGCCTGTTCTCAGTTTTCACTATCGGTCACTAAAACTTCTAAACGCCGAAATCACATTGAAAAACTTCGGATCGAAATTTTGCAGTGTAATTTGCTGATGATAGTACCTACTCTACTCTGGTGACGATGTAGACATAAGGTGCTGCTATTCTAAGCTTTATTCAGGCTCTAGTTATTCGTCCTATGAAGGACCTCTACAAAGAAGAGCTTTGTCAACCTAATAAGAGCACTTTAGATGACAAAGCACTTTTATTAGCTCAATTTACACTAAAGAGATGTTGGACGAAATTAAGGATTCCTTTTCATTCTCGTCGTAGTATTACCAGACCAGTGAAAACTGAAATTCCTGGAAATTCTAGTCTCCTCCTAAAATTTTAATTTCACAGCATTCTGTTATACAGGATAGTATCGAACGACCGCCTTTTCCGAAATTAAGCTTTTTAGGTCAAACTTAGCAATTTATAAAACCAAATCTTAAACACTTTCTGTGTTAGGCATACAATTCTTACTACGAATACGTAGAAGCATCGGCAGTATAAATGCCAAAAGTCGCAGGTTCCAATCCAGTCGGCGGTGCGGTCAAACGATTTCCCTAAATACGTACCTATATAAAAACATTTAACGTTTATTTTGTTAAACCAGTTTATTGACGAAAAGATTTTTATTAAACCCCTGCTACCTGATATCTGCCGACGCAGCATCGACTTGCGGCTGTCATATTATGCTTGATGCTGTCACGCACCGCAATTTTGAAGACGTGGTATCTGGTCTTCAACTCATTTCGTCAAGAACTGCCATCCGGCAAATGTAAGGTCCTACTTAATACTACTGCAAATAATTTTCAGGTTGTGGTCTAAAAACTAATTTTAAAAATCTTTATGTTTGCTTACGTATCAAGAACCAAAGAAATGGCGATCAACTGTCAAATAAACATGGCGGCGCGACGTACATGACATTGGATCAATCAAAACGCGTGTTGTCAATTTTACAGTTTGAAAATTGATACGTTAAATTGTGATCCAAGTGTATATATTTCACAATATTACGACAGATTGTAATTTAGTAAGATACATTGTAATATAGTGATATTTGTAACTGTACAGAGACCTACACACGATACAACAAAACATAGCGTAAGTACGACTTGCAAAAGCAAGCACAAAGTTGCGACTTAAACTGTTCGCGTGACATGATTTCCGCTGAAACATGCTCTGAAATACGTTTTCCTTTATACAGGTAGGGAGGCACGCCCGCTTTGGAAATAGATGCCATTCACTGGAGGAAAGTTGACGGGGTATTGATATCGATTTCCCATGGGAAACGCCGGTACTGGGAGCGGAGAAGCTTGCATGCCAGCCGATCAATACAAGCAATAGGTACTGCATAGAATAGCATGAGTAAGAAAACGTTTCTATGGCAGTGCCAATACGCACGTGAGTATTTCTCCGGACCATGCAAATTCACGTGATTTCTCTGGCGAATTTGAATTTTGAGTTAATTGAAATAATACCAATGAATATTGAAAACATATCTCAAAAGTTAAAAAATGATACCTTTGGCCCTCGTTTCTCACTTATAGTTCCGAAGAAAAACAAGTTTAAAAAAATCTCGCCAGAGAAATCAATCAAATAGGACAGAGAAATCAAACTCGTAACTTTAATTTCGTTATTTGTATCATTTACTAATGTCAGCCTGCCTGGGGGCTAGGTCTTTGGCGAGCCTGCGAGCAGACAACAGCCATGCTAGCCTGCCCGGTGGCTAGATCTGTGGCCGCTTCTGCTCACAGCGCTGCTAGCAGACCGAGCAGGCCAGCGTGGCTGTTGTCCGCTCGCAGCGCTGTGAGCCGAAGCGGCAACAGACCTAGCCACCGTGCAGGCTAGCGTGGCTGCTGTCTGCTCGGCGCTGCGTGTAGAAGAGGCCACAGATCGCAGCTGGCCAGCATTGGCGTGATACTCGCAGCGCTGTGCAGAAGCGGCCACAGACCTAGCCACGGGGCAAGCTGGCGTAGCTGTTTCTGCTCGCAGGCTCGCCACAGACCTAGCCACCGGGCGTTGCTGTTGTCTGCCAGCAGCGCTGTGAGCAGAAGCGGCAACAGACCCAGCCACCGAGCAGGCCAGCGTGGCTGTTGTCCGCTCGCAGCCGGCAACAGACCTAGCCACCGTGCAGGCTAGCGTGTATATGTGTCTGCTCGCAGCGCTGTGAGCAGAAGCGGCCTGAGACCAGCCACGGGGCAGGCTAGCGTAGCTGTTGTATCACAGGCTCGACACAGATCACAATTGTACAACTACACCACATGTGGTAATTTTGTTGAATAAATTGAATTGAATTGACCTAGCCACTGGGCAGGATAGCATGGCTGTTGTCTGCTCGCAGGCTCGTCACAGACCTGATTGATTTTTCGGGCAATTTTTTGACTTCTCTGGCATTTTCGCCAGAGAAATCAATGCCATAGAAAGCAAAAAGTAGTGATTATTTAGAATAACCCTTAAACCGTAAAAGCGAATATAATCGTAATTACACAACTAGCTCACCACCCAAAAAGCTACGTTTCTTTAAAAAAATCACAACATTATGACCGATCAATTAATTATTAACTTTACCAGAGAACTCAAATGTATAGGTGTACCAAAGCCAGAATAACACTTGATTACCTCGATGAATCCAAAATGTAACATCGAGTCACGAGTGCACCACCTCCGCTGCTGCGGCGTTACTGACTCTTTTGAGCGGCCGGGATGCCGACAGTGTACCTACAAAGACTAGTGATGTGTGCGATGTTTTTTACGCGCCAGAGAATCCCAGGATTTTACGCGGACAGAGACATTTTATTCTTTAACTCGCTAAACTGTTATAAGTATGGTTAAATATTAATTGTAGTT
This sequence comes from Phthorimaea operculella, assembly GCA_024500475.1. NCBI lineage: Eukaryota > Metazoa > Arthropoda > Insecta > Lepidoptera > Gelechiidae > Phthorimaea > Phthorimaea operculella. The sequence goes on from JANFCV010000272.1 coordinate 363,024, forward strand.
AAACTAGAATATATAAAAGGTATGTGAACATCGTCACAAATTCGTATCATAAATAGTTATCGAAATATGAACCCATGAATGTAGCAAGTCAGCTTTCGGACAGAGAGCGTCAATTTGGGGGCATATATATTTTTTAAAAGAAGCGTAATATCCTATAAATTTTTATTGCTTCTCCAATCGCAGTAATAGCCGTACTAACCATATAAAAAATACTGTTGCTCTATAATAGCAAGATGTGCAAATTTTAGGCCAAGACAGTGATTTCTCTGGTGCTGAAGAAAGACCCACGTATTTTATTTCATTTAAAAGGTCCTTTTAAATTAACTGCAAATATTTTCAGGGTGTAGTCTACTCCCATACAAAATGATTCAGTCGACTGTTATTTTGTATGGGAGACCGCTGAAAAGACGTGGTGGATGCTGACCTGCGCAATCTACAAGTCAAGTAACAAGTACATTTTTGAAGGCATTTTTTCATGTATTGCACTTACGTACGCGTCTAATATAAAGTATCATGAAAGTACTGAATAATATGTGGTATGTAATGTATTTGTCGTGCAATTTGACAAATTCGTTTATTAATAAGATAGGCCTGCATTTGTATGCATCCGCATTACACTTGTTGGTAAGTGATGATGCAGACAATGTTGTAGCATGCTTGCTAGGTAGTGCCTTTTCACTCTTGCGTTTCCTACTTACAATGAATTCAATTAAAATTTCATGATTTCATCATCATGTGAAATATCGTTCCATCACAGTTAGCGGAATTGTACGGTCACCTGCATTGTACTCGTAGCACAGTATATAGGATGCAATTTTATTAGTGGCGGATCCGTTAAGGGTGTTTCTGTCAATAAAACTGAACAACTTTCCTCAAGGAACATAGTGGTATATTTCATTTGCAAAACGAATATGATGTGATGTACATATAATATGATTGTAATCTCAACTGGCTATATTTTTGTCATTCTCGGTGTCCAAAATTGAACTTTCGATGCCAAATTACAACTAAGTGTGTTTTCATAAATTTCTGTATCTTTAAAATTCAAAAAACTTTAAGACAAAAATCCGTAGTACCTTTCTTGAGGTTAGAGATGAGGATATTACACATTACATTACGTATATTTCATAAGTAATGATTCAACCGTATCATACCTGGAGAAGCCCAAACGTGGCATGTTTCGAGAATTATTTCTATTTAATTTTATACAAGTGACTTAAATATAATAATGTTATATATTTTTAGAATCGGCTTAGCAAGGCCTTTCATTTGATACCACACAATAGGTTTTGGAACAAAAATTTTTTCCCATACAAAAAAAGATGACGTCATTACTCTTCATAGGATTTTTAAAATTGTGTACTACGGGTCAAATCTATTCATTGACCTAAAGATTAAGTGTACCAAATTGCAGAACTCTTCTCTCAGGTGCAGCATGTTTTGAACTACCGCTAGGACTATTTCCACACTGCTGAGCGCGAAGCGACCATTTTTTCGCTGTGTCCGTAGTCGGGAACGGGGAGTCAGGTAACTCTGCAGGTGACTTTACCTCCTACTTAGATAATTTCCTGAACAAACTTTTATATCAGTAGGATCAAGTAAAACAAGAGTTAACTTCAAATAATTTATTTCGTGGTCAGCTATAACTACAATAATAAAAACTTTAAAATATCTACAGTTAGAATTTAATTCTATATCTACCTGCTATCTACTACTATACTAGCTATTCAAAAGCGAACAGTCGATAAGAGGTTATTTCACTGACCCTGCCCTGACTCCACTTACTCCAGATTTGATATACATTGCTGGGCGTAGTGTTTGCCGATAATCTATCGATAGTTCACGATATCGATAGTATATGCAGCAACACTATCGATCGACTCAATCGTTTTCAAGATACAAAAATCTATTATAGTATCAATTCACTACAAAACAATCGACAGTATAGAAATCAATACAATCAATGCTATCGATGTATGTATTTTCAATTGACAACAGTATTGCACCAGTTTGAAATACTGATAGTATCGATATAACCTATTGATTGTGTAGAGGTTTTCAAATGAAAACTATCGATAGTTCGGAAACACTAGCAGAGCGTCTTGAGTTTATTATAATTTTTAACCTGATTCATAGAAGAAAGGTCCCGAAACGGTAACATTACTGATTGAGTCTTTTTATATTACCTGACATTTGAGCAAGATGTCAACAATAATGTTGCAGCATCGGGTCCCTTCTTCTATAAATCAGTAGTAATCGATCGATAACCAACAATCTACGCCAAATCGGGCTCTTACGGCGGTGTAGTGAAATAACCACCTTTATTGATAAAGCCTATTCTTATCTACTTAAAGGCCTAAGGGTTTAAATTATTTAAATAATTTAGAATCGAATTGTTCCATTGTTGTTTAGAATATAAGATCTACCAGCGTATTAAAAATAAACTTAAATTATATTACTGGCTACGTACACAAATTAATCAAATATTGTACGACAAATTAAATCACAAAATTGTAATATATTGCATCACAATTATTAATTCTGAAATTTTGATAGCTTTTAAAGGAGAAAATGTTAATTTCAATATTTTAATTATGGTCCTAATAGGTATTTAAATGCGCGCAAACTGCGACATTTTCATCTGTATTGGGATTTTAATGCACTCACAGTGCTATATTTTATTCTCATAAATGGAAATCTGCTTTTATTGAGTTGTTTACTAAAAAGATCCACAGCAGTGGCAGTAGTTCTAATTTGGACTATCACCAGCAAATTGTATAGTAACCAACATAGGTACCAACTTATACTGGATTTTCATACAAATACTAAGAAAAAACAGTATGTTGATTCTTGAGTGGAAGCTGGATTTGCTGGTGATAATACGCATACGGCACATATTATTTTCAATCTGCAAGGTTTGGTTAAACCTTGATGCTTTCTCTCAGCGATCCAAAGAAACACCACGCTTATTCGTCATGCCCAGCAAAATGTTATCAGTAGAAGCCGCATTAGAATGCTCTAGAATATCCTCTTTGCTTGCCATGGAATGGTAGTCATTCATCTCCGACCACGCGGGGTCGGACTTGGCTATTCTTTCCGCTCCTTTATTTTCGTGTACGCCAATATTGTTACCATGATAAAGAAAACTACGAAACCGAGGAGCAGCCTACGATGAGGCCCATCCGACGGTTGAGAATGGTTGTTATGTCGAAAACTTTGTCGGGTCTCAGTTTTGGAGTTACCGGTTTTCTGAGTGTGTTGAAGGAGTGCATTCGCTTGAAGGAGAGCGCATTAGTATCGAAGCGACGATGCCTTCAGTGAGCCGGGCGGTGATATTTTTTGCATCAGTGACGTTCAGTGATTCTTCTTCGCCGTCTATGTTTACTATCGGCTCCTCGGATAAAGCTACTATGCACACGACGTAATTCATATTCTGCTCCAGATCGGTTATGTGAGTTGACACCTCCGTTGACTCGAGGTATTTTGTTTTCACCTGGAATAAACAACTTGGTTAAAAATAATTTTAAAAACCATGATAAAATAAATAACGCAACGCAAAAACTTGCAACGGTTTGTAGTAAAGGGAATTCGAAATGCGCATACATCTGACAGACGCATACGTTAGCACTGAGCTAAAATAGCGTAGCAGCGGACGTTACGTGTGGCCGCGTCTATTACTTGCAGAATATAACGCAACTGAGTTTTATCTGTATCAAAATAACATATAAGAAAAAGCCGTATTGGCTCTTTTTTTAGAAATCATAAACGTCCGTCACGACATTTTGCGACCTATTTATCGCCTTTATTTAGACGTAGAATTTTATTTCTATTAATCAAGTTAGTCGAACAACTTGTAACTTTAAACCTATAATTGAGTTAGACAGTCGTTATTAATAACTTTGAATATTATTTGACCCAAAGCTTAAGGTGAACTTTGGCTGTAACCTAATTGACCCTGAAAGATATTTTGCATTTAAAAATTATACTTGTACTTTTAATATTCAAACTTGTTCAAGCAGAAAAGCAATAAACTACACTGCCGTGTCAAAACATTAGACTGTAACCTCAAATTTCAAGTTTTGAGAACGGACACAAAAACATTTTTTTAGTTTTTGTATGATTTCTATATAATTTTCGAAGATATTGGAAATAAAATAAAATTATGTAGATTTTACGTGTCAAGATCTTTATAGCCATTAAAAAAATCATACTAAAATCATAAGACATACAGAGATACTTAAATAAAACTGTTTTGTCTTAACAACAGCTAGAAAAATCTTTGCGATTTGTCAGACAAAACACTGTACTGTACATTGCAGTGTATTGACTTGACTTGACCAACTGCGGTTGTATTTGTGTAATGAAACACCTGGTTCTAACTATGTTCTGACCTGTACATAAGTTGTACATTATAAGATATTTTTTGATTGTTCACATAAAATAAAGGTCTCATCAAAACCTACAACTTTCCCAAACAAAATGATTTTAGCATGAATAATTTGCCGAGATAAACGAGTTTTTAGTTTGACAGCTGTCACATAAAATAAAGGTCTCAACAAGGCCTATAACTTCCCACACAATCTGATAGGCTAGCTTGAATGTTACCGAGACAAACGAATTTTAGTTTGACAGCTGTCACATAAAATAAAGGTCTAATCAAGGTCTACAACTTTCCCGAACAAACTGATAGTCTAGCTTGAATGATTGCCGAGATAAACGAGTTTGACAGCTTTCACATAAAGTAAAGGTCTCATCAAGACCTACAACTTTCCCAAACAATCTGAAAGTGTAGCTTAAATGATTGACGAGATAAACGAGTTTTAGTTTGACAGCTGTCACATAAAGTAAAGGTCTCATCAAGACCTACAACTTTCTAGAACAAACTGATAGTCTAGCTTGAATGATTGCCGAGATAAACGAGTTCGACAACTGTCACATAAAGTAAAGTCTCATCAAGGCCTACAACTTTCCCAAACAAACTGATTGTCTAGCATGAATAATTGCTGAGATAAACGAGTTTTTAGTTTAGCAGCTATCACATAAAATAAAGGTCTGAACAAGGCCTACAACTTTCCCAAACCATCTGATAGTCTAGCTTGAATGATTGCCGAGATAAACGAGTTTTAGTTTGACAGCTGTCACATAAAGGTCATATCAAGTTCTACAACTTTCCCGAACAAATTGGTAGTCTATCTTGAATGATTGCCGAGATAAACGAGTTTGACAGCTGTCACATAAAGTAAAGGTCTCATCATTCCTACAACTCCCAAACAAACTGATTTTCTAGCATGAATGATTGCCGAGATTAGTTTTAGTTTTGACAGCTGTAACATAAAATAAAGGTCTCATCAAGGACTACAACTACAACTTTCTAAACAAACTGATTGTTTAGCATGTACGAATATTTGCCGAGATAAAGTTTTAGTTTGACAGCTGTCACATAAAATAAAGGTCTCATCAAGGCCTACAACTTTCCCAAACCAACTGATTGTCTAGCTCAAGTTGTCTAGCTATACAGGATGTAAATAAATCAACTGCAAATATTTTGAAGGAAGCGAATCAGTATGAAGCTGACAGCTTTCCAGGGCATAGGTGAATTAGTGATTCTTTGGGCCTCCCATACAAATAAAATCGGCCGGCTGTGCATTTTGTATGGAGGCCCAGTTTTCATATTTCGACCTATGTTCCCCTGGAAAGTGATTCAGTTTCATGAATAAACAACTTGGTTAAAGTTATTTTAAACCATGATATAATAAACGCAACGCAAAAGGCAACGATATTGTAGTAAAGGTGCGCGAAGCATATTCTGACGCGCAGAGTTAGTCAAATCAAAACACTGTAACGGCGAGTACGTGTCGCAATTACTTGAATATGACTTTATAGACATAGAGTATGAAATGAGTTTGCGGCTCGCGCGTGGCTCATGTCCGTCAAACACTGCAACGGCGAGTGATGTTACGCAATTATAACTTTATTTTAGACATACAGTGTTTTCCATACCAATATCTTTGATAACTATAGTATTTAACATAAAACAATGTTCTAGGGGAACATGTAGGAGGGGAAGAGATAGCGAATTGGCTTTATAGAAACAAAACACTGTATTGGACTTTACAGTATGTTGTTTTGACACGGCAGAACAGAGGAGTGCTACAACAGAGTAGCAAAATATTTTATTCCCATTCAAAATATTAAATTAATCCTAGTACAAGATTACGTCCTCCACAAAAATATATATTTTCTAATAGAAATATTAATTTCATTGAAAATATTGAATGATTTTCAACTCTTTCAAGTAACTCTTTGTAGTTTTTGCATACAGTCGGTTGGTAGCAAAACAGTTTTAATGAACACATCAATATTTGCCTAAAATAAGTTATATTTGTCCTCATACGTCATATTTGTTTATCAAACAAAATTATGATATGTATGACAGACAGCATCCATTTATAACGTCGTGATAAATAAAATATATTGTATGAGATTTTTATCACATCAATCACATCAATCAATTCAGTACTTATCAACCAAAATTATAGAAAATATATTTAGCTATTGAATAAAACACGTATAAATAAGGCAGAAGTTAAAATGTAAAATATTGTTTCGAAACGGTCGGTGTATCACTGTATTCACAGGGAAAGCTGCTGCCCATCTCTGTTTAAATTATCTCCTAGTTGCTTTTACGACTCTCTAAGGTTACAATCGGAGTGATGCTATTCTAAGCCAGCATCACACGTCTGCTACTACTGAACATAAATGTTATTTCCGAAGTGTAGCCGAGCTTAACATTGTTGAAGCACTCTCTGCTTGAATGTTTCGGTTTATTAAGCTCATTAAAAGTTTCAAATATTTAGAAGCTGTTCCTGAAATGCATGAACGTGTTGATGTCTAACTTTCTGTGTATTGTGAATGTCGGTGTTATAATATTAAAATTTATACTGTACGAATAAGTTTGCAAGTTTAGAGTTTTGAATAAATACAGGATTTAAAAAAGTCAGCTGCAAATATTTTAGGGGGTGAACCAGTCCACGAAACTGAACAACTTTCCTTAAGGCAAAAAGGCCAAAAATAAAAATTGGGCCTCCCATACAATAACTGTTTCGCTCGGCTGGTGCATTTGTATCGGAAGCACAATTTAAATTTTATTTTTCGACATTTATGTTTCTTGGGGAAAGTTGATCAGTTTCAAAGGCTGGCTCATCACTTGAAATATTTGCAGTTATTATTTTAAATCCTGTATTATAACAGACATTTGTCCCAAGTAAATTAGGTTATAAATACACTCACATCAGAATAGTAGTCTTCGCTGTAATACAAAATCTGTAGCGCCTTGATCGCGGTGCGGTTTCGTATGAACCACGACACGGAGACAGAGTTGTCTTTATGCTTGTCGACTGACAGCTGAGATATGACAGGCACGCTGCATCGCTCCCTCGGGTACTCCTCGTTCAGACAGGTCACTGAGTCTGGTTTAATTATCTTCGGATGATCCTGGATCCATAGCCACGTGTTGTTCTTTTGACACGTGCATACTAACACGTTATCTGAAAATTTTATTTGAAGTGAGGTTCTGTGAGTTTAGACAAATATAGGATAAAAGTTCATTGACTCCTGTGTACTGCTGTACGATGAAACGTAATGTCACGTCCTGATCAGTATAACGAGTTTGTATGACAAGCGATTTGAAGTCAATGAACTTTTATCCTGATTTATTTGGCTCAAATAATACTTTCAATTTAGCTGTAACAAGATGGGTTTGTAAACATTCTTTCTGCAGTATTCATAAAGTTTAAGAAATACAAATCTCAAATAAATGCTAAAAGCATAACAAACACGACGAAGTTCTGTTGTATAACAAAACCTAATTGAAATTTACACAGCTACTGCTGTTACGTATTCTCTGACACTCGAAAATACAAATTATACGGAGTACTCCACTTTAAGTTACAACAACATTGTCTTGATTTAGATACCAGCCATTTGTTTCTAGAAATTTCTCAAGCTTCGTAAATTATTCACTCACCTTTTACGGATATATCTTGTATGTGGTTCTCTACGGAATTTAGTAGCTCTAATGGTATTGCCTGTAGTTTATTGTGCCCTAAGTCGATTTGTACTATTTTGTTCAGATTCCTAAAAGCTGTAACTGATATATATTTTATATTGTTGTATGCTAAGTATAAGACAGTGAGCTCTTTCAAGTTGATCAGGTCTTCATTAAGAATGTTTTGTATTTTGTTATAAGCTAAATCTAAAAGCTTAAGATTGCCAAGGTCTTCGGGAAAAGATTCTACTGATTCAATATTGTTATTCGATAAACATAGCGTTCTTAGTTTCACTAATCCGCGAAAATTACTTGTTTTCAGCTGAGAAATCTTATTATGACTTAAGTCTAGACTCTCTAAAAAAGTGAGTTTTAAGAAAGGACTTATTGCGAGACGTCTAATCTTATTGAATTTTAGGTAAAGATGTTGTAAACTAGTAAAAGATTCAAAGGTAATATCATCAATGTTGGTCATATTTGTCGCACAGATGTGCAGCTCATATAAGTTTGCCATAAGCGTATTATTGTCTAATTTCTTTGAAGTGTTCCAAGTCACTACAGGATTTTTGCTAAGATCTAAATTCATCAAAGTTACTCCATTATGTTTAGAAGATAGTAAGAAGTCAAAATGGATGATATCGTTGTAAGAGATATTGACATTTTGTATATTCGGGAATATATCAAATATAAACAAAGGCAAACTTTCTAATCTATTATAGCTAATATCAAACAGCACTAATTCGTTGTATTCTATTTTCTTTAGAGCAGTAATAGTATTGATTTCATTTTTCTTGAGAATTAAATTTTTAAGTTTATTAAGTTTTTCAAACCCGCTAAGTTCTACCCTTGACAAAAGATTGTCTGCGAGATCTAAAGACTCGATATGCGTCAAATTATGGAGAGTGTTGTAAGGAACGTAATCCAAAAAGTTATTGCTTATGTTGAACTCTGATAAAGAATTGTGAATGTCAAATAGCTTTGAAGGAATTTGACTAATAATATTTTGCGCCAAATTCAACCTCAAAAGATGTCTATTGTAAGAAAATGTACCTTCAAATACATTTTCAATATTGCAGTGCTCTAATACGAGCACTTCTAACAGTGGCAGTTGGGAGAAAGAATCTATTGGTATGAAATCTAAACTATTGTGGGACAAATACAAATATTTCAAGCCTGGCACATCTATTGAATACAAGTCCTCAGAACTCAAAGAGTTATTTTTCAGAGAGAGAAGCTTCAAGTTGTTTAATCCATGAAAGGTCCCATTTTCTATGTAATGTATTTCACAATTCTCGAGATACAAAGAGCTCAAAGGTAAACCGTGTTGAAAAATGTGTCTACTTAATAGTTTTAATGGGTTAAAAGATAGATTTAAACTTCTTAATTTCTTTAAAAGTATCAAAGGCCATGTCAGAAATGGTATTGATTTTGTTGTGAGAGATGTCTAAATCCTCCAGTTCAGTTAGGCCATAAAAAGTCTGATTCGTTATATTTCGTAGTGAATTGTGTTGTAAATTTATGAAGCGGGTGGCATCTAAACTTTGAAAAGAAAAATCGTCTATAATTGAGAATTCATTCTCGCTGAGCTCGAGTCGCGACAGATGAGTTAAGTTCCGGAAAGTAGCCTCTGTTAAAAATTTTACACGGTTATTTTTCAAACTTAAATGACGCAACTTTTGCTGAGATTGAAACATGAAACTGTTTATTAAAGATAATGAGTTTGAGTCTAGCAGCAGTGTAACTAAGTTTGAACTCAACTTGGGCAAAATGTCGTTGATGTCAACTAGATGGTTGTTTTGCAAACTAAGATACTTTAAATTTGCCATTTTCATGAAAGCACCAGGTTCTATGAATGTAAGTTCATTGTGATCTAGATAAATTTCTTCTACTTTAAGGGCGTAAACAAAATGGTATTTAGAAATAAACTCTAATTTATTGTGATTTAGCCTAATTTCGTTCACGTTAACTAGTGACCAAAACGTGCTGTTATGTAAATCCTTAAAGTTGTTATTGTCTAGTCTTAAAATTTTCAAATCCTTATTATTACTAAAAATATCTTGTGGCACTTTATTTAGATAGTTAAACTCTAATTGTAATTTAACTAAACTTTCTAAATTACTAAAACTCTCACTATGTATATTGCTTATGCAGTTTGTATCTAAATATATTGCATTAATATTACTAGAATTATAAAAAGAATCAATTGGCACATCCAAAATGTTATTATGACTTAAGAATACTTCGGCAAGTGCAGGCATGTGACAAAACAAACCATGTATGTGATGCAAATGATTATGACTTAAATTAATAAATTCTAATTTCTTGTTATTTTGAAACAGATTGGGATTCAACACTTTGATTCTGTTATGGCTTAAATCTAAAGACTTGAGATTCACTAACGAATAGAAAGCCCTATAGTGAATGTTATTAATAAAATTAAAATGAAAGGATAGTATTGTCAGGGACGGACAAAATTTAAGGCAGTCTTCCGAAATAAATTCAAAATTGTTGGAGTTTAAATCAAGGTATTCTAGGGATGTTAACTCTGAATGCTCTACAGTGGGAAAAAAGTACATTTCATTCCAAGCAAGTCTCAAAGATCTCAGATGCTTTAATTTTGCAAGTGATGCTATTGGAAATGTAGTAAGGTTATTTTCGCTCAAATCTATTTCGGATAATGTTTGGTCTAAGCTTGAAAAGGCGGATTCTGAAATTTCTCGTATCATGTTCCTTTTATGTTCAATTTCATTAGAGGAAGACCGTAAAAACTGTAACTGGGTATTTCCTCGATAAAATTTGAGGTGAGATCGATAGACATAAGTTTGAGCAAGCCGGAGAACGCTTTTTGTGGCATGAACTTGATCTTGCTTGATACGATGCTCAAAGTTTCTAGACATTTTCTTAATGGCATGAACGTGTCGTCCGCTATGTCCTTTATGTTGGTCCTCGCTATGTGAATGTGCTTGATGCATAGCCCCTGGGGTATGAAATGGGGCCCCAGACCCTCCTGATTGTCGTCAAGATCGTATACTGACAGCGATTGTACATTGGACGCAGTTTTGAGAGCATTCTTTACGTCTTTTGTTATTGTATCTTGGCAGTCAAGAAAAACACCTGCGAACAACAAAATTATTTGTACCTTTCGTGTTCTGAAAATTCATGTTTATAATAAAAAAGCCATCTTACCATCCTCAAAAGTATAACATGAACATTTATTACTCCTTATTAAGTCGGGACACCCCAGGGTATTTTGAGCTCGCGAAAAGGCTGGTAACACCAGCAGTAATGAAATAATTTGCAAAATATTACGTCCATTTTTCCTTGTCCTGCAGCATGAAATTTTTTGCATAGTTACATTATTGTTGCGTATTTTTAAATTTCAACCTGAAACAAAGAAAAGTCTAATGAAAGAGTGATTCACTATTAATTCAGAAACTTAAAATTATCTAATATTTTATAGTATTTTTAATTGACAACTTAATCATTAGAGTCCAAAAATGACGGTATTTGTACGATTAGTAGGTTAGACTCTTAATTGGCTGTATATAAAATATGAGTAGGTGTAAGCGTAGGCTAATTAAAATGTTTGAGCGATATCAAAATATTTTATAGCTCGAGTTATGCATAATTTTTTTACATACCTACACATTACACATAATACTTCAAAGATATATTATATACCTAGTCGATGTCTGACGTGATGAGGCAGCCTAGCATACTGACAGCTAGTCATCCAACATTAGACCAAAGAACAAAAAAACTTTTACTTATAGTATTTCTTTTCCTCATTTTTTTTTTTCAATACGCATATCTACCTACTTAGCCGTAAAGAAAACGTACAAGAGGAGGCTCTTGAGAAAATCCATGTCAGTCACTAAAGTAAATTGATCTAAATTGCCTCATGTCTCGGGAGTAGAGTGGGGAGAAACACACGTGACGCGTGTTTGTGCATTATGTTTGCGCAGAGCATTCGTATAGGTACATGCTTTAGGAAAGAGCGAATTTCCACCTTATTTTCCTATTAAGTATTATCCCTACCTTAATTTCCACCTTATACTTGGTTTATTTAGTTGGATTTTTGATGTACTTGCAGTGCTTTATTATTCTCGTAAATAAAAATAAGAAAGTGGAAAATTTGTCATGCACGGGACTCGAACCTGGACCCCATGGATCAACGCCCCACCGCTCTGCTACTGAGATATCGATGCACTGGCAGATGCCTGCAAAATTTTTCAATCTCTGGATGCTCGTCTTCAAGCGACGATCTAGCAAAATCTGTAGAAAGTATTTTACAACTTTACAATTCTTTCTACTTCTTATTTTTTTTATGTGAATATGGTTTAAGTCAAGCCGTATGTCAAACCGTAATTGTTTGAATATAAGATGAAAAAGCAATTCTTGACTCGCAAAGGGACGTAACGTGTGTTTCACGCCCAAGCCAATTTTATTTCTCTGTTAGTATTCATGGAGACCTAAATAAAAAGTGAAAAAAACCTTGTTTCGTATTTGTTAATATTAAAAGCCTACTCAACTTAAGTATCATCATTATTTTTCTTGAATTGGCCGTCTGAGCCCTTAAGGACTTTGGCAAACTTGCTCACACAGCATAAGTACCGTGAAAATAGAGATACAATTGTTTTTCTTCTTCAAGTAGGACACCGAGTCGTTCAACGATCTGATGAACCCTGGTTATAGAGTTTTACAATCGCTATAGTAGCATGCCCCTGACAAAGTTGTGTAACAACCGCTGTCTACTTAAGTGGTTATAGAAAGCGACTGAGACCTTAGCTGAGGGCTTAGCGTGCTATCCAAAGCATGGAACCATCTTTCTTTTGAGACAATCAGGTGTTTAGCCTGCTAAGGCCAAACTTGACTGGGAAACAATACACAAAGTGATAAATATCAACTTTATGAGTGGACCACCGAGAATCCAACCCGGAACCTTCAGCTTCGCAAACAGTCGCACTCATCAATCATCATCATCTCAACAGTCAATCATCGGTTGTCGGAGAAACAATGTGAAATAAAACAAATCACTTTTTAAACATAATCCAGCTAACAGCTAGGTAACATTATGCCACTACGTTGTTCATACATTTACCAAATTTTACAACACTTGTCGTGTTATGTATACAATTTTTTTTTTACTTGCACAATTTTCCACCTCAGGCAGGATTTGAACCTGCGACCTTCGGCATCTGTACTGTCGACGCCACTACCAACTGGTCTACCGCAGTTCTAATTGAGCCTGTGAATTAAGCGAGTATATCTCGTCCACTAACTCGTGGATGGTCATACATTATGCTGAACAAGAGCAAGAACCGACTAAAACTGTGCTGAAACGTTTCCTATTGACAGGAACATAAATTCAAAGTTGGTAATCCAAGTATGTCTCTCTCCCTCTCCCTCTTCCTCTCTTTTTCTCTCTCCCTCCCTCTCTCCATGGTATAATAAGATCTTTAAGATACTCCGCCTGGTATTTCATTCCGAGACTCGTGAACCACGTGACTAACACAAGACTACGTCATCATGCTTGTGGGTAACGTACTATGCCTCCCTCTATTTGTGTGACACACTGATTCAAACAAGGACCGATTTCGTGTATGCCAACTAGCCTGCAAGGCTAGTACTATTATTTTATTCTGTGCTACTAGGTGAGAAGTCGGGGGCAGGCGTTCAGAACGACACAATAATCACAAAATCCGCATCTGTTTAACTTGAAAATTGCTACGAATTTCGAAAGCAAAAACGTTTCAATCAAAACACAAATCACGCTCGACAACAGAACGGCTGTAGTCACTCAATTAGTGAGCTGAAACTTGGGAAAGTTGGTGTAAATGGCAGACACGAAACGTGAACACAAATTAGGGAAACGGCGCGCGGGGCGCCTATACAGATGACTCACTCAGTACTAGCGTCGATTTTGACGCTTACTGAATTTAGCTGGAAATAACCGGAATCTCAGGGGAAGTCAAGGTAAATAAGAAGGTGGTTGACACGAACATCATATTTCTTGGATTTAAAATTGGCTTAGAATCTATGACGTTCTTTATCCAATTTTGCTGTTATGGTATTTCTATAAGTACCTTGATATTTTTGGCAGTAGCAACCCTGGCTATGTAACAAATGCCAATCGCGAAAATCCGAAATAAGGCCGAGTGAACTTTTTGTAAACTCTCTATTTTGTGACGTGAACGTGAAGAGTCGTACCTACCTATCGTAGACGTATTTGATGGACTAAATGTTTGACGCTACTTAGCAAGCTCCACAGAGTGGATGTGAGACATAAGAGGGCATCTATCAAACAAGTGATCGTCGGAGACTTAAGGCATGCGTCATTGGACACTTGAAACCGCTTCCATATAAAATGTATCGAAAGTAGAAACACGTGTAGCTTACATGTGAGACGCGCATCCTAACGGTAACGGTTGACGATCGCTTGTCTGACATATGTCAAGTTGCGCGTTGCGCTGTTGAGTTTGCCCCTACTACCGACAACCGAGATAGGTGAATGGCTCGTTCCTGCCAGTTACAGACGTGCGATCTGATGGCATTCAGGGTATGAGAAGCGGGGGGAAGTGCATCACCCCGCGCCACCCGCGTATCACGCCGCTGTCACCTGCGTCACTAACTAGGTCACGTGAATGCTTGTGATGCTATTCTAAACCGGCATCAAACGCTCATCCCTTAACGAATCCTCCAGGCAATCAAGATTAAACGGAACGAACCAACAAACCCACAGTGAAGCTATGCCTTCTCTTCGACGGACAAACATAACACAGAATGGAGAACAACTTCTGATAACATTTACGAGTTGTATTAGGGTGGTGCTATTCTGAACCGACATCAAACGGTCATCCCTTAACCAATTCAACAAGCAATCAAGATTAAACGAAACGTACCTACGTTCTGTCCCCAGCAAACCCAGTTACCCATACAAGGGATCATCTTGTACTGGTTTTTGTTAGTGTTTGTATGAAAAGCCAGTATAAATGGTCCCTTAAATGGGTAGTTGGATTTGCTGGTGATAGAACAAAACCATAGTTTATTGCTATGGCTGGTTTAAAACGCGCGACTCGCTCGCCACAACTCTTCGACGGACAAACATAACAACACAAAACGAAGGAGCAAAAGTCGGAGAGCCAAAGACTGTATTTACATACATACTGTTATACTGAAAATAGGAAAGCTATTGTAGAAGGATTAAAAATGCCAGTAATATTTTAAACAATTACACAGGTCTTTATTCGTCAAAGCCCTAGTACAGAATGCCAGAGGGTACCGTAACATTTTTAAACTTTGACAATCATTAAATTCGCTACACCACCACATATTAGTCGGGTACTGTATTTCGTTCGAACCAAACTTGGGTCAACGTTGCTCGGCCAACTCGATAGTGCTATGTTGTCAGTTAACAAACCAATGGCAGGAATAAAACGCGATGGCCCATCACACAACGAAATACAGTACCACTACTATCGAACACTATTATTTTATACTAGCAACACTTGAACATCACAAGACTGTTGCAATTATCGAACACAAAACTCAACACTGTTAAAATCAATAACTAACACTCGGCCAATCCTGAATACTAATTACGCCCTCGTAATTACAGACATTATTTGTTTTACGCTTACCTTAATTATAAAAATCTTACAATAATCTTTAACAACAGTTTTTGACAGCTTTTCAAAATATTTGCAAAAATATATTTCTCAAAATATTTTCGACAAATCGTAAATCATATTAAAAATAAATATCCCAAATAACCTAAAACACAAAAATACTTTTTTTTAATTCTTAAAATATGGAACTAAATCTCAAAAATCAAAAATATTTAAAATTTGGTCCTAGAAATTATAATTTGCAAGAGTTTTCCCACCTAATTATTCACACACTCGGCTATTCCTGACTCTAAATTACGTCCTCGTAATGATACAAACTTTTTTTTGTCTTGATTTAACTCATAGTTTCACCGTATTTTGTTAGAAGTCTAGTATTAGAGTATTTATAATAGGTACCTATACAATTAAGATTATTAAAAAAACGAAACGTTCCTTCCAAGGTCAAATTTAAATACAAAGATAACTACAACGAGTTATTCCGTTATTGTAAAATCATGAATGTATATGACAAAGTAAAATATTCCATATTACTTAATTGATAATTGTAACACATTGACAAACTAGAAAAAACAACACAGGCCATTCAATTTGCGCACATTTACCTATTCCATTGTTTAAACTGCCGAAATGCACAAACAAGTATGGTAGAAGAGTTTGGCAGAACATACTACCTAAACAAGAACTAAATAATTTACCAATATCGTTGGTTGATATCCACTATATCAAAAATCACAAATCAATTACAAGTACTTTAAGAATAATATTTTCTTAAAGACCAGTTCTTATTCTCAAATACATCAACGGAAATTCTCAGTCAGACTCCCATACCAACTCAAGTAGGTATGATAGGTAAATAAAAACTTAGTTTAATACACATAATAATTTATAAACATGTAGAAGAATAAGTAGTGCAACTAATACAAATATCATTTATAAGAATCACTAATATGCGATTTCTGTCTTGTTATCAAATTGTAATTGTTATTTACCTGATTTTTTTTAATGAAATATACAGCATGGATTTTGTAAAAATTTTTTTTTTGACTCATTTGTTTTTGCGCGAGAGTAAGAATTTTTTTTGAAATTTGGTTCTGTATCATTATTGAATAATTATTTTAATACATATTTGCCTCACAAGGAGCTTTTTTTTCTTTTTATTTTGATAACATTTTTTTTTAATTATTTATTTTATCTTCATTAATGCCTGTAACCTGATATTATACTAAACTAATATTCAAAGAACAAACTATTACTATACATTTTTTTTAAATGTATGTAAACTGTTATTCAAATTTAATTACTGAGTGTGCTCAAAATACAACGAATATTTGAATTTATAAATAATAGTAATTATAAACCTGAGAATCTTGCCCAACCTGAAAAGATGCTCGGTAACACCAATTTACAAACTTCCGAGAATCTGGCTCGGTTCATATTCTTTGACATATCCGAGAATCTGGCTCGGTTCATAATCTTTGACACATCCGAGAATCTGGTTCGGTTCATGGGTAATATTTTATTCCGAGAATCTGGCTCGGTTCTTAATCTTTTCACATATCCGAGAATCTGGTCGGTTCATAATCTTTTCACATATCCGAGAATCTGGCTCGGTTCATAATCTTTTGACATCTCCGATAATCTAGATCTGTTCATAATCTTTTCACATATTCAAGAATCTGGTTCGGTTTATAATCTTTTGACATATCCGAGAAACTGGCACGGTTCATAATTTTTTAGGAACATCCGAGAATCTAGCTCGGTAACAGTATCTTTTAATATTTGAGAAAACTCAGTAACCGTAATGCAACTCGCTTTTAAAACGAAACTTGTTGTGTTTTTTTATTATTTAATATGCCTTTTTTACTTTTATCTTTTTTTTTTCGACCGTTATTATCGTCTGAGATTTATTTTATGCAATTTGTTCACTTTATTTATTAATTTGTTTCTCTAAAAATAATTAAACGTTTAGTACCTAGTTTCAACGCTAAAATAACTATAGAATATCTACTCGCATACTAAAAGACAAGATCGGCTTAAAAAATAAACTATCTTTAGCAGAGAGAGATGAAAATTAGATAAAAAGCAGAAAAAAATATACACACAAGTTATTTCTTTTTACGCTCAATAAGTAGTCTCATCTCATCTCAGTCTTATTAACCTGTTACAGATAATTCTTACATGATCTAACTGCTAAAAGGTTAATGCCGCGGTCTAATTGATTATGGACAGTAGACACGATACGGTTGTGGACCAGCTCGTTATGACTGTAGGACAAACTTGTTTACAAGTTACCTGTTCACTTGTTTACTTGTTTACTTGTCTACTTGTTTACTTGTTTACTTGTTTACTTGTTTACTTGTTTACTTGTTTACTTGTTTACTTGTTTACTTGTTTACTTGTTTACTTGTTTACTTGTTTACTTGTTTACTTGTTTACTTGTTTACTTGTTTACTTGTTTACTTGTTTACTTGTTTACTTGTTTACTTGTTTACTTGTTTACTTGTTTACTTGTTTACTTGTTTAATGTTTACTTGTTTACTTGTTTAGTACATTAATTTGCTTTACTTTAACACTGGGGAACAATAGCTCAGTAAGGTTTTGTGTTGAAGGAACGGACATAAGTTATTGTTTTGATCGGTCATTGGTAGAATTTGGCACACAAACATGAATGAAATAGCAAAGAGGCCTCCAATGCAAAAGTAAAGTATCCTAGACATTACTTGAAAAAAAAATATTGGGCCTTGTTTTGTTCTAACTTTATTGCTGTGTACGTTACCGGTTTGGTGATATTTCAATGTTAAGATTTGTTGAACATAAAATCCAACCAAAACAAATTTTTGCATACCATACCTATTAATATACCTACTGGTATCGGTTGCAATAGTGACGGACACCCCAAAGATACACAATGAATCAAGTTAAAAGTTTAAAAAAAATGGTTAAGCAGTTCACAGCTTTGGATGATAAAGTTTAAAAATAATAATTATTATAGAATGGCAGAAAACAATAAAAAAGTTATAACTATCTTAATCTTTATACGATTGATAATGGATTCTAAATATTAATAAATTTGGTCAATTATTAAAAGAGCTGATTTGTTTTACTTAATTATCTGAACTTATACACCATGATCCATAGCTTAAATCAGGCCGAACCATTGTCTCCACCCCCTAGTACACAATGGCTCATTTTTGACTTTAGAAATAACCACTAAAATATTTCCATTTCGATAAGAAAATACCAAACATAAAAAAGTAGATTCAATTTTCTACGTTCATCCATAACAAAGCAATGAAAATCGAAAAACAAAATTATCCACTGTAGCCAACATGACCCTACAAAAATAGATCAGACTAACAACAAGTCTCCACCATTAGCAATATCAACAATATTTTGCGTGATGAGGTTTATTTTCTTCTATTTACTTTTTTTCCGACAATATCGGGGTCACGTCCATGGCTGAACGTTGCCGGTGCGAGCTTCCATCACTTGTCCTCGCCGAATTGCTTCCCCATGCCTCCAACCAATGTCGCGACATGTGAAAAAGAATAACATTAGTAAATTGATATAAAGAACACAATAAAGTCATGCACTTGAATAGTTTTTAATTTTTTTTGTGTTACTTGCGTATGTACTTTAAAAATCGTTAGACAGAATAAGAATAATATTGGTACCGATTGACTTATAATAAGATAAGTATAATCGTAGGAGGTTACATACCTACCTACTGCGGTTTCGTGCACTTGAGATGGCGGTGCTGTAGGTTCGCGACATAAAGCTAATTTAGTATTTACCCGACTGCCTCAGAAGGAGGGCTATTAACTAATGAAAATACCAAGTTGTGAGTACTGGTTCACGTACCTGTTATATAAATAGTCTCGGGGAGATGATTTTCCATGATATTGTAATTTTTCAGTTGCAAAGCTCCAATGCTGTCGGTCCAGGAATCTGCGTTTACCATTATTTTCTCCAGTCGATAGCAGCCCATCAACATCTCAGCCCATCAGGATCCATATATTTTGCCAGGGGTTCCCGGCGATACATCATGAAGAAGAAAAAATGTATGAGAATTATTGACTGGTGAATGACTGTGTGAATTCGGTTTAGAATAACATCGTAACTACATACATATTCTTAAGACGCGTGCCGTAAGCGATTTAAACAGTTGAGGATGCATTTTGTATCACAATATTAGCAATGAGCGCAACAGGAAAACATTTTTTTTAAATTACCCTCAACATTTGTCAGACGAAGCGATATTGAATGACCGTTTCTTTTACCGATATCTGCCAGCCAGCAAAGGACATAGGCGTGATGTGTAACGGACGCATGCGCATTATTTTTTTATTTTCAAATACTAATTTGAATCTATTCTTTTGCCAAACATGTTAGTACCTACGAGGTAGAATAACTAATAAGTAAGTATAACTTTCAGACGTACCTTAATTCGTTCAAAGCGGCGGCAATTTTGGATTCTTTCCGTTACAGTGCTGATGCTAAATTTTTCGTTGTGGCAGTACGGGGTCTTTTAAACCACGAACAGTCCGCGATGATCCACGACGTTGCCGTTCCACTTATCATTTATCATCACACGACTCCTACTTTCCTTTCTGTTGGTGCAGGCCCTTTACCGAGTCATTGGACGACTCGTTGTTCCACACAAAAGAAGAAGGCGTTTCAATTTTATTCGTTCTGAATTTCGTGATTTCTTTCTAATATGGCTTGAGCTTTATATAGCACGTGGCACACTTCTGAAGTGTAAAAGGATTAAAAATGCCAGTAATATTTTAAACAATTACACAGGTCTTTATTCGTTAAAGCCCTAGTACAGAATGCCAGAGGGTTACCGTAACATTTTAAACTTTGACAATAATTAAATTCGCTACACCACCACATATTAGTCGGGTACTGTATTTCGTTCGAACCAAACTTGGGTCAACGTTGCTCGGCCAAGTCGATAGTGCTATGTTGTCAGTTAACAAACCAATGGCAGGAATAAAACGCGATGGCCCATCACACAACGAAATACAGTACCACTACTATCGAACACTATTATTTTATACTAGCAACACTTGAACATCACAAGACTGTTGCAATTATCGAACACAAAACTCAACACTGTTAAAATCAAAAAACACTATGATCAGCAAAAATCTCGACAAATGTGTGGGCCCCAGCCCAGGGGTTCTCTCTTGGACGCTATCGGTCGACGCGCGCGGACCATTGCTTATGTTACAAGCGATCTAAATTTTTTATTTATTAAGAAGTAGGTATATATTTCAAAGAACTCTGGTATTTAATTTAGTGTAAATAATTCGTACATACAACATGCCTATTCCTTGTGCCTTGTAGAGTAGGAATAGCGTAAACGGCTGTAAAACGGCCATACACACCACGTATGACAACAGTTTGAGAGTCATTCTTGAGACTGTGTATCACCATAGAGACATTGTTGTTATCTTGTCTGCCTGTCGCCTAAAATTGTAATAAATATCAACTCTCAAATAACAACGTAGTTACAAAAACGGAAAATTTGGTTGTCATAGGTTAGCACTCGCACAATAAGGTATAAACGTAATAAAAATAACGTAGTATAATGTGCACTATCTCCATTCGTGAGACGTGAGACATGAGAATAAAACAGAAGTCTCTCTCTTCGTGTAGGACACCGACTCGTTCAACAACCGAACCCTGGTGTCTCTGACACCACCTACTCCAAACAGCAGGCCTCTGACATGGTTGTGTAACGACCGCCATCATAGACAGCAACCGGGACCGACAGCTTAACATGCCCATCCGAAGCACGGAACCATCTTGCTTCTCGGACAATCAGGTGGTTCAGATTGCAATGTCCTAACCAGACTGGGAACAAATTCACAAAGTGATAAATATCAACTTTATGAGTGACCCCACCGGGAATTGAATCCGGAACCTTCTGCGTGGCAGGCAGTATACTAAACACTGCGCCACATTGTTTGTCGTGAGTAGGTAAAACAGAAGTGACGCCGTATAGTAGAATGGATGATAACGAAGAAACGCCGTCAATATCTGTAAGATGCGCATCGGTTGGTGACACAGCTGCCATCTGCTGTAGGTAGCTTGCTTGTAGAGTACGGCGCAATACAGAAGAGATCTAGTGTAGCGTTAATAACTATACCCTTTCTTTACCTATGCCTCACCTAAATTATACAGACATAAATAGATACACAAATTATACAGCCATACATTGCGTGTTCTGTTTCTGGTAAAAATCCACGCCCTATAACGAAGCCAGCTCGCAGACTATAACCGGAAACGAGGCTTTACGAGTTTGTACGGCGATTCTTTTTTACGGTTTTTCAGAACGTCCAATAGTTCGACCGGTGAAATAACAAAACGCAAAAAAGTCTTCGTTGTTTGTGGATATAGACAGTAGTGTCTTTTCATTTGCATGTGTGGAAGTCACATTTTCTTTGTAATGCCGGCTTAGAATAGCGTCACCTCTTATCTTTCCAGTTGGAATCGTATTGAGATTGATGAGTATTGCAATTTTAGATAACTGGCTAAAGAGCAGTCATTGTGGTCTCTCTCTCTCTTCATGTGGGACACCGAGTCGTTCAACGACCCGATAATACACGGTCTTCTGAATGACTCTTAAACTTTTGTCCGACGTGATGACCGTTTTTTACAGCTATTCACTCTCTGTTTACCCAACAAGGAATATGCGTCGTGAGTGATTATAATATATCTATGTAGGTATTTATGAGGCCACCTTTTAACAGGTAGGTAAATCCAAATATTGGGATCCTGTCCTAAATTGAAACGGGAACGGCCTTGAGACCGTACTCGGCTTTGAAACCAAACTCCAAGTGATTTCAAAAATGTGTATTATTTATTTGTTTTAAGTAAAGATACTAAATCCAGGTTTGATCTAGATCTCCTGTTTTTTCTTCTTCTTCTAATGGGACACGTAATATTCCAATGACCCTATGAACCCTGGGGTCAGAGCAAGGGTCAGAGTTTATTAACCGCCTTCCGCCGCTTCCTGCAAGTAGCAGGCCTCTGATATGGTTGTGTAACGACCACCGTCTAAGTGCTCAAGATTATAGACAACTAGCTGCCCGTCAGCGGTTTCACCCGCTGCAACCTATTATTCCGCGGGAAAAAAGCATTATTCGCCGAGAGATGTCGCTGTTAGTTTTCGGCGAAAACGTTTAAAACGCGAATCGGCTCAGTCACGCCACCTATTTCAAAAATATTGGAAAATGCGTGATCCGTAGGAATGAGACATTTTTCCGTGGTAAAAAGTATCCTATGTGTTATTCCAGATGCCCTTTTATATTTCTGCAAAGTTTCATGTCAATCTAATCAGCCGTTTTTGCGTGATGTCGTAACAAACACACACACAAACATCCGCTTTTATAATATTAGTAGGATAACCGGGTCCGACGGCTAAACGCGCCTTTCAAAGCACGGAACCATCTTGCTTTCAAACATTTAGATGGTTCAGCCTGCAATGTCCTAATCAGACTGGGAACAAATTCACAAAGTGATAAATGTCAACCTTGTGAGTGACCCCACCGGAAATCGATCCCGGAACCTTCTGCGTCGCAGGCAGTCGTACTAACTACTGTACCACATCGGCTGTCGTTCCTAAATTAAAATGGGAACGGCGCGGCCTTGAGATCGTACTCGGCTTTGAAACCAAACTCCAGCTGATTTCAAAAATGAGTTTTATTGCAATACAAGAAGGTTGTTTATTTGTTTTAGTGAAGATGAGAAATCCAAGTGTGGTCTAGATATCTCGCTATTACTAGGTGCGTATTGGAAGAAATTGAATTTCATCACAAAGGAAGAATCGGAAATAAAAATTATAATCAGAAAACGTTATTTTGTTTTCTGTAGGTACTTTTATACTATCGCCAGCAAAACCACCTGCCCATATGAGAGACTAACTTATACTGGTTTTTCTTTATAAGTGTTTGTATTGAAAACCTTTGTAAGCTGCTTTAGCTGCTCCCTTAAGCGAATAGATGGATTTTCTGGCGATAGTACTTCTACCAGCTGCTTACGCTTACCACACGAGTATTCGTATTCTCAAAACACATAATCTACTTACTCTCGTACCTATACAAACAAAAGATAAAATTTCATTATGACATCGTTAGAATTAATAGTTTCTCTAGTGTTATAGCAACCGATTAGTTAAAATGGTTGAACATTATTGAACCCTTACCCTATGTTTACCAAAACTGTAAACCTTAATTTAGATTTGACTGGTCGGTCCCTCAATTACAAATTGAAAGTCAACATTCGGCGGGAATCAAACGTAACGCTCTTTTAGCGCTGCGTAACGCATGCGTCAGAAAAACGGTTTGATACTCGTAGATGCATCTGCTAGCGCTGCGCATCGCAAAATTCTGCTTTATCGGATGCGTCTGCCAAGCTGTTTGTTATAAAACTTATAAACCGTATTTGTATGGGAATAAGGTAGAGATTCGTATTGTATTCGTAAAAACGCAACAATGGATGTTTAGTGTGATCCTCGCCTTTGTTGAATACAAAACCAATTGAGCTAGCTCAAAGCGACGAAATTGTTTAAGTATAATCGGGTTTCATTCGGCTCTTCAAATACCAACTCAATAGCTTCGTAATTAAGATTCAATTTTCATTCGCAAACAACGAATTTTGACAACCAAATCGATAACTACAAAGTAAGTTTAAAACGTATTTAGGTTTACAGCGTCACAAGATGGGTTGAAGTTAATCCACACTGGAAATTATAGTTGTCCTGCTTTAATAGGCGAGAGTAGAAAGAGACGGCATAAGTTCGTGCAGCATCGTTTCTAAAGGTCGTATCTGCAGCATCTGTATCGTGGTAGCAACAAAAATAAACTTTCGGTCGAAATAGGGAATTAATCGTACGGATTTTATCGTAAAATTGAGGATGAGTATTGAAATAATGTTAGGTTATAAAATCAAAGTACATTTTTGGATTAAGTTCATATTCGGGCACGCAGACACTCGTTGGTATTAAAAGTTACGTCACTTCAATAAAATAATGGTATTTTTATGTTTATGAACACGAAAACTCTACATGAAAACGTCAACGACACCAAAACATGAAGCTCATGACTGAGTACAATAAAACCACATGACCTTTAAAAAGCATTTCATTCACTCTCGAATTCTGAAAATTTTCAGCTGCGGTAAGCACAAAGGACTTGAAAAGCACACCACTCAGACTTTCCCAACGACCAATGCCCTCGACAAGCCATGAAAAGTTTATTCGGACCAGCCGCTCTACCCTTTAATTATAAAACAAATTAAAACACTTACCTAGGCGAGCTTAGTTTTCGTAGACGGGGCCACTCAATTATGTAGCTATCCCGCAGGCGCTAGGGTTCATTTTCGCTCAGTTGCAGGGTGCGCCTGTCGCGAGTTCCAGCACGCATGTAGTAGCCGGATTCAATCACGGGTTAAGTTTTTTTTATTATTGTTATGTGTGTGCGTGGCGCGCAGCACGGGACGCCTGAGGTCATTAGAAGGCTCTGGTGAAGACTGCCGCGGCGGCGGCGCGCGCTGTGTACAGTAGGTCACCCGCTGTTGTTGCGGCACCCCAACCCACTATTATTATACTTTTATGACGAATCGGATTTTGCTACCCGAACGGCCCGGCTTTGTAGTGCGGCGTGTATGGCCTCGCTAATCTTTAATGCCTTTTAAAACGATCCGCGCCGCCCCGCTCTCCCATTTCGCTATCGAAACCCCATTTTGGCGGTGATGTACTCGAAAAATGTGCTGTTATTTTCTAGTAACTCGAATGAACAAACGTTTGCTTGGTAAATATTTTCAATCAGAAATCTTTAAACGAATTACCTGAAAACGTTTTATTTCTCTTCGATGAAAAATAAAAACAGCCGCAATATTTTTTTGTATCACCTTAATGAATTCATGTTTAAACATGAGGGCGGTTCTTCGCAGACAAATTGGTCAGAATAAAATGAATACTATATAGAAAGATGAAAATGAGTTTATACATTTAGTATGACCGTAAAAAGGCGAAAGCCTCCTGAGGGGCGGAGGGGGGAGAGGTAAAGTCTGACTGTGCACTGACAGCAAGCCACGTGGGTATTCTCTCGTTCCTGATACAGATCTAGGTCAAACAACCGTTATATTCTTAAATACAGAACACTCTGCGAAACGCTGAGCCAGGTGGATTCCCAAAGGGCGGTAGAAAAGTACACACCAAGTTCAATTTGTTTCTGTTCGTCAGAGTTAGTCAGTTTGTGCTTGTTTATGTAATCAGAGAATTGCCCGAATATTGCCCGTCTTTGTTCTACATTTCTTTTTGAGTTTAATACGTAAATCCGAAGTATGAAATCCCGAATTACGCACCTACGAATGTTCGTTAAAACGAATAACGTTGTTTCGAAATCACACAGCCTCGAATCACGCCACCACGAATTCTCGCGTACACGAATATCGCAACTACGAATGCACGCTACCACGAATAATTTTATTTCGAATCATGGCACCATGAAATCGAAAATATTAATTAAAATAAAAATAAAAATTAAGAGCACTATTTATCTGAGTTATGAGGGTTGACGTCATTCCTTAGGAGGGTTGACGTCATTCCTTAAGAGGGTTGACGTCAGGCATTCCCAAAGCGGGTTGACGACTGGCATTCCCAAAGAGGGTTGACGTCATTTCCAAAGAGGGTTGACGTCATTCTCAAAGAGGGTTGACGTCAGGCAGTCTTTGTCAAAGAGGGTTGCCGTCATTTCCAAAGAGGGTTGATGTCATTCCCAAAGAGGGTTGACGTCAACATTCCCGAAGAAGGTTGACGTCAAGCATACCCAAAGAAGGTTGACGTCAGGCATTCCCAAAGAGGGTTGACTGTCTGCCTGACGTCAACCCTCTTTGAGAATGCCTGAATGTTGACTTTAACCCTCTTTAGATGTGACGTCAACCCTCATTAGGAATGTCTGACGTCAACCCTCATAAGTCATGTCTCACGTTAACCCTCTTAGGGAATGTCTGACGTCAACCCTCTTCGGGAATGTTGACGTCAACCCTCTTTGGGAATGACGTCAACCCTCTTTGGAAGTGACGACCACCCTCATTGGGAATGTCTGACGTCAACCCTCTTAAGGAATGCCTGACGTCAATCCTCTTTGGGAATGCTTAACGTCAACCCTCTTTTGGAATGCCTGACGTCAACCTTCTGTGGGAATGTTGACGTCAACCTTCTGTGGGAATGTTGACGTCAACTCTCTTTGGGAATGCCAGACGTCAACCCTCTTTGGGAATGCCTGACGTCAACCCTCTTCGGGAATGTTGACGTCAACCCTCTTTGGGTATGACGTCAACCCTCTTTAGGAATGCCTGACGTCAACCCTCTTTGGGAATGCTTGACGTCAACCCTCTTTGGGAATGCCTGACGTCAACCCTCTTCGTGACCTGATTTCGCGATTGACCTGCGACGTATATATTTTTTCAATAAATATTTATTAAGGGCCCTTTTCCTGTCATGCGTATTTTCGCACGCGCGGATCTGGTCCGCATGCGGATGATAGCACGCTCCTGGTCACACGCAGGACAGGGATTTCGTTTGCGTCAATCCGCGTTCCGCGCGCGTGCTAGCCGCATGATAGGAAAAACATGTATCAAAGATAAGATGCGTGCGGCCCGCATGCGGACCAGATCCGCGCGCGTGCGAAAATACGCATGACAGGAAAAGGGCCCTTACATGGCGTTTTTTGTATTACGCATGAACATAGTAATGTAGCCTCTGACTATATTTCCATTATATCGATGGCAAACTAACGTGCCCACACTGTGCACGGGAGTTTACTGCCAAAATAGGCTACAATAGCCACATGCGAGCGCATCAGCGCCGATTTGATCAGGAGTAGAAGTGGTCGCCATGGTCGAAACCAACCGAAAAGATCATCATCATCATATTTCCAAGTAAATAAATACATTATTTTCATTTGTGACTTACCTATTTGATACAAAAGTTGTTGTGCAGGGTACGCGTTGTTCAGAAATTTGCTTTCAGATGATTTCATGATGCCATGATTCGAAATAAAATTATTCGTGGTAGCGTGCATTCGTAGTTGCGATATTCGTATATGCGAGAATTCGTGGTGGCGTGATTCGAGGCTGTGTGATTTCGAAATAACGTTATTCGTTTTAACGAACATTCGTAGGTGCGTGATTCGGGATGTCATACTTCGGATTTACGTATTAAACTCTTTCTTTTTTAATTTTGGAATTCGGAGACAGATGGAAACACAACAAGGAAACGGTGAATCCAATTCGGTAAAAATTTAAATAAAGAATTGATATCCATTCCAGCTGGACGCGAAATAAAGTAGAGAGTAGCCAATACGGCAAAATTCAGGTTACGTAACATTTCGGCTTAAAATATTCGGCTTTATGCCTTTTGCATAAGGCTCAATATAACATAGAGTTGGCTCTGCAGGTAGCTTGGAGTTTACAAGCTATAACTAAACCTGTCGGTATAGGAGATTAGGTGGGTAGCATACGCACCGGACGATATTGCGGTTCTAGCTACCATACAAATATGACGCATCAAGCAAAACCCCGGGTAATGTCAATTAAAACTATCGCAAATTTATGCGAAAATATAATTAAAAAATATATTCGGACTTTAATATATATAAACCCTTTCACGTATGGACAAAGAATGTCTAAATAGGCATGGTTGCCTACGCGCCTGCTAAAACGCTCGCGGGGCTACGAGTCCCTTTACGCCGTAGGCCGTAGTAGGCAGTGCGTAGCCGCGACGTTTTCTAAGCTCCCCACCAAATAGTCAGGGTTTTTTAGCTCCGGTGATAAAAAAGTTGAATAATATATCACGGCTATATCCCTTTCGGGGAAGACAGCGTAAACGATTGTAAAAAAGGGTAGAATAACACAAAAAATAATTTAAAAAGGAATCTGACCCAGTCCACTGAGGACAAAAAACTTGAAACACCAGTAAATCATGCAGTGTGTGTGAGACCCGCTTTAGAGCAGTTCGGAAGTTAAGACACCTTGACACTTTTAGCTCACCTGCTGCCGTTTTCTGCAGAGCACGCTCTTCTATTGTGCGGCTAATCGTGAATCTTGGCGTTTCAAAACCGCACAACTTTTATGAATATCATAATGTAGGTATATTTCTTTGACGTCATAGATACAATTCAATTTATTTACATCTAACTTTGACAGATTTTCACTTTACTATGATATAACTTTTAGGTCCAGGGGTAGCTGCAAATAATTATAGAGTGCGTTTTATCGAATAGTTCCTCTGGCGTCATGTTGGTAGCATTGGAAATGAGCGCCTTCTTAATTCGAACGGGTTATAAGGCGACCATGTTGAGTCGCATGTATTATTATGGCCGCCGTATAATCCGGCCGAATTAAGAAGGCGTCTCTATTTACAATGCTACCAACATGACGCCCGCCAGAGGAACTATTTGATGAAACGCACTATAACATTGTTCTCCACTTAGCGGCTTCTGTGTCAAGTACAGAAACATAAAACAAAACAGAAACCTGCCGCAAGCATACATCTTCATAACTACCCGCCAGACCGACACATTCACTTTTTAAATTTTCCTTCTTCTGTCGTGTAGGACACCAAGGCGACCAAAGTACACTTTCGAAGTTCTCAAACCACAATTTTTACCAAATTTCGGACATGGTTTTGGCTACGACCGCCATCTCAGTAATTATAGACAGGAATCTAGACCGAAGAGCCTCTAACAGAAACGAAGTTAATAAAAACTGGTTCAATCTACAGTGGCCTAACCAAACTGTGAACAAATTGACAAAGTAAAAATATCTACTTCGTTTGCTTCCACCAGGGATCGGACTTGGGCCCTCCTGATTCTCAAGCGGCCTTTGTCACCACTAGACCACGGGAGCAGTCAAAACACCGTATGTAATAAAGTGCCTGTTTTTTGCAGGTCAGTGTCACATGCTCCGCGGAACTGGGTACCATTGCCCTCCAAAGCATGGAACCATCTTATTTTTCACATTCAGGTGGTACAGCTTGAAAAGTCGTATCCAAATCGAAAACAAAATTCTTATAGTGATAAAAATATCATTTTTGTGTGCTTCCACCGGGATTCGAACCTGGGCCTATCGGATCCTGAGCCGGCCTCTGTCACAACTAAACCACGGAAGCAGTCACAACACCGTATGTAATAAAGTGCCTGTTTCTTGCAGGTCAGCGTCACATGTCTGCGCCATGGAACTGGGTTACATTGCCCTTCAAAGCATGGAATCATCTTATTTTTCACATTCAGGTACAGCTTGAAAAATCGTAACCAAATCGAAAACAAAATTCTTAAAGGGATAAAAACATCATCTTTGTGTGCTTTGACCGGGATTCGAACCTGGGCCCACCGGACCAGAGGTGGCCTCTGCCACCACTAGGCCACAGAAGCAGTCACAACACCACATGTCGCTCATCTAGTACTACAAAGACGTAACTAACGAAAAATGCAAAAATGAGTTAATGATGCCAAATTGTTCTAAAATGGTCAATACATATGGTGCTACAAAGACATTTTTATTGTTCAACAAATGGCCGAAATATAGCGACAATGTCTTTGTTGCATTGGTACAAAAATGGACCTTCCCAGAGTGCTACGACGTCATATTTTTCAGTTGCGTTGGGCGCCACGTGATGATCGGTCATTTCATCGTGTTACATCGTTTTAATTGTTTTTTCTGTCTTTGTAGCACCAATTAAGAAAAAGAACTTGAGTGCTACATTACCGCAAATGTATCTTTTGTCTTTGTATCACCAAAACTATGTATAATTTTTGAGCAACCATGCCATATATGTATTTTGTGTCGGTGTTGAACTAATATTGATCTTAAATTTTCATGAACTAATGACGTAATAGCATTAACTGTCATTGTGGCACAGCAATTTAGTGACTTAACTGTACTTTCTGTCAAAATTGCACCACATAATTCATAGATCGTGAATGCTTTTGCGGCTGGACCTGATGGGCATAGAATCACGTACCGTCTGCAGTGTTCAAGTGGAACCTCACGCCATGGCCATGTCAACCAGGCGGATGATTACAAGGAGGAACCCGGCTAGTATCCGTCAGCCAGCGGCGGCTTGTCATTGACTGCCTCAGCCTTCTCTCCATTCTATCTCGAAACAGTAGTCAAGCTGGCGCGGAAACGGAGCATCGCTGAGAGAAGGCGTCTATGCTCCTGACAGATCAACGAGGAGTTCTGCACTATAATTGTAGGCCACGTCAGCCTTTGCTGGGCAGCACCACTTTGAGTTGCCTCATCTGGGTCTAAGGGCCTCCAGTTCGCCTCAGGCAGTAATTATCTCCCCAAAGCAATCACAACGATGGAACGGATTTCTCGTCGACGCTGGAGGCTGCGTCTATCCCCTTGCGGTGAGAGACCTAAACTTCATTGAAGGTCCTGATTGCCTAGATCATGACGTTTCTTTCCTCTTCTGACTTGGGGTCGAGATTTTGCTAAATTGGTCTCTCCCTGCGGTGCCAAGTCCATCCTCTTCAGCTCGCTGGTCTTCATAAAAGCTGGCTTGGTTCGTACTTCACGATGCAGAATTCATCCACTTGACGAAATGGATGATTCCTGGGCCCTAGATTCGTGCCTTTCTTGTAAACCCTGTTTGTTTGATCGGTATCGGCTGCAAATATTTATGACCAACGTCTTTGCTAGGCTGGAATGGCGCGGACGGCTTCAGACCGTTGGAAGCCAACGTCCAGCAGGCGCATTAAGATAGGCTTAGAAACCAAGCGACGCGACAACGACGCGCGTCGTTGTCGCCGTCAAATTTTGACGGCGTCGTTGTCGCTGCGGTCTTGTAGAAAAACCCGACCGCATCCCATACAAACTCTACGCTTCTCAGCGCGCTGTCAACGTGACGGCGTCGTGGCGCGCCGCAACGACGCCGTCGCTCGGTTTTTCTGGTTCCCCATACAAACCCATACAAACCAGTCATTTGACAGCGGCAACGACGCGCGTCGTTGTCGCTGTCGCTTGGTTTTTAAGCCCACCTTTAACCGTGGCGGCGTGATATGCACTGCCCGTACCGCGCGGGCCTTCGGCAGTGGAATCGGTGATGAAAAGACGCGAAGTCCCTACTCCAGATCTGTATGCACGCTTCTCGGCGCACTGCTGCAGCGTGTTCTAAGACTTGTCTTGCACGGGTGCGGCATCTTCCTTGTCTTTCGGTTTACATTAGGACAGCGGAGGCAGCAAGGGAGACCAAGGCAGTGACAGGTGTAGTACAACCGCGAATCACTATATTCGACGATATTAGATGACCATTGCTGTGATGGCCGTAGGCAACTATGCAATAGAGCGCGGAGAGATTGTAGGAGAGAGCCGTCTGCAAAAGGCGCGAGATAGACTTTTTCTAGACAACAGCCAACAGTAAGCAGGTCCTGGAGCTTAAACCACGTTAAATGGCACGATGACTTAATAAAGGCGGCTGGTAGACGTCCAGCACTGGACTGCAATAGGCTGATGTATGTATCAACCGTCTCGAGAAGCCAGGGTTGCGGAGGTCTATGTGACTACCGAGAGTACGCAAGAGCACTGGTCCGAAAAAAGAGGTGAGAGTACTCACAAGGGTACTAGGGTATTTCCGGGTACCAACCTAGTTAATTCAGTAGTCCGAAAACTGCATCCAATCGAGTAGGCGATAAACAGTCCTTACGGTGGTAATATCAGACAGGGGTGCAGGTGTACAGTCACGCCTGGGCAGGCATTTTGGTCTTTAGACCGTTACTATGCCACACATAAGACTTACAATAGCAGTTCAAGTGTCTAACTGGACTACACAGCCACAAATAAAGAATCTTATACATATTAATTATGTGACACAACTTACACAATAAGTAATTTTCAGTGCAACGGAGACATAACTGCATGTGTCAAAAAAATTAAAGTGTTTTTATTTACACCCTGACTTGACATTTTTATATATTTTTGTTTCTGTACTGTACCTATATAGTTAAACATCCAAAATATCGCAGTTGCAGTTGTAAACTACATAAATTGAAGTTTTAAGACCAAAAAGAAGCGTAAAAAAATCTTTAAAACGCTCTCCTGTAAAATTTGCTAAATTACAGTTACGTCTTTGTAGTTCTAGATGAGCGATGTAATAAAGTGCCTGTTTTTTGCAGGTCAGCGTCACATGCGCCGCAGAACTGGGTTACAGCGCCCACTGAATATTTAGGGATGGTAATTCAACAACTTTTTCCGTGAGACGCTACGCCCGTTTCACCCAGTCACAGTAAAAGTAAATACAGGGTTATTTTTTTATCACCCAGGAAAATTTGCAGGGTGATTCTACTCATGATTCTGAACAACTTTTACTATGGGGCCACACGCGAAATCTAAAAAAAATTTTTGGTTCTCCATACATTTTTGCCGAGTAGGTATGAATTTTTCAATGGAACATCCAATTTTTTTTGCAAATTCCCAGGTGACCATAGTAAAAGTTGTTCAGAATCGTAAGTAGAATCACCCTGCAAATGTGGTGGGTGATAAAAAAATAACCCTGTAGAAAACATTGAGACTTCGCTTTCGTCGGTTTGTCCGTCTGTCATCAGGCTGTAATCTTATGTACACCGTAATGTTACATATATTTTTATAAAAAAATTATACACAACGGCACTGCACTTCTCGTGCGCGAGTACGGCTTACAATTGTGTTTCTTCATAAGAGGAAAATGCAATTCCGTCGAAGCAGCATTGTGCGGTTCACGATATCGAATGCGTCTATCAACCGTTTGACATTAACCGTGTTTGTAATAAATTAAATCATCATCCTGCCCATATAACAATTACTTGAAACCGTGTTTGTATGAAAATAAGGTTGAAATTAGCATTGTCCTACAAAAGCGTTACGCAACGCCAAAATAGTGCAGCACGTGAGCAAATAGCGTCACGTGTGTTCCCCGTGTAACACTTCTTGATCTCAGCTGCTGTCCTTTCTTGAAATCTTAAAATTCGGGTCGTTGAACGACTCGGTGTCCCACACGAAAAGAAGATCTTAAAATCTTTTCTGTACTGTGATGCTTCCACGTATCTATTTGTGACGCTAAAGTTAAATACTGAAAAATTCCAGACAACACTAACTGTAGTAATGGAATTGTAAAGCAAAGTCTTTTCATTTACCGAGCTCGGAGTACGTGCAAAGGCATCTTTTTGCATTTTTACCCGACTGCCTCAGAAGGGTTATGTTTTTCGAGAGAATTTAAGTAATATGTTTGTAAGTAAGGTAGACAAGATACTTGTTTTCACAGGCTACAGCCCTAATGCCTGGGTGGAACGTGACATGTGCGGTGTCGTTAGATTCGTCTCAGCAGCACGAGTGTCATTGACTATAAAGCAATGTCATTATTGTAAAATTATAAATTCAAGATGGCGGATTTTTATTACAAAATACAACTTTGAAATTACCGCAGCCAGGTTTTTGTTTTTAATACATCTGCGTGTTTTTTACAGAGCTCCGAGTACGTGCGAAGGCATCTTTTTGCAGTTTTTTATTTCGGTACATCTAAATTTTCGTTGGGTAAAACTGTTTCCGTGTATGTATAGCCTTTGTACGCCTTTGTATAGCGTAATTTGTTCCCTGTGTGTGGCGTAAGAGGTGACTGAGATGGGACTTGAAAGTTGTATGTGTATTACATTGTAGATGATTGGCTGATAGCTTGTCATTAAGCCGAGCAATACACGCTACGCACAAAAATAAAAAGTACGGTTTCCTGAAACTAGTATGATGACTTATAACTAAATACAGGGTGTAAGGTACAGCCCTCCGAATACTGAAAGGGTGCATTCAGACCTTGAAACTGAACAACTTTCCATAGAAATAAATTTCAAGAAACGTAAAAAATATTTGACTTCCCATAGTAAATTGTTGATCGTGATTTTGTATGGAAAGTCGAAAATTTTTTTTTGGTTTCTTGAAATTTATTTATGTGGCATGTTGTTCAATTTCATGGTCTGAATGCACCCTATCAGTATTTGGAGACCTGTCCCTTACACCCCGTATATTTTTATTTAAACCATCTATCGCTGTTAATTTAGGTAAAATTGATAAATACAAATAACCTAGTACAAATTAAAATCAACATAAAACAAATCACAATCACCCAAAACAACAAAATAACGATGTCATTATGATTACGATAATCCTACTGATTGTACTTATTCATAATGAAAACATTAACCTTGGGGCCTGGAAATCAATAGGGTACTTTTATTATTAATGTTTATCGTACATGCACGCTGAATAAATAATATTAAGTCTTTTTATAAAAAGAATGCATAACAATAAATATAATATAAACGATCAAACTCTATGATTGGCTTTTCGCTTTCTTTGATGGTGTGTGTTATATTATCAATAGTTTTCCAATACAAAATCACACATATACATAAAGGAGAATGACCATTCCTGGTCTTAAAAAGTGCCAATTATATTAAAACAATATAATTATTATATCGTCACTTTTAATTACAAAGAATGGCTACGGCAATTGAAGCACAAAACAGGAAAACTAATTTATTTTTTGAAGGTTTAATTCTGTTACATATTTTACCAAACATTTTACTGAGGTGTGAACATTTTTTACACTGTTAAGCGAAGATAACGTATTTAGAACAAAAAATGCGATAGGGAGCCAAGCTTCAGCACTTTTGTCTCATTTGAATTTGAACATTCAGTAATTCCGGAACTTCTGTCCTAATTAAATTATGTTCAGTGACAAAACGTTAAACAACAATTAGACTCTATAACTATTTCACTTTGGCTTTGACGCGAAGTTCCAAGTAGTGAGGCAATCATGGACATGGACGAACATCCATACTTACGTGGGCATGATCCTTTGTCCATCTAAAACTGAAAACGACCCTTTTTGGTTGTGAGGTAAAACTTTTTGCGAGCACATCTTTAAACAATACAATAAAAGCTTTCCGCCCTATTGTTTTCAAATCGCCTGCGGGTAAATAGTGTCAAGTCTAATAGGGTCTATTCTAGTTCAACATGACATGAGCACGATACAAAAATAGTATCATTTTCTTATAATACTTTCCGAAGCACGGAAACGCCTGCGGCACTACACTCGACCAAGAGCCAGAATTAGAAATTGAAAAGCTAAAGTGAAAACTTCAGCATTTATTGAAGTTCGTGCCTCGCTGTGGCAATACAGGCCTTTTGAGTTATTTTAGGAAGTAAGCTGGGAATCTAGGTCATGCTTTTTAATACTGAAATACGGCCTAAATATTACTTTTAAATTTTTGACCTGAATATTTATCTTGATCTAAATTTAAAGTAAATAACTCTGTCATGTAGGACGTTGAGTCGACGAACGACCTGGTGAAGATTTTCAAAGTTTTTCGGCCGCCTACCTGCCCAACTGGTTTAGGCGGAAATCACAAGTAACGTCGTTTTAGCGCTTCGTAACGCATGCGTTAATACAATACTAGAAATAAAATTGTTATAAAAAAGAGAAAATTGTGCCTTGCGAATTTCTCCTTTTTACAATGACTAATTCATTTCTGTGTAATATTGACTATCAATAAGTGATATTTTATACTAAAATCCGTTGAAGTTGTTTTAATGATGAGTGATAGTTGTACAAAGAAAAGAAAATATTATGATATTTTATATTCTATAATGAATAAAGTATTTTGTATTTGTATTTGTATAATACTGGAACTGGTACTTGTGACGTCTGAACCAGTAAACCCCTTACACTGCGCTCGCCAATCCGTCTGACAAGCGTGGTGAACATACGTATGTTTTATGTTTATGGAAATAATCTAAGTGTAGGCTTAAAAACCAAGCGACAGCGACGTCGTTGTCGCTGTCAAATGACTGGTTTGTATGGGTTTGAATGGGGAACCAGAAAGACCGAGCGTCGGCGTCGTTGCGGCGCGCCACGACGCCGTCACGTTGACAGCGCGCTGAGAAGCTTAGAGTTTGTATGGGATGCGGTCAGGTTTTTTTACAAGACCGCAGCGACAACGTCGCCGTAAAATTTTGCCGGGGTGGTTGACGCGCGTCGTTGTCGCGACGCTTGGAAAATAAGGGTACCATAACACACATTCAAAACTACTTATTGACACCTACTGATCTGTCACGTGTAACACTTGCAGCGTTCCACGTTTGAGTAATGTGCAAATAGCTTTCTATTATCTACAGTATTTTAGGAAACTCACGCATTGCTTTTAGGTGCTATCCACAATCGTGCGTTTCTAACTCGTTTCTTATTCAAATGTGCCGTGTGATGCTAGTTTAAAATGGCTTTGGTTTAACTGTTTACCAAATTGCGATTTTAAAACTGAAATAAGGCAACTGAAGTCACAAGTTTTTCTTCTCTTTAAATCGCTCAATGACCCGTTTAAACCTGGAGTCGGAATTTTTTCAACCGACAG
Organism: Phthorimaea operculella; assembly: GCA_024500475.1. NCBI lineage: Eukaryota > Metazoa > Arthropoda > Insecta > Lepidoptera > Gelechiidae > Phthorimaea > Phthorimaea operculella. The sequence continues at coordinate 400,154 of JANFCV010000272.1, forward strand.
TTAGAAGTGCAGGAGTGAAAACCAGGCCAACAATTGTTGATTTCAACTGGTTTGTTTTGCGAAGAGATTGATATGTAGGTGCTGTCACGGAAGAGTTATACAGCCCCAAAAATATGTTAGAGATGGACATGTTTTCTCTGAAAGTATAAATTTGTTGTCGGCATTCTTTTACCGTATTATATCACCTACACATTCGGTAGCCTAAGGTCTGCAAACTGAAACAACACCACAAAAGGCGTGAGTTGAAAGCGCACGAGTGAGAATCGTGCCATAGATTGTTGATTCAAACTTATTTGTTTTGCAAAGAGGTTGATATGTACGCGCTATCACGGAAGAGGTATTATGGTTCCAAAAATAATAATAAAAATGGTAGTTTTGTCCTTGTTTGCTCTCGCTATTCTGTTGTAGGTGGCATTAATTAATCTAAATTAGATGTACAGATGTACCGTGATTATCACCAAGATTTGCCAGAGTTTTGCAAAGCGAAACAATGTCACAACAGGCGCGAGTTGAAAGCGCACGAGTGAGAATCGGCCCATCGATTGTTGATTCAAACTGGTTTGTTTTGCAAAGAGGTTGATATGTACGCGCTGTCACGGAAGAGGTATTAAAGAGATACTACGCGGCATAAATTTCCCCAGTCGGATCTGAATTAAGTGGGGCTTTATTTGTTGCGCTACGCCCTACGCCCTACTAGAGGGTCCCTTTTTGATCCTATTTATTTTAGGGCGTAATAGGATGAGAGCGGGAGTAATAAAGTTTAGACACTCCTTTCCCATTTCGGTGACAGGGAAATTAATGATCGAACATGAACAGTTAGTAGATATTTTCAACAAAGTAGCTTTGAAATAAAGGCAAATGATAAAACCAACCAATTTTATTACCTAAGTTGCTCGTATTCAACCACTTTCGTTAATCAGGGCGTTACTATCTTGTCCCTATATCACATTATAATGAAGAGATAGTCATTCAGGAATGGGCAGCAGCGTTCCCTGTAAATGCTACATTTGCACTGCGCTGGCCAATTGACCTGCCAAGCGTGGTAAGTATGGCAATATTGGCAATACCCTCCAATAGGAGGATGCCCATGGCTCGCCAATTAACGTGCCAAGCGTGGTGAGTATGGCAATACCCTGCAATAGTTTCTATAGTATGGTAAAATAAAGGAAAATTATAAAACCATACAAGTACATACCTATGAGTTGATTGTATTCAACCTTATTAGTTTTCGTGAATGAGAGCATAACTAGCATATCATGTTAATACCTACACGTTTAATATTTATAATTTTTAAGTATGATTAATTATGCTGCCGCCTGTTTTGGACGAACTATCATTTCAATACTAAAATAGTTTGCTAAATCTAGCTGTGCGCTAGCCGTTTCGAGTCCATTTTGGGTTTGAGGGTTATCCACAGGTTTGAACTTTGAAACTTCTCGGACAGGTCAGGTCAGAGTAAAAGTTTATTTGTTCGAGCACTGTGGTAAAGCGCTCCGTTTGTGGCTAGCTACAAAAAATATGGTACATATTTATTTGTCAAAATTACTTTAATAGATTGTTTTAAGCTTTCAAGGTCCCAAACCTACTAATTCTATAAACATGTAGGAATTCGAGGAATTCGATAAAATATTTGTAGGACAATTTAATACCAAATATGAGCTATTGTCAAAAATCAAGATATTTCCAAAATCTTTATTTCAATTTTGTAATCTGTATTTCATAAGACCATTATTAGCAGCATCCACATGGCAGAAGGCACTAATATTAATGAATCTTTTTACATTCCGGCGTAACATCACCCGCAAACAAAGTAATGTTTTACGTGAAAATCTTTGATGTCATATTTAAACAACTTAAAATATCACGAAACGCACGTATATTTACCCGACTGCCTCAGAAGGAGGGTTATGTTTTTGGAGAGTATGTACGTATGTAATGTATGTTTGTATGTATGTACGTGGACAAGAAAATTCTTTTTCACTGGCTACAGCCCAAACGGATAGTTGGATTTTGACATAATATGAGGTGTCGTTAGATTCGTCTCAGCAGCGCGAGTGACACTGGTAATACCTATTAAAAAATTATAGATTCAAGATGGCGGAGTTTTAGAGCAAAATACTAAATTACCGTAGTCGGGTTTTTTTGTTTTTTTAACACGTCTACTTCCGTAAGTTTGATGATAATTTCCTGCTTACATTCAAAACAATTTAAAAATTAAACCATACCGGGTCAGTTTCCGTAACACGGTCGCTAAGCAAACAAAGCCTCAGTTTAGCCGACCGTCATGAATATAAACTAAATGTACGTAAATTTTGTTGATATTGTTTTATTTATGAGCGCAAAATATCCGGTCCAAATTAAATTATGAGGCTAGCGGCAGTGCCGGTGTGTACTTGACCCGGTTGGCAGTGAAAATTAACGAAAGCTTGCCAGAAAAATTCTCAGATGCCTACAATTTAAAGTAGGTTTAGGACGATAGAATATGGTATTTTACCCTTAAATACGGTAAAGCGTCATATGAGATAAAATCTACAATCAGAATTTTTAAGATTGTCAAATTCTTTTAAAAACCAGAACTATGGAGTATTGCCCATTATCACAAAACATACTTGTGTACGTGAAATTCGTGCTACCTGGTTCTATAAACAATGTGATTATGGCATGCTTTCTCACTCGGACTAAGGCTCTTACATTCATCAGGCGTTTATGATATCCCCCTCTCACTTACAGAACCGCCAATCCTATTCTTTGTTTAACCAGTTAGTAGCTATCCTATTCTTGGTTTAACTTGAGCATAATCTATCGTAACTTCTGTGATTGGAAAAAGTTACCGAGGTTAGCAGATTTATAAAGCAAAAGCGATAAAAACATACTACATTTAATTTGATTTTACTTCAAATCTCCATTTAACTCGAAACCTTTTGCCTATTTCAATCCAGCATGTCGAACACAGCTGATTTAGGATTTATTCGATCCAACTGACATTCAATCACTTCAATTTTAGCTCGCTTTCGTTCTAGTTTGAACGGTATTTTATCTAAACTACATTTGCTAGACTGTTCCATTGATAGATTGCGTGTTTACTATCGCACATTCTTTGCCACGGCGGCGTAGCTGTTTGCTACGAAAGCACTACGATTACGCTATTACTAAGTCAGTCGATCTTGTGTATTCCCACTCACTTTTTATGTAACGACCGAGTCATCGAATGAGGATGAGTTTTGCAGCTGCCTACTGCAGTCTAGCTTGTGTAATAAAAAACCATGAAACTTGCCTTTCCTCAGGCACGAATTACTTTTAAGAAAAGGGAAAAATATTTCAAAAACTGACAAAGTAGGCTATGCGACTTGAGGTAAATAATTTTGAAAGTGAACAAGATTTCTTTGCGAGTGGCACTGCCCGCCGCCGGCGGCCGGCCGTCGACTCGCGGACGCGAAGTAGCTTCCAAATGAGCCAACTTTCCCCATTTATACTAACATTATTCCTATAAACTTCCTGCCCCACGAACATGTTCCCACTTTAGAGTGCTCCCGCTAATTCCAGGTACTTACATTAACGAGTTATATCGTCAACTCTGATCTCAACTACTTCGCAAAATTTGTAAGTTCCCGATCCCGTACTCGGAGTAAATCAATTAAGCGATTGAGTTCTATCTACCTTCGCTTGAACATGAAACAATTAATAGAGATGGGCCGAATATTCAGTTTATGTTCGATATATATTTTTTTAATAACCCGCATTTGTTTGCTATCACACTTGTTGGTAAGTGATGATGCAGACAATGTTGGAGCATGCTTGCTTAGGCGAGGAACACACGCAACGTCGGTTTGTGCGTCGTTCATTCGATTCTCCACCCTACCTGCATATGAATACGGTTTGTGTCAAACGGCATCGCACAACGCTGCGTTGTCTGTCAAATCGTTTGACATAAACCGTATTTGTATAAAAATAAGGTGGAAAATCGAACAAACTTAGGTAGTGCCTATTTACTCTTGCCTTGAAAAGGCCCAAATTATAATGTTCCGGAAACAGATCCGTCGGCAAGGAATTCCACTGCTTAGCCGTTCGCATGATGAAAGTTGAAAATGTTTCGTGAAAAAGAGAGGTACATCAACGACATAAGACGAAACAATTCGGTATTTGGTATTTTCTGCAGATTTACCGAATATACGGTTAGGGCCGAATATTCACGTATTTTCCGAATGAGCTTGTCGTAAACGAATAAAACCCCTAATTTGTTGTATATCAATTTCTGCCAATTTATTTGACCGATTATTCGGTTTGGCAAACTTTTTATGAAATATTTGGCTGAATATTCGTGTTCGGTAAAACCTATGCTCGGCTCATCTCTTAAAATTAAGTTAAGAAGTAAGTATTTACAGTTTGTTGCGCTGCGTTCCATTCCAGTTAATGGGTTCAGAAATCTAATTTGTGTGTTAGTTGTTCGTGGAACGTGGCGTGCTGAGTAATAATTTTATATTTATTCATGTCAACTGAGCCAAGCACTTATTTATTACTTGTCCGTAGGCATTGGAAATAGGTTACTGTGGCAATAGTATTGAGTGGTGCTGCTGTCATTTACAGAGTTCCTACTTCAATATGAAATTTCTATTCCGTGGGATTTGATAGTGTATAAGGCTGTCCATTCGTATTTATGAGGTCGGATTGTACTTGTGTTATTTTGGATAATAAGAAAGCTACCTAGAATTTTTCCATACCTATTCCAAGCATTTCTATTTCCTAACACGTCTACTTTACTTGTGAGTAATATAATATTCAAAGTATCCAAGATTTCGTGATAGGATTATTATACCGGTGTTTTTGGACCTAGGTATCGCGCAAAAGTTTATCAGATCATAAATAAAAGCTTCTTAAATTGGTTTCCTCTTCTTTGTTCGATTTTCAGAAAAAAAACGATTGGCAAAATTTCTTGACCTGTATTCTGCTAAACCTAAAATTAGTTTAAAAGTAAAAATTTGTATTTAAGCTAAAATTCGTTTGATAAAATCATGGTCGAAAACGTGGAAAAAAAGAGTAAGCTAAAATATTTTGTTATAATATAACATATATATACATAATATATTCCCTTGCAGTGTAAGCAGAGCATTGCGTCCTACCAGTCATGACCTACGGAGCCGAGACGTGGAACTTGACAGTAAAACTGGCCCACCGGCTACATGTCACTCAGAGAGCTATGGAAAGGTCTATGCTTGGTATCTCTATAATGGATAAAGTCCGGAATGAGGCCATCCGAAAAAAGACCAAAGTGACGGACATAGTCTGGAAGTGTAGCAAGCTGAAGTGGCAGTAGGCTGGCCACATTTGTCGTAGAACCGACGGACGGTGGAGTAAGCGAGTTCTCGAGTGGAGGCCACGCCTCGGCAAGCGTAGCGTTGGACGCCCTACGGCCAGATGGACCGATGACTTAAAAAAGGCGGCTGGTAGCGACTGGATGGCAAAAACGGGAGATCGTGCCTTATGGCGTTCCCTGAGGGAAGCCTACGTCCAGCAGTGGACTGCAATAGGCTGAAATAGAAATAGTAAGCAGAGCATTAACAATTAAGCGATTGAGTTGTAAAAAATTGTGGTTATCACCACACCGTTTGGCATAGTACAGTGACAGGTTGTCAGCCTGTTACCTAAGATAGATTGTGAATGAACATGAATCCATCGAGTCCCTCGATCGCCTTTTTTGACACCCGCGGTACGAAGAAATGTGGTGCTATTGTAAGCCGGCACTATTTACTCGATTGCCTCAGAAAGAGGCTTATGTTTTTCAGATTTGATTTTTAACTCATCTACTTGTTTATTACTATTTTGTCTTTATCAGGTTGACTCGAGGCAAAACCCCGATCCGGTGCGTGAATTATTAAATTGTTGCTCGTTCAGTTGTGAACTAGTGAACAAAGAGCCCCACTCGACGTCAGTCATGCGAGCCGATTTAATTACTCAGATATTGATGCCGTTATAAAATAAATTTCCAACTTTTTAGGTGAAAATATTATGTTGGTTATCTTTAAAACTTTATAAATCAGAGGTATTTTAAGGTTTCACTGTCAACATTACCAGTATGGAAACTTTCAGGGACTTATATTTTATGTTTATCAAAATCAAAAGCATTTATTTCTCAGTAGGAATTACAAGTTTCACTTTAAGAAAGTCACATTCTAATTCAAACTTAAAAAAGGGAAAATTTATAGTCCAAAATTTTCTCTTTTTTATAACAATTTGTGTTCCTACTCTAAACGCAGCTCGGGCGGGATAAAAAAAATTAAAATAAAGGCACTGCTGGCTAACCACACAGCATGTATCATCCAATAGACCGCTTTGATAACTTCGTAAAGAACTTATCCACTAATTGAAGAATTGATGACTTCAAGGACAGCTCGGTGAATAAAACAGGAGATTGGGGGAGACTTAGGTACATCCAACAATGGGCTGATCTGAAGTCAAGTGATCAAAATTTGAAATGTTAGTAAAGAAAAGTGTATAGTTTAGACCCTCTTATTCATGTAAAATAATTTTGTAGTCAACCTGTTTTACTTACATAAACTAAACGCAGTGGGACACGGAGCAGGCTACATAAAATCAACTAAATACATATTCCTACGTTTCTAGTTATCCCAAAACGTAGGTTTCATTTCAAATCTTAAAATAAGTAAGTATTACCTGCGCCACCCGAAAACCCTTTCAGCAGTATCCGTATTCAAATAGCGTGGCGGCCTGAAGTGCCCGTGTGTCGACCAAATGAAAATGTAAAGAAAGTGCTGCGCAGACGTTCCGCGAAAACTGGTTACGTCACCGCCAGAGCTGGTAGCCCTAGGTATTGAAATATTCAGTCAGACCTTATATAAGCAAGCTATAGAGGAGTGCGCCTATAAAGTTAGAAGGGGTGGCAGTAGTAAGAATACAACCTCTCGGTCGATCAGTACCAAAACGCCAGTATCAACATTACCTCTAGGTATTATTTCTCATACATTGGACGTAGGTATCTGTGGGACACCTGCTTACGTTTGACAGTGCGGCGCGGAGCGATACGCGCACTCTATAGTTTGCTTGCATAAACTCTAAGATTCAGACCTATTTTGTTTAGTTTTGGAAACTATGTAAATTTGAATCATATTTTAGGAACTGTGCTATTGTATTTTTATTGTACAAAATATGTATTGTTCAAATTTAATATTCGTGTGGCTGACACATAGTTTCTCGGCACTATGTTTAAGCCGTAAGCGCAGTCGAATCGCTCCAATAGTTTTCATGGAATCAGCATACCTAATGCCATTGACAATTACAATTATATCAGCAATAATTTCAAAATTACATCAATTGTTTTTTTATAATATTGCGTGACTAAATTGGGAATTCAATGGTGCTGATACAACATCGTAGCGATGTTTTTTCTAACTAGCTGTTACATATTTAAATACACGAATACTAGTAGTCATTACTAACACAAACAATATAGGTACACAAAACATACAAACAATAGGTGTAGCATAATATCGACGGGTTCCGGGCTATTTGTATTAACCGCCATTTTGAAACTTTACACCAGAGCAATTTAAAGTTTCGATTTTCAGAAAAAAAATCATAACTTTGGCAAATTGCATTATTTTTTCAAACCAAACGAAATTTCTGTTTTGTTACAAATTATTTATAATCTGATTAATTTTTTTCTCTGATATTTCTATTTTTAACGAAATTGAATGTCGTTTAATACAAAATGGCCCATTTTTCACATTTTTTTGTTCCAGGCTAAATGACTTAACCGTCTAGGTTTATAAATACATGTTCCAAGCTACTTGACTTAAGTGCCTAGGATTGCAAATAAAGCTCTAAGCTAAGTGCTTTAACCAATGAGTTGGTCATATTTCACACCTAAGCTAATTGATTTAAATACCATATCATAAACTTATTAGTTTTTTTAAATTGTTTGTAATCATACTAAAATAATGAGATATGAAGAAATTGACGGTTAAAACATTGATAAATTTCAAGGTACATTGATATGATAGGCGGTTAGGTCAACTTTTTAATTATGCAAACTTCTTAATTATAATAATTATAAATTTGGAAGTTACTTTGTCTGTCTTTATGTCTGTCTGTTACGCTTTCACGCCTTAACCACTGAACCGAAATTTGGCACAGAGATTGCTCGCACACCCAGAACGGACATAGGCTACTTTTGGTTCCACTCGAGGTCTAGAGTACCTGATGTAGTCCACCAGATGCAATAACAGGATCCTGGCTAAACTGAAGGAGGTAGAGATATGACTCCAAAGCAAAAGTTGTTTAGCTTGATAGGATGCTTCTGCTGGCGAATAGACATCAAAGGTTTGGAGTACCAGGTGCACCGACAGGAGCCCAGCTTAACTATAGTGGTATGCTTAACTATAGGAAATACAGCTATAAATCCAAGGCAAAATTTGTTCAGATTGACAGGGCACCTAACAGAAGCCGAGCTAAACTATAGGACAGCTATAAGTCCAAAGCAAAAGCTTTTTTAACTTAATGGGACGCTTCTGCCAACGAATAGACTTCGGAGGTTTTGAGTACCTGATGTAAACCACTAGGTGCATCAAAAGGAGCCCAGGTAAACTAGAAATACAGTTATGACTCCAAGGCAAAATATGCTCAGATTGACGGGACGCTTCTGCTAGTCAATAGATATCGAAAGTTTGGAGTACCTGATGTAGATCACCAGCAGCACCAACAGGAGCCCTGCTAAACTATAGGAGATACAGCTATAAGTCGAAAGCAAAAGTTGTTCAGATTGACCGGGCACTTCTGCTGGCTAAAAGACATCGAAAGTTCTGAGTAGGTACCTGACGTAGACCACCAGGTGCACCAACAGGAGCCCACTTAACTATAACAGATACTGCTATGACTCCAAAACAAAATCTGTTCTGATTGGCGGGGCGCTTCTCGATGCCTGATGCCTGCGGTGAAAATTTTGGAAGTTTTCCAAAAATTGTTTACATAACACGAGAAGTGTTTTAAAATTTGGTATTCAAGATATTAAAGGTTTGGAGTACCTGATGTAGATCACCAAGAGCACCAACAGGAGCCCTGCTAAACTATTAGGAGATACAGCTAGCTATAAGTCCAAAGCAAAAGTTGTTCAGATTGGCGGGGCACTTCTGCTGGCTAAAAGACATCGAAAGTTCTGAGTAGGTACCTGATGTAGACCACCAGGTGCACCAACAGGAGCCCACTTAACTGTAGCAGATACTGCTATGACTCCAAAGCAAAATCTGTTCTGATTGGCAGGGCGCTTCTGCTGGTCAATAGATATCCCACCCAAAACATAAATGTGAAAGGCTGCCAAGTTCGATAATATTGGAATGCTTCGCCTATAAAAGAAGTGAGATCTAAATAAGTACCAAGTTCCATACACAGACCTCAGTTAAAAATAGTTACAGGAATGCACACTTGATTTTTCGCAGTTTGGAAAGATTATTTCCAAACTGCGAAAAATCAAGTGTGCATTCCTAACTATTTTTGAAAGTTTATTTCCAAACTGCGAAAATCAAGTGTGCATTCCTGTAACTATTTTTAACTGAGGTCTGTGTATGGAACTTGGTACTTATTTAGATCTCACTTCTTTATAAACAAGCATTCCAATATTATCGAACTTGGCAGCCTTCACATTTATGTTTTGGGTGGATTTCATTATTTTTGTAAGGTTTATTTTCTTTTTCTTATGATTAAGTTAGGTGAGAAATATCTCATTTATACTTTACTTTGACTAAATACAAACCTTCGTAACGAATTTTAGGTCGGTACGACGATTGGAAGATATAGATAATTTTTTGTTTTAGTTCCTTAGGGGTATGAATTTATACCTTCATTATTTTTAAAACCGACTCACACTTGGCCATTTTCAGATTTTTCCTTTACCTTGACCTAAGACCTACCTCCATGCCAAATTTCAAGTCAATACGACCATTGGAAGTGGTCTAGGTTTTGATGAGTGAGTGAGTCAGTCAGTCAGTCAGTGAGTGTATAGTAAAAATAGCGATTTTCTGATGTCAATATCTCAAGACCTACAATAGGTACATTAATGAAATTTTGTATTTTAGATATATAAGTAGATCTCGACAGATACTAGAAATTTCATATGCGTAGATAAAATAGATTTTGAGTTATAGGTGGGTCGAACTTGGCCCGAAATGGTTCGTGTAATATAACCCGGCCGGTGTGTCGCTTTTTGCTCGAACTTGGCGGACACACTGCCGTGTCTAGATTAAAGGTTTGGAGTACCTGATGTAGATCACCAGGAGCACCAATATGAACCCACCTGAAGCAAAAGCGATGTAGATCACCAGAAGCACCAATATGAACCCACCTGAAGCAAAAGCTGTTCATCTTGATGAGACGCTTCCGCTGCCGAATAGGTATCGAAGGTTAAGAGTACCTGATTTAGACCACCAAGTGCACCACCAAATGCTTAACTAAACTAAAACAGATACTGAAATGGCTTCAAAAGTTGTTGAGTTTGATGGAATGGAAGGCTTTTGGCAATGCAACTACTGTTATAGGAATGTGGTTCCAACAATAAACAACAGAACATTAACAGGATTTGAGAAATGTGGTTCCAGCCATAAATACATAATTAGCGTAATGGATTTAAATTTAAGAAACTGGTGTGGAATTAAGAATTTTTCAAGGTATAAAGAACAAAACGAAACTAAGTTCGAGGGTACCAGCTAGTTATGAAATAAAAACAATTAAAATAACAAAGTTTTAAGATATGATAAGACCGGCTCAAAATTTTAATTTTAAAATATTATGTATCGCTAAACCGCGGAAACTGCAAACGTGTGTCAGTCATTCATCTCATTTACAGAACAAACAAGTATTCGAACTCACGCGTTTGATCGCGTTGGCGCCAAAATCAGTGTTTTAACCGACATATTAATAGTCAAACCATACAAAATTTTGATTGTATTAACGTGGATAATATACTAAAATATGTTTTTGTTATAGCTGAAACGACAGCGCAAATCAACTACAGACTAAAAAAAATAGGTTTAACCATCAGCTGTACATGTTTACTGTAGACATCATAAATAGTTCAAGCGACCGGTATACCATTAGCTACTACGAGCTAAATGGCTGAAGTGACAACATCTAGCATTTTAAGTACCAAAATTAATGTATGAACCAACACTGGACATAAATTTGACTATGAGGCTAATTGTATTAAGCGACAATGGATAAAAATTTAGCTAAGAGGCTAATTGTGTGAAGTGACATTTCTTTATATTTATAAGGTCAGGCTAAATGCTTGAACGTAAGCTGCATATAAATTTTTGCTCCAGGAAAAAAGGTTTAAACGACTATCTGTTATTTAATAGTGAGCTTAAGTACACAAGTCTTGAATTTGACAATATTTTGTGTCGGTCCATACATTGCAGTACAAAATAGGCCCCAAAAATGCGGTTGTATTAAGCGACATTTTTATGCTCCGATTGTCACCTAACTGAGCTCAAACGACGCAGAAAAATTCGCTGATTCCAAATATGTATAAAAGTCTATATCGCAAAAAATGGCGGTTAATACAAATAGCCCGGAACCCGTCGATATGTTGTAACTTCCTTATCTATGCCTAAAATCCATTGATTGTTACTATGATAATAGCATTTATTACCCGACTGCCTCAGAAGAAGGGTTATATTTTTCGAAAGTATGTTTTTTTACAGGCTACAGCCTAAACGGCTAGTTGGATATTCTACAAATGAGATTTCGAATCGTCTTAGTAGCTCGAGTGACACAAATTTCATAAATTCAAAATGGATGAGCTTAAACTGTGCATGTGTCCTAAGTAAGTAATGATATAAATAAACCTGCTGCGTCAACACCTACATAATTTAGTTGCGGAATTTATACTGAATGTAAATATTATATCCGAATACCTATAAATATGACGTGGGGGATATGACAACTTGCACGGAAACCCTTCAAACGATCTGAAATTCCGCGAAACCTTACGCGAAACACAGAAACATAGAAGTGACGTGTATGACACACATGTCAACACTATAACCTACACCCAAGGGTGGTAATGTAGCGCTCTTTACGGCTCTTTTACAGCCAAGAAATAGATTCAGCGCTCGTAAAAACTTTGAGACGCACAAGCGCAAGTAAATGAACATTGTAGCGGATCGCTTTAGACGACATCAAATCGTGCGAAATATGTTCGGAGAAATTATTGGATTGTGGATTGAAAAGTGATTTCAACTTAACTCTGCACCTATATACCATAAACTATTTGCTATTTGATTTGAAAGCATTGACGTACCAGTTTCTACAAGGATTATGATCCTATGGGTCATTTGAAATAGCCGCCTAGTACTTGCTTAGGATAGAGTCTCTCCCTTTTTTTTTCGTTTGACTAAGAGTCACATGTGTCCTGGGAATGACCAGCAACGTTTTGCACCGTGTTTGTCATCTTGTATTGTACTCGCCAACCCGTCTAACAAGAAGCGTGGTGAATATGAGAAATAACCCCAATGGGGGGAATTTTTTTTTTTTTTTTTTTATTTATGATGGGCTTACTCTTGACCCCAATCTCACCCTACAGCAGAGATGGGATCTACGGTGGAGCGAGCTTGCCCAGAAGATGCCTATTCACTCTAGACTTAAAGAGATTCAGGTTATATGCACTGGAAATACAGACGCAGGCAGGGAATTCCATTCTTTAGCCGTGCGCATAATGAAAGATGATTTGAAGCGCTTAGTGCGTAATGTGGGTATATCAACTAAGAACGGATGGTAGCCGGCCGTGCGTCTGGATGTCCGATAGAAGAAAGGAGACGGTGGTATGAGCTCATGCATCTCACGAGCAAACTCTCCGAAGTACAATCTGTAGAAGACCGATAGGCAAGCAACCTTGCGGCGGTGAGCCAGGCTGTGAAGCTTGGTCGCCACCAGTTTTTTATCGCCTATTAATCTCTTGGCTCTGCGTTCCACCGAATCCAGTGCAGCAAGTTGGTATTTAGCCGAGCCATCCCAAAGGTGACAGCAGTACTCCATGCAAGATCGGACTTGAGCTTTATAAAGAGTTAGAAGCTGTTCAGGCGTGAAGTACCGCTTGACTTTATTCAGGACGCCCAACTTTCTAGCTGCAATTTGAGCCTTGGACTCGATGGTGGTGCCGAAGTTGAGGTCAGAGGACAACTCCATGCCAAGGAGTTGAAGAGTGTTAGTCACTGGAACAGATGTACCCGAAAAGTAGGAGAAAGGTGAAAGGACTCCTTTTGCGGAGAAAAGACACGCCTGCGTTTTTGAAGCATTAAAGCTGACGAGATTGTCTTCGCCCCACTGGGAGACGTTACTTAACGTCAGGCTCGTACGCTCAATCATAGCCTTTCTCAATCTTTGGATTTCATCACCACTGGCTCCTGCGCCGGACAGATATTTCTCGGTGACAGTACTGTCATCTGCGTACCCAACAATTCCTGAAGATAGAAGGTCATTGATGTGCAGCAGGAAAAGCGTCGCGGAGAGTACAGACCCTGAGGAACTCCGGCGTCAATAGCCTTGAGGTCAGAGGGCGGCCGTCTATGACCACTCGGATCGACCGTTCACTCAGAAAGTCAGCCACCCAGCTACAGAAGCCAGTGGGTATGCCGTACGCTGGAAGCTTGCTCAACAGACTCGCATGCCACACCCTATCGAAGGCCTTTGAAATGTCCAGCGAAACTGCTATTGCTTCGCCGTGGTTTTCAATGGCCTCGCCCCAGCAATGCGTTACGTACACTAGAAGATCTCCCGTGGAACGCCCTCGGCGGAAGCCATATTGACAATCACTGAGAAGATCATTGTCTTCGAGGTACGAAAGCAGTTGCAGTTCAGAACTCTTTCCATAACCTTACAGAGTACGGAAGTGATGGCGATCGGTCGAGAGATGAAAGGGTCGGCACGGCTACCCTACTTGCGCACAGGTTGCACATTGGCAATCTTCAAGATTTTGGTACAATTTTGACACGAGAGAGGCGGTACAAGCGTGTCAGTACAGGAGACAACTCAGGCGCACAATACCTCAACAATCTTGCTGGTATGCCATCAGGACCACTGGCCTTGTTCACGTCCAGACTGCGAAGGGCTCTACGGACCTCTTTATTGTGCACTGTGATCTCAGACATCAAAGAATCGCAGTGAGGTAAGGTGGGTGGATATTTCGAGCCAGCGTCTATACGAGAGTTGCTCGCAAACAGATCGGCAAATAAATTTGCTTTCTCTGCCGCGGTGTGGGCAAGCGACCCATCAGGTTTCTGCATTGGAGTAGTGAGGACGGCAGAAGTTGGATTCGACTGATTTCGAAAGGGACCAGAACTGCTTACTACCCGGTGGGTGTGATGCAAGCTTTGCCCCAATACGGCTAATATGGTCGAACCTAGCTTTTCGTAGCACCCGTTTGCAATACCTGGCGGCGGCATTATATGCTCTCTTCTTTGCTCGCACTCTTCTCGCTCGCACTTTTTCGATCACGAGCTTTACCAGCTTGGTAAGGGACTGTTTACGAGCCTCAGCTCGAGCACAGTCCGCATTGAACAGGTTGGGCTTTATAACTCGAGCGGGATATCGGAGAAAGGAATGAAATATTCCATTCCCTGCCGGATTACAGCTGTGATCGCATCAGCGACGTATGAGGTCTTCGAAGAGAAACACATTTGCCGCCACGGGTATGAAGCAAAGAAAACGCATCTCGTCCCAGTCTGCTGACTCGTATCGCCATACTCTCCTCGTGCCCCTGGGGTGTAATCCGAGGAGAGCAGATGGACACGATTTCACCACACGTGGTCGGATGATCCCAGCGGAGCCGAGACCGAAACCGAATGTCTGTGCGGATCAGTTGTCAGCAGAAGGTCAGGCAATTGGGTGTGTGGTCTGTGATATCTGGTATACGCGTCGCTTGTTCCACCAGCTGGGTGAGATCTAGCGCCAATGCTAGTTTACGCGCCTCTCGCCCAGCATGGTCAGTTTTCTGGTATGGGAACAGCCACTCTTTATGGTGAGCATTGAAGTCCCCAGAAAAACAAGCTCTGCTGTTGGATATCGCTGAATTGCTGTATCTGCCGTCTCAGAGAGGTACTCCATGAGTCTAGTCGTCTCCTGATCTCCGCTGTGCGAACGATAAACACTGGCGTAGAGAATTCAGGAGAACGCTAATGTCTATAGCTGTCAACTATTGTAGCCTGTAGGTAAATATTTTAATTCAAATAATATCCTAATACTAATTCCAGAATGCTACATTAGGAATATGAATAATAAGCGGGTCCTTAGGGTACATAAAATGTTGCGCTAAGTAATAAGAAGCACTGGAAATGCGCTGAGTAATTTTTCATAGCAATGTACATTATGTAAGTGTTTCCTAAATTTGCAACGCTAGCTAAAATATACTCCAATCTAACTAATGTAAGTATGAATGTATGAGTAGGTTTCCCCGTTTAAGTCTAAAATGTGGCTTAAGTCATGTTTCTTTGTAGGTAGTACATGAAGATGTTTCTAGGCTCGTTGACAAAATCTACCTACCTACAGCCATGTGCTTTGCTTTGTTAAAGGTATGACGAATTTAGAGGAAAGATCTAAAGCGGTTTTTGCGTGCACCGTATGATTGTCTGATGTTTTATGATTCTACAACTGAATGTAACATTGTACAACAATACCTACATAATTTGTAAAATGGATCGATTGATTTCAATACCCCCTACAAAAAAAATTACCATGACACTACGTCGCCGTATCAAATTGTGGTTGTCGCTGTAATTTGTATAGTCGTGTCGTGCTGCAATGTCCCATTGAGTGCGATTCACCTTAAAGAAGCCAAAGGAGCCGTGTTTTATGTAGGATTTTCAATCTAAAGCCCGGTATAGATATTTTAAAATTCCCGTCTGAAATCCAGTCTGCTTTAGGTCCATATGTCTCATGAATAATTCAGGCACAGCGGTTGCTGTCCCGCCCGCTGACGTATTATATGTGGGTTACGGAGCTCTTGCATGGAAACAACAAAATGCAGACGTCTCTTGTTTATTTACTCATTTTCTTGTTTTAAGCCGGTTATTTTAAGCGTTCTTTTTTTGACTGAGATTTTTTGCACTGGTCAAATAAATGTAGAGCCTAGGGTTTTCGAATACCCGACCAATTTTGATACCCGGGTATCGGCGTGTCCACATACCTCCGGCACGGCGCCGTGCCGTGATAATCCACGGCGTGACACAATTCTCAGTCACCAAAGAGATTGGGTCTCTCAAAAAGAGAAATAATTATTGGTATGCCATAAATTTCGATTGGCGACAAAAAGCGACTTACAAACTTTGGGCAACAATGAAATAACTTAGTCCGAAAAATAACATTAGGGCTGCAAATAATATTAAGTGATTATCGGGGCAGCAAAATAATAATTTGAGAAGCAAGTTTTTACAAGCAGCTTAAATGTCATGCGGGCAATCTCTCATTTCTTCTATCCTACCTAAGGTACATTAGGTCAACGAACGACTTGACGAACCAGGAGACCTCTGTCAAGGTTATCTCAACGTTGACTAGGCCTCTAATATGGTAAAGTAAGCCTCTGACATGATTAAGTACATGACAGAGGCCTGACTTCTGACATATTTACAGTCCAGCAAAGAAGAGTAAAAATTAAATAAAATAGAACTAAAAATATTTCATACTAAATTGTTGCCATTCATAGTTAATATTGCAATATAATTTTGAAATTTCTTACTCAGTGGCGCTCTCATTTTTTGTCTACTTTTTTTTGCTGGACTGTAAGTATAGTTGAGCATGCCCATCGACATGATTGACATGGCCTCTGAAACGGATAATATTGTGCTTAGCAAGTACTTTGACTTTCGTTTTATTTGGATGGAAGAGGAAGACTGCCGTAAGCGACATATTTAATTGATTATTAAGTTGCTATTTAAATTTAAAAAATATATATATTTACGTGCTGTGTAATCGCATAACAAAATTTTTATACGTATGACACGCGCATTGAAGTTTTCTTATTACCTATGTTCACATGTCTGATAAAATATATTGTTGTTCAGAAATATTTACTGTCCAAGAGTTGCTTAACGATTGGCAATGTCTGCTTAACAAAGTTAATTTTTAGCATTACAAATAGCATTTTTTTGCTTACTGCTTAAATAACACCCGAAATATCTTGCTTTTCATGGATGGAAAGGATGATGGTCAAAATGTGCCCCAAAGCTAACAAATGGTAAAATATTGACCAACAGGTTTGTGATGTATGTCAATAAAGAGAACATAGTAAGGAGTTCATTTATTACTATACTGACATTTCTCTTATGTGTAGCATAATTCCTAGAAAAATCAAATTTTGTTACTACGTATTCATATTACGACACAGAATACTACAAACAGCCGTATTTAAGCACTTGTTGATTATGCTAAAGCCTTCCACATATGTAACTATGACCACGAATGAAACATATGTAACTATTTTTGAATAAGTTTAAAATTACAGTCTGTTGAGCAAGCTTCCTCCATTAAACGTGGTGCAAGCAAGGAAATCCGCTTTTACCTAGACATAAGAGCAATTATTCCAGAAATTGACATCTACACGGTAGCTTAAATAGTAGGTTATAAACTCGATAACTAAACGCGTTAAGCGTAAAATAGAACTGGAACAGTTAGATACATAGTCTCTATCCAAAACCACTCTTTTAGTTCTATTTTTTTTACGCTTAACGCCAAGCGCGAATAGAAAATGCATGGAAAAGCTACTGGCCCATTGAAAACTTAATTAAGGGAGACCCATTTGCTTAAAAGGCAAACTTATCCACTTGCGCATCCTTCCCAGCTAAAACAATGTCTTACAATATAAAAAAAAAACTAAACGGGTAACTAGTTTTACCGTAGGTCAATCAAGGATTTTTAATGCAATTTGTTTCAAACTTTGTGATTAGATTAAATAAAATAAAATAAAAAAAATAAAAATAAAAATAAAAAATAAAAAAGCCTTTATTCTACCAATGCGTTTTTAACATTTTAACTTAAATCTAATTTAATAATTAAAGTAATTGAAGTAACCTACTAAAGTCTATTCTTTATTAATTTTCCTCCTCTGTTAAGGTAGTCGCCTCTTCGGCGTAGGCCTCCCAAAGTTTTCACAGTTTTCTGTCTCTTGCTTTGTGCATCCAGTTTGTTCCTACTCTTTCCACAAACACACCCATCCATCTTCTCCTTGGTCTTCCTCTTCTCCTCTTGCATTCTCTAGGTGTCCATTCTGTGACCCTTTTGTCCATCTGTCATTGCTCATCCTACTCACATGTCCTGCCCAATTCCATTTTAACTCCTGATCCTCTCTATAATGTCTTTTAGTTTTGTCTTATTTCTGATGTCTATGTTTTGATTTTATCTATTTGTCTTATTCCTAACATACTTCTTTCCATTTTTCTTTGGCATATTGCCAATTTAAGTTCGTCCTTTTTCCTCAGTGCCCATATCTGGCAGCCGTAAATGAGGCATGGTAGGATAGTTGACTCATATGTTCTTTTCTTTATATGTAGGCTAATGTTCTTGTTTTCATGATTTCCTTTAGTTGCCAAAATCTTGTCCATGCTATTGCTATTCTTCTATTTATTTCTCTTTCAGTCTGGTCTTCAAATGATATTTGTTGTCCTAAATAGATATATTCTTTTACAAATTCTATGCTTTCTCCTTCAACCTCTACTTTTCCTTTTGCTCCATTTGTAATAATTTTAGTTTTGGAAGCATTCATGTATAGACTGACTTTTTACTTTCGTGAGCTAGATTTTGTACCATATTTTCTAAACATCCATAACTTTCGGCAAAAACTGCTATGTCATCTGCAAAGCGAAGATGATTCAGATATTCTCCATCAATCTTTATTCCTTTATTTTCCCAATTTAGCTCTCTGAATATCATTTCCAATACCGCAGTAAACACTTTAGGTGAGATTGGATCTCCTTGTCTCACACCTTTCGGATAAGGAACTCTTTGCCTTCGGTTTCCATTTTTATTTTTGCTGAACACTTTGAATATATGTTGTGTATCACTTTGATAAATTCTGGTTGAACACCCTGCTGGCTGAGTGCCTTCCATATGGCTTTGTGTTCTAGTGAATCAAAGGCTTTTGTGAAGTCTATAAAACAGATATATATTGTCTTTCCATATTCCTTACATTTTTCCACCAGTTGTGCTACCACTTGAATGTGATCTAGAGTTGAGTATTTCTTCCTGAATCCCGCCTGTTCTCTCGGTTGATTTTCGTCTAGGATTTTCGTAATTCTATTTGTTAGTGTTTTGGAGAATGTTTTGTATATGTTCGTCATAAGGCTGATAGGTCTGTAGTTTCCCAAGTTATTTCGATCTCCTTTCTTATATAGAAGGGTAATTGTAGATTTAGACCACTGGTCAGGTGCATATCCTTTTCTAATATTTCGTCAAAGAGTTTTTAAGTGGTGTAACTAT
The DNA here is from genome assembly GCA_024500475.1 of Phthorimaea operculella. Lineage (NCBI taxonomy): Eukaryota > Metazoa > Arthropoda > Insecta > Lepidoptera > Gelechiidae > Phthorimaea > Phthorimaea operculella. Next base: position 419,621 of record JANFCV010000272.1, read on the forward strand.
GGCTTCTATTAGGCATTTAAGAATTTCGTTGGTGACTTTATCCTCGCCCGGTGTTTTGTCCATTTTAATGTTTTTATTGCAGTCTCTATTTCTGAAGTTAGGAATTCTATGTCTGCTATTGGACTGGAGTCGTCGCTTGATATCAGTGGTAGCTCTTCCGAAGATGTATCTTTGAGGTGTATAGATTTTTGTAAAAAGTGTTGCTTCGTTGATTATATCGGGCACTGGATTCGGTGGAACGCAGAGCCAAGAGATTAATAGGCGATAAAACTGGTGGCGACCAAGCTTCACAGCCTGGCTCACCGCCGCAAGGTTGCTTGCCTATCGGTCTTCTACAGATTGTACTTCGAGAGTGTGCGCGAGCTGCATGAGCTCATACCACCGTCTCCTTTCTTCCATCGGACATCCAGACGCACGGCCGGCTACCATCCGTTCTTAGTTGATATACCCACATTACGCACTAAGCGCTTCAAATCATCTTTCATTATGCGCACGGCTAAAGAATGGAATTCCCTGCCTGCGTCTGTATTTCCGAGTGCATATAACCTGAATCTCTTTAAGTCTAGAGTGAATAGGCATCTTCTGGGCAAGCTCGCTCCACCGTAGATCCCATCTCTGCTCTAGGGTAAGATTGGGGTCAAGAGTAAGCCCATCATAGATAAAAAAAAAAAAAAAAAAAAAAATCGGGCCTTTTACTTAACAGCTTTCCTGCTCTGTCTTTCATACTAACAGCCCATTCCTTCTTTCTATCCAGTTCCTTGAATGCTTTCTTTATGCCTTCTGTTTTCTCTATTATACTGGTAAATACTTTCTCTCTCTGATCTTTCTTGTCTTTCTTTAAGCTTCTGTTAATTTCCTTACTTACTTTGGTTATCTTATCTCTAATTTCCTTTGTTCTCTTTTCTTTATATAGTTGTTTTCTTTTATCTATTATCAAGTTGGTATTTATAGATTCTGATTTGCAGTTAAGGGGCTTTTTGTTTGGCAATTGTTCTATAAATTGTTTTAACTCTTTCTGTAGACTATCATATTTTCTTTGTAAATCATCTGTTTTTTCGATTGCTTCTATCATTTTACTTCTGTTTTTCAGCGTCTTCTCCTACCAGCTTAGGTAACTTTCTTGTTTCTTTCGCATTTGCTTTACTGAAGTTCCTTTTCTTCTTCTGACCTAGTCTAATTTTGCACCTCGTCATTCTATGGTCTGTGTTAAAGTTGAATTAGTTTATTATGTCAAATCCGGTGATGTTTTCTGTTTTGTTTGTTATTATGTAGTCTATTTCATTGTGGTATTTATCGCCAGGTGAACTCCAAGTTCATTTCTTGTGTACCTTCCTCTTGTACATACTGTTTATTACTTTTAAATTATTTTCAAGCAGGAATTCTACTAGTCGTTGTCCGTTTTTACTTCTCTTTCCATATGAGAACTTTCCAAATACTTTATCTTCCCTACGTTTTTCTCCTATCTGTGCGTTGAGGTCACCCATCAGGATCAAATTTTTCCACTCAGTGATTCTATAGCTGTTACTAATGTTTGGTAAAAGATTTCCATATCACTATCATTATAGTCTTCCGTAGGGAATAAATCTGAATTATTGACCATATTGGTCCCTGATCCTCAAATTTCAGTTCCAGGGTAGCTACTCTGTCTGAAAACTCTTTGAATGCCACTATGTTCTTTTTCAGGTACTTTTTAACTAGGAATCCAACTCCATTCTTTCCTGAACAAGTTGCTGTGTGATACATTATGAAGTCTTCATGTTCTTCTATCGTTTCGTTTGGTCGTCTTGTCTCACACATTCCTAGTATATCCCACTTTATGTTTTCTAAGGCAAATCGTAGTTCCTGTACTCTCTCGTCAGCTTTTAATGTTCTCACATTTAAGTTAGCAATGTAGATATCTTTCCTCTCTGGTATATTACGTTTTTTCTGGTTTTCTTTATTTTGTTCTTGGCTTATGTAGTTTGTGCTTATGTTTTTAATATTCTTATTCTTTTTATTTGGAGGGTGTAGGTCTACTGCCCCACGGTGAACCGGCTTGGGGAGTTGTTTTGTTACTGTATTTGTTATTAATTTCTTTACTTGTTGTCTTGTGCAGTTTTGTTGTTTTGTTCTGGTTTCCATGTCGAGATCAGTTAGCAGTTTTTGGAGGTTCTGTGGTCCTTCCTGTTTGAAGTTTATCACGACCCATGTAGTTAAGGATGTTTTGTTGTATGTTGTCTTTTATGGGTTGCTTTGTTTGATCCTGTATAGATACATCATTTGAGTTTATTTTGTGATTAGATTAAGCAGCTAAAAACCGCAAGTGAAACCGCAGGCAAAGTGTTTGACAGATGATATTATTATTATGCATGATGAACCTCCATGTGAGTAGATTTAAATAGAAAATAATGAAGTATTAAAAGACAAAACACTGTCTTAAGGTCTATGATGCAGATAAATCGTCTGTTGGATGTTCATAGCTAGTACTGGTAGCTGACTGATGAAAATAAAAGGAATGACTTCACGACAGGGAACGACATGAAGTCAAATAAAAAAAATGTGGTAGATGAAATGATGATGATGATGTCTGTCGGAAAACTGCCGTGACTGCAGATCAGTATTGCTGCAGCGGCCGTGCGATTCGCACGTATCTATTTTTGCTATTTTGCTATAAAACGTATAAAACGATTTATGGAAATAAAGAATTTTTAATTTTAATATTTAATTTTTTTTTAAACGTAAAATGTGTGGTTTAGAAATAACTAAGCAGTAAATAACTATCAAAATTATTAAAAATCGAAACCCGACAGCGGTAATTTCAAAGGTACCTATTATAGTTCGAGTTACGGTACCTACACTGAATTAAACCAAGTAAGTACATACTTACAGTTCGTGCGTGAGTTATCTGTAGGTACCTATGTACCTACCTGCTACTCTGCCGTGTGATGCCGGCCTAGAATAGCATCACTCCATATTTGCCTGTGAGTGCAGCGACTTGAAAGTAACATGTGTGTTGCAATTTTTGGCGACAGGCTGACAACCTGTCACTATAGTGATACACGACAATAACTCAAATGGCCCTCAATATTGATAAAGATGGCGATAACGACCGTATTATTACGGCAGTTGAAGCTCTGTTACTTCGCAGGGTTTAAGGCGTGATTTATGTATGTACGTAAATCACGCCTTAAACCCTTGGTACCTACTACCTGTAGGTACCTATCATATCTACCTAAGTGTACATGCAACCATCGGCAGTCGCGGCATGTGCCGTCGGCTGTCGGCTGTTGGCCGGTGCCTTCGGAATCGCATGTGCTGCAACTGCCGATAGCTGCGGCCCCTGCAGTATGTGCTGTCGGCTGTCGGCTGGTCTGTTCGGAATAGCGGCTTAAAGTTGACACGCACGATGGTAACGGATTATTAGCTAACATAAAACGAAATTTTATGTTTTCCTTGTAGGTTTACTGTAAAAAAAGACAATTGAGTCTGAGTAATAACATAATTGGATTTAAGAATAAAGGCACGACTGGCGAAGAGTAGAGACGACTTTGCGATGGTGGTTGCCGATGCCCATTAGTGTATGACACTAAGATAATAGCAGAAGATTTAAGAATATCCTGCATGCTAGAGAAATGTCGCGATAGTAAAATATAAACACTTGAATGACTATGTTCTATGTTCATACAATTTAATTCTGCTGATCAATATTTTTTATATTTAGTAAGAGGAAGAGCATAGTTCTCATACAAAATGTTCCAAGTTCTTTAAAGAACAATATCTTAATTATGACTGACGTAGCTTGTCATGTGGCCTGACATGCGCTGTAAAAATTATGCCGAAATAAGAAAAATTAAATGTGATGTACCTCGCCCTCGATAACAGATTTGTCGATATCGATAATATCGATTGGTGAGGACTGTTCTTCCTCTGAAGAAGAGTATGCTTTTCGGGAGTTATTATCTATGTATGGGTTGCATAAGTAAATACATTGGTTAGATTTGTCTCAGCAGCGCATATGACATTGATTATGTGGGGTGAAATTTTACTAGTGACCGATAGCGAAAATTCAGAACCGGCTGGTGATAAGGAACAACTTTCCAAGGAACATAGGTCGAAATACGATAAAATTTGGACCCTCATACAAAACTGACCTTTGTTCCTGGGGAAAGTGTTCCTTATCACCAGTTAGTTCTGAGTTTTCGCTATCGGTCACTAGTAAAATTTCACCGTAAACATATAACTATTTCCACGCCAAAAATACGATTTCAAGATTAGGGTTAAGGGGTGAGAGGCGGGGCGGGAGGTCAGCGGGAGGCTGGTTTCACCGCGAGGACCGTCCGAATTTTTGAAGTAAAATGAGTTTGTTGAATTAAAATTAGTTAATCTCCTAAAACCTTACTGTATTAGCGCTCGGGAATTAAATGAGGAATCTTTTGCTATATAGAACGTAAGGAAAATAGTTAGTTAATTTTACATAAATATTGAATCAAAGTTTTTTATTTTTGCTGTTTTGTGATTTTTATTCCAAAAACATTATGCAAGCCAAAAAAAAAATAGTATTTGCTCCAGAGCATTTTTTACGTCGTACATTTTATGAGGTCACAGTTACCACAGTAAAGAGGGTAACTTAGACGGCGGTCGTTATCGTTACACAACCATGTCAGAGGCCTGCTACTTGCAGTAGGCAGTTGAAAAACTCTGACACCAGGGTCCATCGGGTCGTTGGGCGACTTGGTGTACCCTCGAAGAAGAAGAAGTTCCCGAAATGCAAAAAGCCATAAAACTAAACAAATCTAGAATTTCGGCCAAATCCTAAGTTTTTGGCCAAAATACTAGGTTTTTGGCAAAAAATGGATCAGCTTAGGACGATGGCCGAAGGAAGTCTACGATCTTGCCATATGCCGGCCTTTGGCCTTAAACCTAATTGTGCCATCGTACTGCGACATATCGATAAATTAAAGGCAACCCTATCGTTCCATTTTCAAAATGAAAACATGGATTCCTTTTAAACACTTTTATGTAAAATGTTGCCGGGCAAGAGCATACAGTCAATTCGCAATCTTTGGGTCATTTATTAAAGAAATGACATCATGATCAGCCTATGCGGGAGGCCAAGTTACGGTGGTCGTGATACTTAGATACTACGCGTCCAACGTAACTTGGCCTTCCGCTTAGGCTAGTCATGCATGACACATAACATGACTATCATTTTGAATGGAGTATACTCTGTAAAAAAGATATATAAATCATAAACAGAGTCAAGCATCTCAATTTATACGCCCTATTAGTATTACACTATTACATGTGTCTGCATAGCTATTATCTGAACCCTAGTTGAACTCTAGCATAAAAGTGAAACCTTACTAACAACCGGGTGGTAAAGAGGAAATGAGAAATTAATACAAGTTGTTTTTTTTTTGCCACTCGCATAGTGATAATGATAAAGGTGATAATCATATGCCCATAGGTTAGGGCCCTCGAAATGGGGGCCTAAATCGAAATGGCTAGTAATTAAACTCGTAGTAATGTATTTCTTACGCTATCTAGATCATGGTGGCATACTTAGTTTTTAATTATCTAACGGGAAACTGATGAAACGACGCAAAATAATTCTTAACCTAAAATGGCATAACCTAACTAAGTATTTTGATGAGAGTTATAAGGTGAAAGTATTTATACCCGCACACCCACAACGCACTCGCCGAATTTTGGATTCTTTGTATGAAAATCTGTGGAACCTCGAAAATATTGTCGAGCCGCACGCGCCTAACCGAACGGATTCCCCAGCCAGTGCTCTCTTTTTCGTGTGGGACACCGAGTCGTTCAACGACCCGATGAACCCTGGTGTCAGAGTTTTTCAACCGCCTACTACAAGTATCAGGCCTCTGACATCATAGACAGCAACCGGGACCGACGGCTTAACGTGCCCATCCGAAGCACGGAACCATCTTACTTGCGGACAATCAGGTGGTTCAACCTGCAATGTCCTAACCAGACTGGGAACAAATTCACAAAGTGATAAATATCAACTTTGTGATTGACCCCACCGGGAATTGAACCCGGAACCTTTGCGTGGCAGGCAGGCATACTAACCACTGCGCCACATCGACTGTCTAATCTAAGCCAGTGCTAATCATAGACTATAATGCTGATGACGTCATGAGCGCACGCGGACAGTGTAACCATTTAAAAAGATTTAGTTTTTGTCAATGCTGCCAGACTGTCCCATCAACATTACCTCCCAGTAAAGTCTGCTGTTCACCGTCCGTGTTCCAGTTTTTCTTAACTAAAGTTTCGAAGGTTTTGGAGTCTATGTCACTCTTAAAGAATAACCAAATGACATTTTCACATTTTGCTTATTTGACATTTTAATATTTGAGATTCCGTCCTTTTAAATTCAATTGACATTCTGTTACCTTAACATTTAGACATTGGCACAAAATGTTTTCCGCTTCTTTTTTACATTTTGTTACGTTTACATTCTAGCAATTTTACATTTTGCTACTTTGACGTATTGGCATTTTGCTTTTCTGCACATTCTACTTCCTTGAACAATAATATTTTTTAAAAGTTGAAACAGCGGAACCTGTAATATGTTCAAAAGTTTTGTTCCACCGTAGAACATAGAACGTAGAAAATATTCCGACCTGTTCTACTGTAGAAGTGATCAGTTGGATATATGGGAACAAAAGTAAGCTGCGTGGTGCACGGAGAAAATTCTGCAGTTACGAAAGTTGGCTGCTTCAACGTGCCTTTGGCGTAAAATGACAGCAATTATTATTTGAAATAAAATTCCGAAAAATACACACATACGGCAAAATTACACATTAAATTGGGAGGAAAGTACTCTTGGCAACACCAACTCTATTCAATGCGGCTGTGCTTGCGGCTAGGTGTGCGAGGCCATTCGCATTATTCAGCGCGTACGGCGAGTACGTTGCGGGTGTGCGGGTATACTTCCTTTTGCCAAATGACAACTTGATGACAATAGCAAAAGAGGAAATGCAGAAGTATGGTAGAAGTTTTATTCTCTATGAGAGTTTCAAAGAGTATGTAATACTTGCAGGGTAGATGGGGTAAAATGGTACCTACCCCTGATCAGAAGTTTGAAGACATTGTTGAAAGAAGTTTCCAAACACGAATTCGTATCACCCTTTGCAGTTTCTGTGGCATGGTCTGTTATATTTTTGCCGTTGTAATGCCAGTGGCAGCTGGCCTATTATTACTATTATTTAATAAAGTCATATAAATCATAAAAATGTCATTAATCATTAATCTATCATTAATGTTGTTGTAGTCGCTTTTGTTGCTTGTCTTACGTACGAACCCGGCTATAACATAACATAACAGCCACAACGGTCCACTGCTGGACATGGGCCTCCCCATCGGGGTATTGCCATACTTACCATGCTTGGCAGGCGGATTGGCGAGCGCAGCATGATGGTGCATTAACAGGGAACCCTGCTGTCCATTCCTGGATGAGTATCCCTTAGTCGCTTTTATGACACCCACGGGTAGAATTGGGGTGATGCTGTTCTAAGCCGGCATCACTCGGCATACATAGGAGATTGTCTGCGCTGTAGTTGTTTTTACGCATCCTGGGTTCTAAAAACTGCTCCATTTTACCCTTATTTCCTCTTAGTTGCTCCTAGTACCTACTTTACGTTTGTGTCACAGATGTCAGCAGAATCAAGGAACCAGAATTTTGACCGGAATAAAACACAAAAATATACTTTTTAACATAAATTGTGATTCCTGTTTCGCCTGAAGATGATTTATATAAGATTTTGATCCAAAAAACGTATCATCTTTTTTACATTTCATGAGATTCTTAGCCGTTACTTAGAGGGGGGCCTAGATTTGATTATTTCCTTTTAGTCTACTTACAAAATTTCAGCTTCTTATTACTTTAGAAAGTATCCTAACAATTTGATGATCCTCAGTGTCTCAGTGAGTTAGTGGTGAGTAACAAAATCTGCGTAAGACATAAAAAATATTAGATTTATAAAGTGTATGCATTGTACACGATGATAAAAAGGTGAACCCCATTTTTATATAAAATTGCAAGAAATGCACTTTTGATAATTATTATTAATTAATAATATTGGATACGGATACTTACAAAAATGGCAGGGCATATACTATATTTTGCCTGTCAGTAGATCCAATTCCTTGTGCGCTACTAAAATCGCTAAGGCCACTTTGACATTTCTATAACCGTTTGCTATTCTACACGAAACTGTCAAATTCAAATGACAGCATATCTCTAAAATACTTAAAATTAAGTGACAGCGCTAAACTTAGCTTTAGCCGATTAGTGCTATTCCACGGCGCACAAATTTAAGCATTTTAAAAATTTAAAACTGCTAAGATCGCTAATCTTAGCGGCCACTAAAAAAGTCCCTCTTAAAAATAATACTGACAGAACATCTCAAAATGAGTGGGGTTTTGGAGTGATTTGTGTAATTATTGGTCACATCAGAAAGTTCAAGAGTGGAAAAAAGGTGATCGGGATTTAAAGTGTCACCGGGTAGGAAAGTTTAAGAGTGAAACCAATTTAATCGGGAGGTTTAAGAGTGTCACCCGGTAGTATAGCCGAAGAGTGGAAACAATTTGATAGGGAGGCTTTAGAGTGTCCCCGGGAAGTAAAGTTTAAGAGTGGCAACAGATTTAAAGGTAATAGAGTGGCACCGGGTCAGACCGTTTTAAATTAGCACCTAGTCAGAATGTTCTAGAGTGGGGCCGGGTTGTTAGGTTCTTAAGTGGTTGAACCAAAGGATTTTGAGTGTCACCGAAAATAAAAATATTTTTACCAGTTACAGATTTTTTCATTTATTACTAAAATTTATCTTTTTTTTTTAAATTGCAACACTGAATTTAATAACGTCAAAATCAAATTATAGTCCTGTCAAAAACCTTTGTTTAATTTTCTAAAACTGGGCTTTCGTGGAATAGCACAACTTAAAATTGCTAATTTTAACCATTTTAACTTAGTGATTTTAACTTTAGAGATTTAAAATGGCTAACCTGTAGAATAGAGACCAGTATCGCTACAATTTTATAAAATTCTCGATAATCCGCTAAATTTAGATATATGTTGTCGACTCAAAAACAATAATTTTTTATGTGTGATTATTTAGAAAACAGAAAACAGGGGGTAACCGTTACCCCTGCACGAAATTATTAATATAGATGCGCATGCATATTTTTTGCAACCGATGTGCAGCCCCACAATATTACCCCATAACTTAACCACGCGAAGGCATAAGCGTAATAGGCCGAGAGGGCACATTCAATGTTAGTGTTGGATTTTAGTACACTTAGGGCGTAAATAAATTGGGATAGTTTTGATTTCCAGCAAACGTAGGTATCAATGGTAACACCCAACAACGTGCACGAATGTACCTCTTCGATTTTTAATCTTGCCGTGGTGGCTTCCAAGCTAATAGGTTGTCTCTGATAGTGCCGAAACTGTATTATCTTAGTTTTATCGCTGTTAATTTCCAAATTGTTGTCCTGTAGTCATTGTAATTTTTGTGACATTGGAATAGAAGGGAAATATCATCAGCAAAGAGGGTGCAGTGACAGTCAACTACTTTAGGCAGGCCGTTAATGTATACTAGAAATAAGGTACATTCTAGCACACTTCCTACAGCGTAATCTTTATTTCTAATGTAGTTCATTGCCTCTTGAATATAAGTGTAGACAGCCAGAGTTGTGGTGCATTTTTTCCGATAGCCGTACTGATCATTATCCAATAATTTATAAATTTCTAGGAAATCGTTGATTCGATTTGCCATTGCCCGTTCGAATATTTTTGATACTGATGGTAAAATCGCAATTGACCTGTATTGACTAATATTATTTGCAGCAGCGCCGCCTTTTTTGAGTATAGTTTTAATTACAGCTACTTTTAACGCGTCGGGAGAAATGCCTGATTCAAATGACTGGTCGATTAGAAAGGTTAGCGGAGGTGTGAGTACGTTTGCACATTTCTTTATGAGCATAGGTGGAATATCATCCACACCATTGCAATACTTGTTTGGCAATTTTTTTATTATATTTGATACTTCCCGCTCAGAAACCGATCGCAAGTAAGTATAGGGAGTTGATAGCTGGCGAGCTATCCCTGCCACAATTCAGCGTAGCATCTGTTGTCGGAGTCGGTGACTCTCCCACAGTCGAGAAGTACTTATTAAAGCAGTTAGCAACAGTTTTGGGACATACAATGGATTTGTTATTATAATTTAGTTTTATGTTCTTTATTTCGTTTTTTTGTAGTTTTTCTGTTTATGATTGACCACATAGTCTTTGTTTTATTTTCAGAATGTGACATTATTTTCTTATAATTTAATTAAGATGATAGTCTAATACTTTTGATGATAGTCTCGTACTCATACTCTCATGCTTTTGCCCTCGCGATATCTATTTCATATTTTTGCATGGTTTGTCTTGGCGGAGCGCGACCGTGCCCCAGATAATACTTGCCCGTCTTAGTGGCCAGTGTCAGTAGCAACAACCAAAGAATATATAATACCCGCGTCAGCTTTGTCGCCGTGACGCTAACGTGACGCACGCCGTGACGCCAACGTGATGCACGCCGTGCCATAGCACGGTGTACACCGTGGCACGGCACGGTGCCCGCCGTCGCCGTGACTATCTACGGCGCCGGCGCCGTGCCGTAGGTCTGGGGACGCAGCATATCGGGTACGATTTTTTAAATACGGGTATACCTGGTACCTATTACCTTTTAAGTAAAAATGGTTTGGAAATTGATAAACTAAGATTTAAAAGTTAACTCTATTCAAAGTTAATTATATAACCTATCTTTCAGGTTCAAACAAAATAGGTATACAATAAATACTTCAATTAGTCTCGCTTTGCATTACTTTCGTTTCGATTCGCTTTTAATAGTTTTTTTTTTTTCAGAGTAAAATATTTCGCCGAGTTAAAAAGTATCTACCCCATACAATTCCAGGATAAATTAACCTAACTTTCTAAAGGCGAAAGAAAGGAAATAATCAAATCTAGGCCCTCTAAGTAACGGCTAAGAATCTCATGAAATGTAAAAAAGATGATACGTTTTTTGGATCAAAATCTTATATAAATCATCTTCAGGCGAAACGGGAATCACAATTTATGTTAAAAAGTATATTTTTGTGTTTTATTCCGGTCAAAATTCTGGTTCCTTGATTCTGCTGACATCTGTGACACAAACGTAAAGTAGGTACTAAGAGCAACTAAGAGGAAATAAGGGTAAAATGGAGCAGTTTTTAGAACCCAGGATGCGTAAAAACAACTACAGCGCAGACAATCTCCTGTGTATGCCGAGTGATGCCGGCTTAGAACACCATCACCCCAATTCTACCCGTGGGTGTCATAAAAAGCGACTAAGGGATAAATGGGCAGCAGGGTTCCCTGTTAATGCACCATCATGCACTGCGCTCGCCAATCCGCCTGCCAAGCATGGTAAGTATGGCAATACCCCGATAGGAGGCCCATGTCCAGCAGTGGACCGTTGTGGCTGTTATGTTATGTTATAGCCGGGTTCGTAAGTAAGACAAGCAACAAAAGCGACTACAACAACATTAATAATAGATTAATGATTAATGACATTTTTATGATTTATATGACTTTATTAAATAATAGTAATAATAGGCCAGCTGCCACTGGCATTACAACGGCAATATAACAGACCATGCCACAGACAGGAACTGCAAAGGGTGATACGAATTCGTGTTTGGAAACTTCTTTCAACAATGTCTTTAAACTTCTGATCAGGTAGGTACCATTTTACCCCATCTACCCTGCAAGTATTACATACTTTGAAACTCTCATAGAGAATAAAACTCTGCCATACTTCTGCATTTCCGCTTTGCTATTGTCATCAAGTTGTCATTTGGCAAAAGGAAGTATACCGCACACCCGCAACGTACTCGCCGTACGCGCTGAATAATGCGGATGGCCTCGCACACCTAGCCGCAAGCACAGCCGCATTGAATAGAGTTGGTGTTGCCAAGAGAGTACTTTCCTCCCAATTTAATGTGTAATTTTGCCGTATGTGTATTTTTCGGAATTTTATTTCAAATAATAATTGCTGTCATTTTACGCCAAAGGCACGTTTAAGCAGCCAACTTTCGTAACTGCAGAATTTTCTCCGTGCACCACGCAGCTTACTTTTGTTCCCATATATCCAACTGATCACTTCTACAGTAGAACAGGTCGGAATATTTTCTACGTTCTATGTTCTACGGTGGAACAAAACTTTGAACATATTACAGGTCCCGCTGTTTCAACTTTTAAAAATATTATTGTTCAAGTAAGTAGAATGTGCAGAAAAGCAAAATGCCAATACGTCAAGTAGCAAAATGTAAAATTGCTAGAATGTAAACGTAACAAAATGTAAAGAAGAAGCGGAAAACATTTTGTGCCAATGTCTAAATGTTAAGGTAACAGAATGTCAATTGAATTTAAAAGGACGGAATCTCAAATATTAAAATGTCAAATAAGCAAAATGTGAAAATGTCATTTGGTTATTCTTTAAGAGTGACATAGACTCCAAAACCTTCGAAACTTTAGTTAAGAAAAACTGGAACACGGACGGTGAACAGTAGACTTTACTGGGAGGTAATGTTGATGGGACAGTCTGGCAGCATTGACAAAAACTAAATCTTTTAAATGGTTACACTGTCCGCGTGTGGTCATGACGTCATCAGCATTATAGTTCACTAGCTTTCCTCCCACGGTTTCACTCGCGGTATTATCTGTTTGGTCTAATAAAAAAGTTTTAAATATATTGCATTTAAAATCCAAAATTTTGAAACAGTTTTGCATCAATTATTACGAACGGTAGAGTTCGACTACTCGACAATAGATGGCGCCACTACTTGAGGGATTGAAAAAGCACTTATATCTTTAAAAATACGCCCTATAAGTTAAACCGGGAACTTTCTTGTTCGAGGGGAGTTAAAGGGCTATCGCACTATAAGTCCCTTTTCGTACCGGGAGTCCTTTAAAGTTTTACCGGCACGTACATTTTATCAACTTAGTTTTATTATATATAATGATGATTAGCACTGGCTTAGATTAGACAGCCGATGTGGCGCAGTGGTTAGTATGCCTGCCTGCCACGCAAAGGTTCCGGGTTCAATTCCCTGGGGTCAATCACAAAGTTGATATTTATCACTTTGTGAATTTGTTCCCAGTCTGGTTAGGACATTGCAGGTTGAACCACCTGATTGTCCGCAAGTAAGATGGTTCCGTGCTTCGGATGGGCACGTTAAGCCGTCGGTCCCGTTTGCTGTCTATGATGGCGGTCGTTACACAACCATGTCAGAGGCCTGATACTTGTAGTAAGCGGTTGAAAAATTCTGGCACCAAGGTTGATCGGGTCGTTGGACGACTCGGTGTCCCACTCGATAAGAGAAAAGAGCACTGGCTGGGGAATCCGTTCGGTTAGGCGCGTGGCTCGACAATATTTCGAGGTTCCACAGATTTTCATACAAAGAATCCAAAATTCGGCGAGTGCGTTGTGGGTGTGCGGGTATAAATACTTTCACCTTTTAACTCTTATCAAAATACTTAGTTAGGTTATGCCATTTTAGGTTAAGAATTATTTTGCGTCGTTTCATCAGTTTCCCGTTAGATAATTAAAACTAAGTATGCCACCATGATCTAGATAGCGTAAGAAATACACACTACGAGTTTAATTACTAGCCATTTCGATTTAGGCCCCATTTCGAGGGGCCTAACCTTGTATGGGCATATGATTATCACCTTTGAAATTGTACACGCAGGTTTTAAGGAAATTCGTTACAAACCTATAAAAATACTCACAGAAAATAATACAAATCTTTTCTATTAGTAATTTTCCATAGAAAATTAGATATATGAAGTCAATTGATATAGAAAACTAGACATATGAAAGTAATCATTATGTGTGAAAGTAATCGCGAGTGCTTTAAAAGTTATAGACATATGAAGTCAATTTGTTAAAAGAAATAATACTTTTGAAAATATAACTTAACTTTAATCTTTTACTCTTTTGTATGTATCACATCAGTCTATCTTTCTTTCTCGAGTACCCGGGTACGCATGTCGTTTGTACCCGGCACCCAAAGTCTGAAATACCCGGTATACCTGACCTGGTACCTGGGTACCCGGGTAGAAAACCCTAGACTAGAGCCCATAGTGGAGTGAGCCTGTTTTTGAGTGGAAGCCGAACGACTTAATGTTGGCAAGCTGGTAAGGACAAGATGGCTCAAACCAGACATTGTGCATTATAGTGTACTGTGTCTAGCAGTCTGATCTATCATCATCATACATTCATTAAGTGAATTACAAACGCATCGCATGATTTTGCAGTTTTTAACTTGACAGTCAACAAGTAAACCACAGACAGAAACAATAATAATGTGGCTTATTTGTGCCGTGATAAGTTTGCGCTTTTTTTATTTCATGTTCTAAACTTCAAAAGCCGCACACAAAAAAACAGTTCACTCATGGGGTGCATGTTATCTCCGCGATCCTTCAACATTTTAAGCGTAGCAATTTACCTACAATAACAGAATTTAATTACCTATCTATTCCCTAAACAAAACAGACCATAAATTGAATCACCTCGCTGCGCTCAGTACCCGATCAGCACATTATTACGGAGCTCTATCGGCCGACAACAACTTGATGTAATATATTGATTAATGGAGTATTGGCACGCAGCAATTTTCCCAGGTGTTGAGCCGCTGAAAACCGGTAATATACTACCGAACCCTTGTTAAAGCCAGACAATTGAATATTGAAACCGCTGTGT